>OU452303.1:24467434-25067434 GCA_911728475.2 Pterostichus madidus | reverse complement strand
ATAAACCGAAACCGGAGCGACTTTGCTTGTCTGCGGAAACGCGACGCGCTTCATAATCGCGCGCCACCTCTCTCGTTCGCTCTCTTATTCCCTCTATCACCCACACTTGTAATATCGTCTCTTTCTGGCCACGGCGCCGTCGCCGTCGCCGTCGCGCTGTGTTGCATCTTGCTCCCGCGTGTTTCGTTCACCGTTCGCTTGTTCTGTTCCCTTGCTCTTTCGTTTGTTTTATTTTCGTAGTGTTATTGTTTGAGGAACGACGTGTGACTTGTTTCACATGTTAGTGTTAAAAGTACGTTTATTACTGATGTTTGACATATACAGAAGGTTTGGTTTTCGTACTGTTTTTTTTTGATCGGCTAAATGTTAGAAAAATAAAATACTTATTTGTTCATATTTGTAAGTAGACTATGATACGAAATATTTATATTCTTATCATAACAAACAATTCTGGCCGTATTTATTTGGGATTTTTAAAGTAACCTGGTAGGTTAGTTTGCACACTTTAAGTAACCTGGAACTAACCTTAAACTGACCCTACTGCCCCAGCTATTTTAGCGGATTGGTAGATTCAACCCGTTTACTATCTCTTTCTAATCAACTTGTGTTCCTTGTTATTCGTGGCGGCATTGCGATTTGTAATAGAGAGGTTAGGAGTTATTTTTATGAAAAACGTAAATAATTTTATAATAATATTTTGAAGAAATATACTAAACTATTATTTATGCAGATGATGGAAGAGCAATATGCATTATGTGCTTCTTGCAATATAAGTCACAGAGGATAATATTACGACCTCCGAAATTCATTATTTTGATACTACTGATGACAAAATTATAAAAAAAAACAGACCTTGACGTTATTTGCTTTTTGACTACATATAAAAAATATAAAGATGACTCAAAACATCCAATTAAAAGCGCAATTTAACACATAAACAAAACTAAGCAGATGTCGCTTCGAACATGCATTCAGATTTTAAATTTACCGCCAGTGTTTACAACTGACACTAGATGCATCATTTATTTGGAAGTAACACGAGTTAGTTCTAGGTCAGTTCAGGGTTGGATCAAAATTTCCCAAACAAATACGGCCATTGTTAACGGTCAGGGTGCAATTCGTTGACGGTTCTATGCGCTAGCGTTATTGACATCCTAAGAGATATGTGCCTTTTTTTATTAACGAATTATTAATGGAAATAGTAAATAACAGATACTGCAAAACAGTAGACTAGTTAAAAAAAATTCTGCAAAAGCGCAATAGCGAAATAGATTCAAATTATTTATTTATTTTGTTCATAAATTAACTTCATCAAATGACAAAAGTAGTGAGAATTTGGCAAAAAATATATATCTTAAATTTTTTTAATAGTAAAATACAAAAGATAGATAATCACGAAGAGGATATGAAATTGTAAACTACGTTGCTGGTGATCCAAACACAAAATTATTTTTTTCAGAAAAATCGACCTATACTAATAATCTTAATTCACTATAGATTCATCTGGGCGGAAACTAAACTTTAGCCACGGCTACAGCTTAAACAGTTGTGCGATTGTTGTGATTTTTTTCTAGGATTTAAACAATGTTTAGGACCAGTGTCTTTTGTATATTTTCATAGATTAGATTTTTGGAAAGAACAATTAATTATTGAAAAACTTTGCATATTTTCAAAGATCGAAGAATGCACGCGTTGCTATGCATGACCGTAAGCCGAAATTTTTCAAACCTGTCAATCACATTACGCATAAAAGATTTTTATATAAATATTTCAATTTCTAGACAAATCGGAGAAATTTTCTAATTTGATTTAGGTATTAGAGGATTAAGTATATATGTGTTGAACGGTTTTCAATAGATTTCATGTTTATATAATAGTTTTTGAGGACAAAACGTCTATTTGATAAGTCTATGGTTAAGAAACAATCTGGGTTTTGAAAATCATTGACAAAGCTGTCACTTTTGACGTTATACATGAAATTTTTCGATAGAATTATTTAAATTTCTAGACAAGTAGGAGAAATTTTGTAAATTGCTTTAGGTATGAGGATTGAGAATACATGTTTAGAACTGTTTTCAATTGATTTCATATCCAAATTAAATTTGAAGCCAAAACGTCAATTTGACAAATAGTTTGTTAAAGTATATAGTAAGAGCAAGCAAAATTTGTCCCTGGTAATAATATACTGTAAAACCAAAAAAATAATGACGTTTCGTTTTAGACAAATATTTAAGTTTCAGGACAAGGTAGATAGATTTCAACAACAGAGGACTGAAGGAATGTGTTTTGAACTACTAAAAATTATTTAAAGACTATTTAAAATTGTTACTTACGTCAAAATGTCAAATTGACAAAAAGTTTGTGAAATGTAATGTAAAACCTAATAAAATTTTTCTTCGGAAATAATATTATGTAGTGAAACCAAGCAAAATTACACTCATAATGTGCAAATGTGGTATTCGCAGAGAGTAAGAAGCATTAAACCAGAGCAGTACACTTTAACCTTGCAATACACTGACTTTGACAATAAGTGTCATCAGATGGGCCGGCCAGCCGACACTTTCAGGCGCGTGCTCTGTTTATTGTTTTTTGAAGGGATGTTCACAAATCTCAAGGCTGTGGTATTTGGAAATCTGTGCGATGTGGAGATGTGTGGTTCTTCTTTGTTTCAGAAAAGGGTGAAAGATATTAAACAGTACATGACGCTACATTATGACATCTCGTAGACGGGGTGAGAAGAGAACCCACGCTATCTTCGGAGACGAGGTGCAGAAGAGAACTCATGCCATCTTCGGAGAAGAGGTGAAGAGGACGCACTCATCGTAGGTCCTCGGGGTGGAGCAACAAGAGGACAACCACTGTATATAAACTGCATATTTTGTCGTAATCGGAGAGGCTATCACGAGACTCCAGGAGACTCTAACGAGACTTTACTCTGGCTCAATAGGCATTGAACAAGTGGTTAAATTATCCGTACCCTCCCACCTTCCTCATAACTAAGCGCTTCTGGCTCCACCATGGCAGCTGGACACCTTCCTCATAACCATGCGCTTCTGGCTCGACAATGGCTGCTGGACACCTTCCTCATAACCAAGCACTTCTGGCTTGACCATAGCTGCTGGACACTTTCCTCATAACCAAGCGCTTCTGGCGCGTCCATGGCTGCCGGACACCTTCCTCATAACCAAGCGCTTCCTGCTCGACTATGGCTGCTGGACACCTTCCTCATAACCAAGCGCTTCTGGCTCGACCATGGCTGCTGGACACCTTCTTCTTAACCAAGCGTTTCTGGCTCGACCATGGCTGCTGAACACCTTCCTCATAACCAAGCACTTCTGGCTCGACCATGGCTGCTGGACACCTTCCTCATAACCAAGCGCTTCTGGCTCGACCATGGCTGCTGGACACCTTCCTCATAACCACGCGCTTCTGGCTCGACAATGGCTGCTGGACACCTTCCTCTTAACCAAGCGCTGCTGGCTCGACCATGACTGCTAGACACCTTCCTCATAACCAGGCGCTTCTGGCTGGACCATGGCTGCTAGACACCTTCCTCATAACCAAGCGCTTCTGGCTCGACCATGGCTGCTGGACACCTTCCTCATAACCCTGCGCTTCTGGCTCGACCATAGCTGCTGGACACCTTCCTCATAACCAAGCGCTTCTGGCTCGACCATGGCTACTGGACACCTTCCTCATAACCATGCGCTTCTGGCTCGCCATGGCTGCTGGATACCTTCCTCATAACCAAGCGCTTCTGGTTTGACCATAGCTGCTGAACATCTTCCTCATAACCAAGCGCGTCTGGCTCGCCATGGCTGCTGGACACCTTCCTCATAACCAAGCGCTTTTGGTTTGACCATAGCTGCTGGACACCTTCCTCATAACCAAGCGCTTCTGGCTCGACCATGGCTGCTGGACACCTTCCTCATAACCTTGCGCTTCTGGCTCGCCATGGCTGCTGGACACCTTCCTCATAACCAAGCGCTTCTGGTTTGACCATAGCTGCTGGACACCTTCCTCATAACCAAGCGCGTCTGGCTCGACCATGGCTGCTGGACACCTTCCTCATAACCAAGCGCTTCTGGCTCGACCATGGCTGCTGGACACCTTCCTCATAACCAAGCGCTTCTGGCTCGTCCATGGCTGCTGGACACCTTCCTCATAAACAAGCGCTTCTGGCTCGACCATGGCTGCTGGACAGCTGCCTCATAACTCTGCGCTCCTGGCTCGATCATTGCTGCTGGACACCTTCCTCATAACCAAGCGCTTCTGGCTCGACCATGGCTGATGGACACCTTCCTCATAACCATGCGTTTCTGGCTCGCCATGGCTGCTGGACACCTTCCTCATAACCAAGCGCTTCTGGCTTGACCATAGCTGCTGGATACCTTAATCATAACCAAGCGCTTCTGCCTCGACCATGGCTGCTGGACACCTTCCTCATAATCAAGCGCTTCTGGCTTGACCATGGCTGCTAGACACCTTCCTCATCATCAAGCGCTTCTGGCTTGACCATGGCTGCTAGACACCTTCCTCATAACCAAGAGCGTCTGGCTCGACCATGGCTTCTGGACACCTTCCTCATAACCAAGCGCTTCTGGCTCGACCATGGCTGCTGGACACCTTCCTCATAACCATGCGCTTCTGGCTCGCCAAGGCTGCAGGACACCTTACTCATAACCAAGCGATTCTGACTTGACCATAGCTGCTGGATACCTTCCTCCTAACCAAGCGCTTCTGGCTCGACCATGGCTGCTGGACACCTTCCTCATAATCTAGCGCTTCTGGCTTGACCATGGCTGCTGGACATCTTCCTCATAACTAATCGCTTCTGGCTCGACCATGGCTGCTGGACACCTTCCTTGTAACCAAACGCTACTGGCTCGACCATGGCTGCTGGACATCTTCCTCATAACCATGCGCTTCTGGCTCGCCATGGCTATATATATATATATATATTATTTATTTATTTTTTATTATTATTATTATTTTTAATCTATCAGTATATTATTTAGCATGGACACTTGCAGCTGTTGTAGCAAGAAATTTGATTTACATAAATTACTAAGTTGTTCTACATGTAAAAAATACTTTAATCATGGTTGCGTCGATATTACTATTTCTGAGGTTCGTAGATTAAATTCTAAATCTGGTTTAAAATGGAATTGTTCCGCCTGTCGTTCTTTCGGTAACGATATTGATAGCCTTAAAGCTATAATTATTAGCCTACAAAATGATCTTGCTGAGTTAAAGAATGTCAACAAAGGAGAAATTTCTACTGAGTCTTCTACTGAAACAATAATCCAAGAAATTTTTGAACGTTAAAAACGTGCCTCTAATGTGATGATCTTTGGTGCTAAGGAGAATAATTCAATAATTAGGGAGCAAAGTCTATTAAATGACTCTACACTTGTCAATGATATATTTTCCTTACTAGGAATGTCATCTAATATTGTCAAGCATTCACGTTTAGGTCGCTTCGATGCCTCAAAAGCAAATTCACGTTCCATTAAAATACAACCCTCTTCTCCCAGTGACGTTAACAATGTGTTTAAAAACATTAATAAAATTAAATCTTCCGACACATGGAAAAATATAATTTTATCTAGAAATCGTACTAACTTGCAAAATAAGTACTATAAATCTGTTAAAGAAGAATTGCAAAACCGCGTCTCTAAAGGTGAAATCGATATTTAGATTAAATTTATTAATGGAATCATCAATAATTAGGAAAACTAATTCCACCCAGCAGTTGTCCTACTACAATATGCATATATTATCAAAATACTAGGGGGTTGAACAGTAAAGGGCATTTATTTTATACAAATTATACGAAAATCTCATTCACCCTGGTCACACCTATTTGGATAGTACCAAAAAAACAGGATGCATCAGGCATAAACAAATTTAGAATGGTGATAGACTTTAGAAAATTAAATAACGTTACTAATGACGACAAATTCCCCATACCAAATATAGACACTCTATTTGATCACATCGGACCTTCCGAATATTTCACTACACTCGACTTACAGTCAGGATTCCATCAAATAAAAATGAATAAAGACGATATAGAGAAAACAGCCTTTTCTACAAGTTCAGGACATTTCGAATACACCCGAATGCCCTTTGGTTTAAAAAACGCCCCTGCAACCTTCCAAAGAATGATAAATAATGTATTAGGAGAATTAATTAATAAAATTTGTCTAGTCTACATGGACGACATAATTATTTTTGGAAAAACTTAGAAGAACATTTAAATAATATTAAATTAGTATTTGAAAAATTAAGACAAGCTAACTTAAAAATTCAGTTAGATAAATCAGAATTCTTGAAAAAAGAAGTAAAGTATTTAGGATATAAGATTAATCAAAAAGGATTAACTACAGATGAAAAGAAAATAGAAATAATTAAAAATTTAAATTTACCCAAAACACAAAAAGAAATTAAACAATTTTTAGGCACATTAGGATGGTACAGACGATTTATACCAAATTATGCAGAATTACCAAAACCCTTTACACAATGTTTAAGGAAAAATAGTAAAATAAAAATAGATGATGATAATTATAAAAATGCCTTCGAAAAATGTAAAAATACTCTTATAGAATCCCCAATTTTACAAAATCCAAATTTTGAGAAGGAATTCATTCTATCCACAGACGCAAGTGACTTTGCTACAAGCGCAGTGCTTTTACAAGTAACTGAAGACAAAGAATTACCTATATGTTACGCATCAAAAACACTTAATAAAGCGGAACAAAACTATAGCACAATAGAAAAAGAATTAAAAGCTATTGTATGGGCAGTTAGAAATTTTAGACCTTATATATACGGAAGAAAGTTTACAATAAAAACGGATCATAAACCCCTAATATGGTTATTCAATATGAAAAATCCCAACCAGAAATTAATAAGATGGAAAATTGAATTAAGTGAATATAACTTCGAAATAAATTATTTAAAAGGAAAAGATAACATAATAGCAGATTTATTATCTAGACAAAAACCAAAATTTCGATTAAATAATATTATAGGAAATGTATTAGAACAAAACCCTATTGCACACTGTATATCAAGAGATTGTGAAATGAAACCAGGATTAGCAAAATAAATTAATAAAATTTATAATTCTAAAGAATATTGTAAAGTTAATAATAAAAAGGATATTATAATTCTAAATTTTAAAAATAAACAAATATTTCACTTAATAACGAAATTAAATTATACTGATTTGCCAATAATAAAAGATTTAGATAAACCCTTAACAGAATTACGAGATTATATGATTATTAATGAATTACCTATTATATATATCCCCAGAATAGGATGCGGCTTAGATAGATTATATTAGGAAAAAGTAAAAATTAAGCTAATTAAAACATTTGAAGAGACAAACATAACCATAACTGTTTACACACTTCCGGAATTAAATCATAATGAATTAGAAAATGAAAGGCAACAAAATAATATAGATCAAGACGAAGATATACAAGCAATACATAGTTCGGATGAAAATGTAATAGCCGGAATAAAATATTTAGATGAACGAATTAATATAGCAGATAATCAAATAATAATTTATAAAGTAAAAGAAGATACCGAAATTAAAATTAATAAATATTTTAATAATAAAAAACAAAGATTAATTTGTAAATTCAATCAAGTAACCTTTAAACAAGACGTTATAGATTTTATAAAAACATATTTATCACCAAAGGTTAGATATTTAGCTTTGTTTCAAAAAGATTTAGATAAAGAAATATCGAAAATATTACAAGAACATTTCCAACCTAACTCTATAAATATCATAGCATGTAGAAAATTAGTAAATGACGTAGAAAACGAACAGGAACAATTAGAAATAATACATGACTTTCATGTAGGACTTACAAATCACCGTGGAATATTAGCAACAATAAGGGAATTAAAAGAAAAACATTACTGGCCAAAAATGAACAAAGACATACAAGACTACATAAACAACTGCGAAACGTGCCGATGTAATAAATACGAGAGGAATTCGATAAAAACAACGGATAATCTTACAATGACACCTAATGCACCATTTGAAATAATAAACCTAGACTTGTTATCGTTAAACAAAGAATCTTACTTGACAATATTAGATCAGTTTTCTAAGCACGCGCAGGTAATCAAGGTCGAAAACAAAGGAGCAAAACAAATAATAGAGAAATTACAAACCTATTTTGAAACGTATAAAGTACCTAAAGAAATAATAACAGATAATGGTACGGAATTTAATAACACTTTAATGAAAGATCTTTTAAATAAAGGAAAAATAAAATTACATATAATCTGCGTTAATAATCCCAAAAGCAATGCAATAGAAAGATTCCACTCTACGATAATTGAACAAATAAGAATATTACATTCAAGACCAGATACAAAAATATAACAATGAAAGAAAAAATTCAAAGAGCTATATTAGCATACAATAACACAAAACATAGTATAACACAGTTAAGTCCAAATGAAATACTTTTCGGAATTTCAAAAGAAAACATTTTTATTAAACCAGAACAATCAAAATTGATAGAGAATTATACAGATGATCAAAATAAAATCAAATGAATTGTAAAAAACCGAATAGAAAAAGAAAAATTAAAACGAAATATTGAAAATGATAACCCATTAAAAATTAAAGATAAAGTTTACGTTAAACAAAATCCTAGAATTATTCATAAAATAAATAAACCATTATTTAGAGAATATTCAGTAAAAAGTTATAACCCTTTTAGGTAAAATTAAAATAAAAGATAAGAAAAATAGAAATAAACATATAAGAATAAATCAATTAAAAATAAAATAATTAATTACAGAAGCAACGGACAACTTTAGAATATCACATACAACAACGGATTCCATTTAACGGAATTAGGAAACTGTAGAACAAAGACAGGGGAACAATTAATATATTATAATTATAACATAACCCCTATGTATGAAGAATTTATTAAAATAACTGAAAGTAGAGATAATATAATTAAAAACTTGGGTAAATATGAATATAGTTTTGATACTTATATTAAAATATTAAATTATAATTATTTAGATTTGGAAAATCAGATAAGAAAGTTATTTAAGGTAAGACGTAAAAGAGGACTGATAAATGGATTAGGGTCTATAATAAAGTCAATAACAGGGAATATGGATTCAAATGACGAAGAAAAATATAATGAGATGTTTGACAAATTAACTAATAATCAAAAAATGTTACAAGAACAAAATAATCAAATAATTAAACATAATACGGAAATGATAAATAAATTTAATAACCAAATTAGAAATATAAAACATAATGAGGATGAATTAAAAGAACAAATAGAAATGATAAAAACTATATTAAAAGCAGATATAGGCTGGAAAACCATAAAAGAAATTGAGAATACTTTTACTAAATTGATATTTATAATAATAAATTTAAATGAAATATTAAAACAAATAGAAAACAGTTTAACCTTCTGCTTAATGCATAAATTGGACATTAGTATAATATCATACGATAACCTACAAAAGATAACAGAAAATGAAAAGATTTGGAATTTAAATAAATTAATTGAAACGCACTGTAAGTACGACAATGGACAAATATTCTTTATAATCACCATTCCTTCCTTCTCATTAGACACTCACAAACTATATCAGTTTACACCCTTACCCATGTATCGAAATAACAAATTTCTACTTATGAATGAACCACAGCAATTATATTTTGATAATTATAAGATAAATCAATGTATTTATGTAAAAAATGAATATTTATGTAAAACGGAATATATAGAAATAAATAAATGTATGGTAACTATCTTAAAAGAAAATAAGAATGATGACTGTAAATATCATATTATAGAAGAAAGAAACAGTTTTGAATTAATACAAAACACAAATGAGTTAATTATAATAAGCCCTAAAGAACAAGAGATTAAAATATCATGTACTGAGAAAACTATAACACAAATTATTCAAGGAATATTTAAAATAAAAATTAATAAAAATTGTCAAATAAATAATTTTATATTTAAGAAAATTGAACAAAAATATAAAGAAATAGAATTTAAAATCTTTGAAAAAGGATTTACGATAGATAAATTTAATAATACTAAATTAAAGAATATATCGGATGTTATTATTAACGAACCCAAAATTACACAAATTAAAGAAATAAAAACAAACCAGAACAGTCACCACTCTTATATATTATATGTAATAGTATGTGTAATAATAAGTTGTTATTTGATAAGAAAATATGTAATCCTTAAATAAAGAAAAATAAAGAGAATAAATTGAATAAGAAAAGGGAAAATACTTTAGAATAAGATTATTATAATAAAAATGTAAAAATATTTGTAAAACACACTAAAAGGGGAGGAATTATATATTACTACTATCGTTTGTTTCACAAAGATGATTCATACCCCCCACTAAATATAGATAGATAAGAAATTAGCATAAATAGACTAGCTCTTGTTTCTGCAGGTGCTCTTGTACTGAACTACTGTTCTCAACTGTTGTTAACATTGACACGTATTAGTGTTCATTGTAATAAAGAGATATTGAATATTAAATAAATATTAATAATTCAGAACTTAGTTTTTAAAAACACAAACCTAAGTCCCAGAATTATAATTTGTATGCAAAAAAATTCTATATATTTGAATGATTTTTTTAACGTATGGATGCTCAATACAACTAATACTAGAATTTATTGAATACGTAGTTCTTGCTATATGCCTATCAATTTCATATTACATTACACTAGAATCCCTTGAAATAAAATAATGCTTTCTTATTTTAGAGTTTTAGGGGTTTGGTGTGCGTATCAAATGTCAACCTCAACTTCGCGCGATATAACCTGTTTCCAATAACGAGGCGTTGACTTCAGAGATATCCGGAATAAGAAATCACTCCTCTACAAAGTGACAACGGTCTCGAAGAGAGCGGATGAGCGTATAGAGGGTCAGGCCACCCTCTTTTCCTTGGAGTGAGAAATCATTCCTAAAGGTGCAAGAACTTTTAACTAGTCTACGGCATTTAGATGAGGAGGGCAAGTAGAAACTAACTCATTAAAGATCTGAAGGTATCTCAAGAAAAATACCTGAGAAAAGTATATGGATTTTTCGAATACAAAATATTCTGGAGATAAAAAAGTTTCTCATTCCGCTCTCCGAGAAAGAAGGGGCGATGTTCAAACGAGTGTTCAAAGAAGGCATTAAAGAAGAAGATGGAAAAATGTGAAAGTAAACAGAGGTTGAAAACCTAGAACGTTAGGAAACTAATAAAGGAAAACGATTTGATGACAAAAATTACAGCACATTTGAATCAACTTATTAGGTCATCATCAAAAGGTTGATCAGTTTAGCTTTAACCATAGACGCGTTTTGCTCGTTGGGAGCTCATCAGTATGGTGCGACCAATAAGTTGATTATAATATTCTGTTACTAGTTTGACTCTGGCTCACGTCAACGCGTTATCGTATTGTACTGAAAATATGCTAAAATTGGCATTTTAGCCGTTTGGTTGGTGGAACAACGCTTATCGCTGTTCTTCTTTTTAGTCATCCTTGAGTGCTGATATGTTCAGTATTTTGTGCAAATTTTTGACCACCTAATAATTATGATGTATTGCAGAGAGAAGAAAATATCTAATTTGGGAACATTTTGAACGAACATAAAAGAAAGAAATAAAGGAATAAGAGCAATTTGTAAATTATGTAAGACAAAAACATGAGAAATAATTATTCATATGAAAAAACATTATAAAATATGCAAAACTCGTAAAGTTGATAATGAGCCTAAAACTACAAAACATTTTTTTTTTAATGAAAGATGAGAGATTACTGGTTTTTCTTATCGTATGCTTAAATTTATTTACTTTATTATTTTGTTGATTTTTTAATAAAAGTAAAACATTTTTTTCTCAAGTTTTACAGATATTTCAATTAATATCTATTTTTTAAAATATACGTTTTAAAAAGTGCGATCAAATAATTTGAAACCACTGGTGGGCACATATTAATCACTAATACATATTATAGATGTGAAAACGTGACTTGTCCGGCTAGCTGAGACGCTCAGTATATTTTTCACGGTTGTGATGAATGATTCGGGGCAGAAGTGAACAAGTGAAGTTAAGAACTATACTTTCATTGTTATCTAAATACTATATCGGATTACCAGTAATTCAAGGTGAGTAATTTGACTGCCATTCTATGTCTAGGTGTAGCGTTTGTAGAGACTTGTAGTGATTTAACGTATGCCTATTGTTTATTAAATGGCAGTTTAATTGTTAATATATTATGTTCGGAGTGGTATTTATTTATGGATACATGTATCTGATCAAATGTTGTGTTCTGTTTTATTATGTGTTATGTTATGTATTTCACATTCTGCTTTCGTTAATAGCTCATTATTGAAGTTACTACACCAGGTTGCGGTACTTAAGAGCATACTGCAATTGCTACTCAGGTGATGGTAATATACAGAGCCGTTCGGAGAGCTCTCCGCGCTAGGTCTGTGAACCTAACTGCGCATCCGTCAAGGCTGCAAAAAAATATCCATAGAGTGCAATTTACCTGTGTCTGTAATTGGTAATCCCTCCTTTTTTGTGATTAACGGTGTTCAGAATATAATAGTATTGATCCATGATCAAATCAGGGACCTGCTACCATCGGGTGTAAATACCCGCACTGATGTGCTTTGTTTTGTGTCCACAATTTGGCTTCCTTAAGAACTCAGTACTGAAATCTATCCGTCAGGTTGTGGAATTTAAGAGCATACTGCAATTGCTACTCAGGTAGTGGTAATATACAGGACCATACTGAGGACTCTCCGTGCTTGGTTTGCGAACCTTGCTGCGCAACTGTTATTAGCTACATATAAATCACCACATAGAGAAATTTACCTATCTGTAATTGAACTCCCTCCTTCTTTGTGTTTAGCGGTCTTCAGTGCATACTATATTACTGATCCAATGATCAGGTCGGAGATCTGCTACTATTGGATCTAAATACTCGCAAAGATCGGGTATAAATACCCGCACCGATGAGATTTGGGACCTCATGTGGATTGAATTCACACAGATGTCTGGGACATTCACAGCTGCAATAATAAGGTTTGAGATCTCGAGTGGATCTGGGGTCCACAAAATGTCTGGGATATCCACAGATCAGAGACCTGCATCTTGTCTAGAATATTACCCGTCCAGCACTGTTTGAGATGAAACCCTTTTGCAACAATCGGATGTAAATACCGCAACAATGAAGTCTGGAACCTTAGGTCTAAATACTCGCAGCAATGAAGTCCGAAGCCTCGGGTGGATTTGATATCCACAGATTGTTTAGAACATCCTCAGGTCAGTGACCTGCTTCGTACCTAGAATCTCATTCTTACAGATCTGAAATGTAACTCAATGTACATTGATAGAGAATGAAATGACATATTGAATTTTGTTTTGCAGGTGTGACCGATACGAGGTGGTCTAAATTTGGTGCCTTGGGGCTGATGACGTAACAACAATCACTTGCTGATATTTATACTACATACATTACGAACTCTGTATGTAAAATGTGTGCTGCACTCCAATTATTACATACATTGAATTAACAAGGATTAATAATTATTTTTATTACAAAAGTGCTGAAAAAGGCTTGTTACGTGCAAGTGCAGAGATTAACGCACAAGGCTTGCCGAATGCGGTAATCTACACGTGCATATAATCTTTTTCGACACGTGTCATAAACAACATTTTTCCTACAACTGATAATTTAGAAAACCATCGCCAGGAGCTTTCCAGATAGTCTATTTATGGTTAGTTAAATATGTGCTAGTAACTATTATGGTTGAAAATTTACAAAAATTTATCAATCTACCACTTCTTTAATTTCACTTCCCAATTACGCTTATGCTTACAATTCTTCCTACTTTCTCAAAGCTTTGCCGCAAAAGACTCTTTACTATTCTAAAATGTTTTCTATTCTTTGGCAAATTTACCTTACTTCATCGTGATCAATTGCAGATATGCACACTTGCGTCACTAGTATAATCTTTATCTCTGCGTTCAATCTAATTGCTATTACTCTATCACAGTCATAGATCACTTTGTTTACATTAGCTCCTTACTTATGAATGAACCCATTCCATTTATCCCTTTTTTTCCAGTGTAATAAAACTTTGCACCCTTACAGTTCTCCTCTTCTTCTCCTTCCTACCTTGTTTTACTATCATTTCTTGTTTGTTTTAAAACATTTTCAGTCTCAGATTTTCCAACTTTTCCTTCCTTTATTAGTTTCCTAACGTTCTAGGTTTTCAACCTCTGTTTACTTTCACATTTTTCCATCTTCTTCTTTAGTGCCTTCTTTGAACACTCGTTTGAACATCGCCCCTTCTTTCTCGGAGAGCCGAATGAGAAACTTTTTTATCTCCAGAATATTTTGTATTCGAAAAATACCTGAGAAAAGTATATGGATTCTTCGAATACAAAATATTCCATATACTTTTCTCAGGTATTTTTCGAATAAAGGAAGGAAAAGTTGGAAAATCTGAGACTGAAAATGTTTTAAAACAAACTGGAAATGATAGTAATACAATGTGGGAAGGACAAGAAGAGGACTTGTAATAAAAATAGCTATTAATCCATGTTAATTCAATGTATGTAATAATTGGAGTGCAGCATACATTTTACATACAGAGTTCATAATGTATATAGTATAAATATCAGCAAGTGATTGTTGTTACGTCATTAGCCCCAAGCACCAAATTACGACCACCTCGTCCCGGTCACACCTGCAGGACAAAATTCAATATGTCATTACATTCTCTATCAATGTACATTGAGTTACATTTCAGATCTGTAAGAATGAGATTCTAGGTACGAAGCAGGTCACTGACCTGAGGATGTTCTAGACAATCTGTGGATATCAAATCCACCCGAGGCTTCGGACTTCATTGCTGCGAGTATTTAGACCTAAGGTTCCAGAGGAGGGAGTACAATTACAGATAGGTAAATTTCTCTATGTGGTGATCTATATGTAGCTAATAATAGTTGCGCAGCAAGGTTCGCAAACCAAGCACGGAGAGTCCTCAGTATGGTCCTGTATATTACCACTGTAACAGTGGGTTGTGTCAATGAAGCACAACCCCCGTCGACGTACCGAATTATACGGGATGATAAATAGATAAACAAGTTTATACTTACCTGTATCTCGGTGTCGTCCCACGACGTGCTGTAAGTAGGAGGGTAGTTTCGAATTACACACACACACACAGTCTGTTAACGTAAACGGGTCTATATTATTTATATATTTATTTATTTATTTATTTATTTATTTATTTATTTATTTATTTATTTATTTATTTATTTATTTATTTATTTATTTATTTATTTATTTATTTATTTATTTACAGGAGAACCAACAGCAATTGCCAATGGTAGGTTCTCGCAAAATCACATGTATAGTATATTAACGTAAATGAACTGATAATACATATGTTCATATGATAAATAGCGCATATTAAATATATTTTTACATATTACATATAACGGCAAATAATACTTACATCAAATTTGAATTTAAATATTGTATTACTAAATAAATCTACATCAAGAAAAAATTTATTATAGCACAGCATCATGCGACTAAGAGGAGCATTTATGTAACAGTTCGTGTTGTGCTGCGGCAGATAGAATAGACATTGTAATCTTGTGCATTTATGTGGTATGTAGAATCTTATATAAGGCATCAACATACAAGCTTCCAATTTGTTATTCAGAATTTTAAATAGAAATAATTGATCTGCTACCATTCTACGCTTAACTAGTGGAATCATATCTAAAACATGAAGCCTATCTTCATACGATTCATATGGAATTTGTAGTCGGTTACAGACAACTTTAGTGAACTTCCTTTGTATTTTTTCAATTGCGTATATACTTGTATTATAACATGGATTCCATATTATTGAGGCATATTCCAAGGAGGATCTCACTAGAGCGTTATATAATAACTTAAAAGACAAGATATTAGTGAAGAATCTAGTTGAACGTATTATGAACCCGAGTAGCTTATAACTTTTCTTACTGATATAGTCAATATGTTCATTGAAAGTCAATTTTTTGTCAAACATAACACCTAGATCACGTATTACATGTTTATTCTGTACCACCTCGCCCTGTATAGTATAGTCGTATAATATAGTATTTTTATTTCTAGTGAAGTTAACAATACTGCATTTTGAAATATTTAATGAAAGATCATGAGTCAAACAGTAGTGAACTAAACTTTCAAGATCTGATTGAAGTTTGTGGCAATCATCAAGGTTGCATATTGGCCTAAAAAATTTCAAGTCATCAGCAAATAAAAGATATGAACTGTGTTTAAAACAATTGGCTATGGAATTTATGAATAAATTGAATAGAATAGGACCTAAATGACTACCTTGAGGAACACCAGATGTTACATGTATTTTACGTGATTTGAAACCATTAGTTACCACTATTTGTGATCTATTACTTATGTATGAATCAACCCAGCGTAGCAGAGATCCATGAATACCAACTTCCGATAGTTTGCTAATAAGTTTACCATGGTTCACTCTATCGAATGCTTTGGTAAAGTCTGTATAAATGACATCTACTTGTCTGCGTTGATCCATATTTTCTGCCAGAATCTGGGTAAATGGTGCTAGATTTGTTTGCACTGACTTTCCAGCACAGAAACCATGTTGCTCAGGAATGATTATTGAATCAATATGTGTACTCAGACATTGCACAACTATAGCCTCAAATATTTTACCAAAAATCGGCAATTTTGTAATAGGTCTATAATTGGAAACGTCATTTATGTCGCCAGATTTATGAATTGGTGTTATATAAGAACACTTCCAAAATAAAGGAAAGATACCAGATGTTAAAGATTTATTAAAAATTATAAATAGAGGTTTTGTTAAATAGTAAGCACAAGTTTGTACAAATTTGGGGTGAATATTATCTGGGCCTATTCCTTTCGTCGTGTCAAGATTTATCAAATATTGTAATATTGAATGTTCAGTTATATGAATAGTGCCCAGATTATTAATAGTATTGGCATGAGATTTTATATTATCAAAAGGGCTTGACTTAATAAATACTGATTCGAAGTGATCGGCAAATAGGTTACAAACTTCAGGACCTGAATGAGCTTCACGGTTTCTGTAATGTAAAGTGTTTGGAAGAGTATTAGTATGTTTTATAGTTTTTATATAACTCCAGAAAGCTTTGACATTTGTGTTTAGATTTTTTTCTACTCTAGCAACATAGTTTTTATAATCAGATTTCATGATTTCTTTAGATCTAGTTCTTAACAAGGTGAATGAATTGTAATCTGAAATGTTTCCATAAGTTTTCCATTTTTTATGATATTTCTTTTTATCTATGATAATTTTAATTAAAGATTTTGAAAACCATGGCGGGTAATGTGAACTTCTTCTGATTTTTAAAGGAACGTAACTACGACATAGAGACTCAAGTATACTATGAAATATTTCAACATCTATATTAACATCATTATTACTTAATATAGTTTTCCAGTTACAACTAGAAAGTTTTACTATCAAATCCTCATAGTTACATAGCTTGAAATCCAGTTCAGTAATATTATTATTTAGAAGTGATTCTAATTTGTCAATTTGTATAGTTAATTCAAACGGTGGATGGTGTTTATCTATCGGTGTTACCAATCCATCACATCGTTCTACGCTAATTCTGGTCATGTTACTAAGTACTAGATCTAAAATTCTATCATTACTATTTATAATGTGATTGAATTGCCGCAAATTATTTATATTAATAGTGTCTAGGGTATTTAAGTTAATGTTCGATCTTTTTAACAAAATAGGATCATATGAGTTACAGTTGTTAGATGACCACTTAATATGTGGTAAATTATAATCCCCCACTATTAAAAAATAATCATCCGGGTGTTCAGAAATAAGGTCACTAATTTTATCATAATGTGAATTATAAAAACTATCATCAATATTGGGAGGGATGTATATACAGCAAATATGGATCTTCAGTTTATTGATAACAATCGTTACCCAGATGTCTTCTGCTGTTGAACACCAAGTTATTTGTTGCTTTGAGTTAAAGGATTTGGCTACAGCTATCATTACACCACCACCTTCACTTTTATAATTTAGATCACGATCTCTTCTATACAATGTAAATTGATTCAAATTACATACTTCTGAATCCAACACTGAACTATTAAGCCATGTTTCAGTCAATAAAATAACATCAAAATGAGATGCTGATATTTCACTATATAGGTTAGCAATATTCGTTTTAATACCACGAGCGTTCTGATAGAAAATATCCATAATAGGGTTATTTTAATTGTAACGAAATAATTTTATTTTATTTTTTTAATGTCTAACTCAGAATTAATAAAAATTATCGGTGATTTTTCATCCTTTCGTGCAAATATTTTAGAATTTTTTACCCATACAAATTTATAACTGTTCTCTCTGGCGCTATCTTTAGCAGTTTTTAGTAAGAGCTTGTTGTCCGGGCTCAGATGATCATTAACATAAATATTGCTAACTCCAGTTCCAGAAAATCCTAAATCATTTGATTTTAAAATTTTCTTCCTGCGAGCACATGCGACAAAATTATCCCTTTTAATTCTTGAGATAAAACGAACAATGATTGTTTTTGGTCTATTTGTATCTGGTTGAAATGGCGAAACTCGGTGGAATGCATCCAAATCACTCTCTGTTACTGGACACCCAATTAATTTTCCTACATCTTCAACAATTTTGCCTATATTTTCATTATGCTGTTCAGGGACGCCCGCTAGTTCAATGTTGTTAATTCTGGACCTCTGCTCAAGTTCACGTACTTGCATTTTGAGTTTATCGCATTCAAATTTCAGATGTTCAATTAAATTAATTTTAGATGCATAAGTATTAAGTTTCACTTCAAAATCATCAATTTTATTAGAACAGTATTCCATAGATTTAAGCAGTTCATTTAATTTGCTCATGACATCTGAGAGTGTAAACTCTTTTTGTGAGGAGTTAAACTTTGAGTTAGTGGGTTTAGTAGTTGGCGTCAAGTTCGCCGTTGACATAGTATTTGTTGAACAAGTATCACATGACCATTTTATATTTTTGGAATTAAGAATGGCAGATTTTTCTTCTGCAGAAAGTTGTAGACATGTGAAATGAAAATATTTCTCGCATTTGCTAGAACATTCAACGCCTGATTTTCTGCTGACACTCGTATCACAGATGCTACACAGGTTAACCATAGTTACCAATTTTTCATGTAAGTCCGTTTAATTAAGTCGACTTACTTGAGCATATGACTCGGACGATGTCAATGAACCTTATGAACAAGTTGTTACTGCCACTATTAACCACTTTGTTTTTTCACCTTACTTTTGACAAATATAAAGAGTATTTACTTAATTTACACAAAATTTAGGTCACGTCCATTAAAGCAATTTTATTATATGAAAGATCTTTATGATTATTTATCTCACTGTGAAATTATAATTTAATTCGAAGTTTATTTACTGCACAAATTTTTAATAATACGCTGAGTAACTATTTGTATGCACACACGTCAACTATCGATAAATCTATAAGTGAAGTTTACAGTAAAGTTTACAATGATTGTCTACAAAATGCCAGCCGAACCGCGCGTTCTGGTCTTGGAGGTAACCGAATCGAGAATGAATACGTTTACCTCGAAGACAGCAAAATGTCCCTCGAATCAGATTGATCGTATCAGCAATTTGCTGGTAGTATTCCACTGCTTGCTGCTAGGCAGCAATATGCAGCGGAAGACACCCAGGTTACTGATCCGTGATTGCAACAGTCACGGTAATAATAATAGCAAATTCATCATATTATTCAATTGAACTACGTGACTGTTACATCACCCTCCCCTTTAAACTTGGCTTTAATTAAAAATTAAAGTCAAGTTAAACGAGGTCAATCTGATTCAATATCGGTCGGGTTGGCCTCTTACTTACTACGTCGTTAGAGGGGTACGGAGAAGGGCGACGTTGGTGGAGGAACTGGCGTCGTATTGCGGCGGACCGGAGTTGTGACCTGGTGTTTGATTCTGCGGCAGTTGTGGGTACATCAGTGACGGCGATGCTTCCAAATCATTTGGGCTTGGGGAGTCTTGCCGTGCTAAGTTCACTAGGTATCGTGTGGTAAGTGCATCCCAGAAGCTGGCCAGCAGAAACCATTTGCGATGAGGTTGCTCTGGAGCGGCTTTTCGCAAACTAAACAAATTGTGTATGATAGGAACCTCCACACTTCTTCTGCTGCACTCCAGGCCATTTTTGCGAATTCTCCACTACTGAAAACGCTTGGCATATGGTAACCCTGGCTGTCTACTTCGGCTCCTGTAACTCGTCGTGTCATCAGGTTAGCGACGGCGCGACGTTCGTTCGGAAACATCAGCGTGTGCTGGAACGCCTCCATATCTTGCCGGCTGTAGACCCCGTGCGCGCTGATTGGCGCGATCTTCATCATCGGCACCACCTCGCTTGGCTCGTTAGCATCCACGACTAAGGGCTCTGGTTGTGTCCGTCGTAATTCCGGATCCACCTCCAACCACTTACCCTCTAGGTAGAACATCACTGGTAATTGACTATCACAGTCCACCTGGGTTCCGTGATTTTGAATAATGTGAGTAATCGGGGCCATAAACTTACTCTCATTGTTGTACATAATCGGGAGCTGCTGGTAACAGAATTTGTCTTCCGGAAATCCACAATTTTTGCGCTGCACCGAATTATGTGCAGCACTTCTCCCATTACTCTGCCCATATGTCCTGCCGCTTCTTTTACGAGTCCACTGACAATATCCGGTTTCTCCAAGGCCAACATGATACGGTTTTTCAGGATTGCTTCTCGTAGATGGCATCGCTTCAATATGGCGTCGTATAGAAGACCCTTAGCCTGCTGTTTAAAAGCAATTTCTAAAAACAGCAGCTTACTAAGAACTTGAGCCATAACATCAGTGTTCTGTGTCACTCTCCTCGACTTTTGGAAAAAGAAGCCAAGAGAGGATTCAAAAATTACAATCAGGCGATTTTGCTCGGTGCGCCAAGCTGGTTGATAGCACACTAGCTCTGCCTGAACCAGCCGTAAAGCAAACACTGTATCACGTGCCTCCACCACAACGTATTTCGTTTTAGTGTTGTTGACCGTCAATATTGTGGCTGTTGCCTCGTAGAGGACGTCCATCCCTCGTTCTGAGCATCGATCAGCATGCTCGGCCTGCCATATGACTTCTCCTGCCACGTCGTCGAAGCAGTATTTCTGGTTGTACGGACAAATTGTGCCTGTACGGAGTCGTACTGTATTCTCCTCGACATCGGCTATGACGAGATAGTCAAATAGCTTGATGGTGATGGCTGCGCTAACGATGACGTCCTCATAGGTGGTACCGTGTAGAGTGTAGCGTACACCGCTGCATTTTCCACTCGGTTCCAGGTGGCCCTCGAGTGTTGCTGAAACCTCTGTTGTCCCATTCTGAAGTAAACCAGAGACAATTCCGGCTCCCAGTCCTGTCAAGTCTAGTCTTTGGAACTGGTGGGCTTCCAAGCAACTTTCTGCTTTCACATATTGTATGAAGTGTGAAAAACCACCGGAAACTGCACTAGTATGTGAATGCATACCACAGTGCTGAACCATCTGCTGCACGGTGACTAGACAGTTGAAAACGTGCACCTCGGTGTACCTACGCTCTTGAACGAGTTGGATTCGTGTTGTTGCTTCTTCAGAGTTGTTCTTCGGGTCTAAGCAGGGTTTGACATCTAATAAGGAAATCTTCGATATTTCCACGTCCGGGTCCGCGCAATCGAACGCAATTAGTTCCGGCCCTCCGCTTCTCAAACATAATAAAACTAAAATTAACAAAAGCATCTTAAAGGCTAAAATATGTCTTTTCTTTTGCACTGAGCGCTACACTCGAGAGTTCCGTATCCACGAATGGTCAGGGACGGCTCCGCGACTTCGGGTGGCGTACGTCTGTGCTGTTGGAACTTCTCGCGTAGTAACGATACTAGCGTCTGACAGTGTGGTATCGTAGTGTGAGGACGTGGTGTTGCTCCCGGACGCCGATTGATTGGCACTGGTCCTGGAATTGCCGGACAAATCTGTAACTGAAAAGCTGTTAAATGGACTGGTCACAGGTACTTCCGACGATTCAGCTGGAATTTTGTTTGGTTTTACCAAAGACTTTCTAGCTGACCAAGGAATAATTATATTTGTACCATCATTCTCCGTATAATTCGTTGTTTCGGACGAACTAACAGGATTAGCAACTTCTACCTCATTGTTTAAATCCTCTGTCACATAACAGTGCTTCAATCTATTGACATGTACTTTCATTTCTCTACGACCACGAATTTCTTTTATTACCGCATTTACGTCCCGCATTTCAATTATGCGATACGGTCCTGACCATTTCTTAGCTAGCTTAGCACTAGTGCCGACCTTGATAGCTGGTGTATACAAATAAACTCGGTCGCCAAGTTGAAACTTGACTCCGGAAGTTTTCTTATTAAATGTACGGTGTACACGGTCAATGTTTTTATCCAGCTGTTGGCGGGCATTAGCATGTGCAATTTTTAAGCGTTGCATGAATTCAGCTACATAATTTGAGTCAGTATCATATCTAGTTTTAAGAGGGCGAATGATTTCGTCAAACGGCAATTCAATGTCGCGCCCAAACATTAGGAAAAATGGCGTATCCCCGAGCATAGAATACATAGTATTGCAGAAAGCTGAAACAGCAAAGGGCAGCCATTCATCCCAATCTGTATGGTGCGGGTTAACGTAATGCGAGAGAATATCTTTGAGTGTGCGATGACTACGCTCTAAACTTGCGTTAGTTTGTGGTCGGTACGCTGTCGTGTGTAAACGTTCGATGTTAAGTACTTTACACAATTCTTTCATTAATTTTGATACAAAATTTGTACCAAGATCAGTGAGAAGCTGTCGAGGTGTACCATGACGCAAAATGATACCCTTGACAAAAGTTTTCGCTACTGTTTCGGCAGTTTGGTCTCGCATAGGAAAGGCTTCTAGATAACGTGTAGCCGCGTCTTGAACTGTTAAAATGTATCGGTTTCCGGCTGACGTAACAACGAGGGGTCCCACTACATCCATCGCGATTCGCTCAAAAGGTCTACTACTTAATTTGAATTTCATTAGTGGAGCAGGTCGTAAATGTGGAGATGTTTTCCGTTGTGCGCATGACACACATTGTCTTACATAATTCTTGACGTCTTTTCTTAAATATGTCCAAAAAAATCTCGAATTTATTTTTTCGAACGTCTTTTCCATCCCTCCGTGACCGGATAGAGGAGAGTCATGACAGGCTTTCAAAATATTTTTACGGAATTTACCGGGGACGACAAGCCGGTCCTGGAAACGCTCATCGTCTGATTTTCGGTAAATCAGACCATCGTCATCGAAATAGAATTCACTATTTCTATCAGATTTTATTTGCTCAGCGTACGCTTTTACTGATGCGTCATCTTGCTGAGCTGCTTTCATGGCGTTCCGGTCCCATATCATAGGTTCATATGGTGGTTGAAATAAAACACGTACTGGTTTTACACGTGAGAGTGCATCCGCATTTGTGTGTTTAGCACCTGGCCGATAACAAATATCAAAATCGTGCTCCGAAAGCAATAATGACCATCGTATCAAACGATTGGTTGGCTCTGAGGTCGCCATCAACCATTTTAGAGGTTGATGATCGGTATAGACAGTGAATTTGTGTCCATACAGATAACACCTGAAGTGTTTAATCGCCCAGACCAGTGCTAAACACTCTCGTTCTGTCGTGTGATAATTTCTTTCTGCGGGTTTAAGTTGACGACTTGCATAAGCTACCGGCATCTCATGTCCATCATGCTCTTGACACAAAACTACACCAATGGCAAACATAGATGCATCCGGACATAAGATAAATGGTTTATCGAAATCTGGGTATTTTAAAATAGGTGATCTAATTAATAATTCTCTAAGCGTGGTGAATGCGTTATTTGCTTCATTTGACCACGCAAATCTACAATTTTTCTTTGTTAAATTTGTTAAAGGTAAAGCTACACTAGCAAAATTTGGAATAAATCTCCTATAAAAACCAGCTAATCCTAAGAATACTCGTATATCAGTGACGTCACGCGGTACTGGAAATTCCTTTACTACGCTTATCTTTTCGGGATCAGGTTTCACTCCGTTCTTACTCACTATGTGTCCGAGATATTTTGTTTCGAACGTCTTTTCCATCCCTCCGTGACCGGATAGAGGAGAGTCATGACAGGCTTTCAAAATATTTTTACGGAATTTACCGGGGACGACAAGCCGGTCCTGGAAACGCTCATCGTCTGATTTTCGGTAAATCAGACCATCGTCATCGAAATAGAATTCACTATTTCTATCAGATTTTATTTGCTCAGCGTACGCTTTTACTGATGCGTCATCTTGCTGAGCTGCTTTCATGGCGTCCCGGTCCCATATCATAGGTTCATATGGTGGTTGAAATAAAACACGTACTGGTTTTACACGTGAGAGTGCATCCGCATTTGTGTGTTTAGCACCTGGCCGATAACAAATATCAAAATCGTGCTCCGAAAGCAATAATGACCATCGTATCAAACGATTGGTTGGCTCTGAGGTCGCCATCAACCATTTTAGAGGTTGATGATCGGTATAGATAGTGAATTTGTGTCCATACAGATAACACCTGAAGTGTTTAATCGCCCAGACCAGTGCTAAACACTCTCGTTCTGTCGTGTGATAATTTCTTTCTGCGGGTTTAAGTTGACGACTTGCATAAGCTACCGGCATCTCATGTCCATCATGCTCTTGACACAAAACTACACCAATGGCAAACATAGATGCATCCGGACATAAGATAAATGGTTTATCGAAATCTGGGTATTTTAAAATAGGTGATCTAATTAATAATTCTCTAAGCGTGGTGAATGCGTTATTTGCTTCATTTGACCACGCAAATCTACAATTTTTCTTTGTTAAATTTGTTAAAGGTAAAGCTACACTAGCAAAATTTGGAATAAATCTCCTATAAAAACCAGCTAATCCTAAGAATACTCGTATATCAGTGACGTCACGCGGTACTGGAAATTCCTTTACTACGCTTATCTTTTCGGGATCAGGTTTCACTCCGTTCTTACTCACTATGTGTCCGAGATATTTTGTTTCGCTTTTCATAAACTTACATTTATTAGGGTTCAAAGTAAGATTAGCATCACGCAATCGATCAAAAATTAATTTAAGTTTATTCATGTGCTCATCTAAATTGTCTGAACTAAAACAAATTATGTCATCAAGGTACACAAAGCAATGAGTTACAGTTAAACCTGATAAGACCGTGTACATCAGTCGCAGCCATGTGCTGGGACTGTTGATAAGACCAAACGGCATTCGATTACATTCAAAATGGCCCTACGGAACATAGAATGCTGTTTTCTCTCTATCTCGTGAATCCATTTCTACTTGCCAATAACCTTTGGTCAAATCTAACGTGGTGAAACGTACCGCTTTTCCTAATTGATCTAAAGTGTCTTGTAAATTTGGAATAGGAAAGTAATCTCTCTTTGTTATTTTATTTAATTCTCGATAATCAATACAAAATCTAAAAGAGCTTTCACCATTAGCTGATTTCTTTTCTACTAGTACGACAGGGGCAGAATAGGGGCTCACGGATGGTTGAATGATGTTATTTGTAAGCATATCCTCCATTAGTTCTTTCATAACTTGGCGACGACCGAAGGGTACACGATATGGGGCTTTAGCGACCGGAACTTCCGTATCCGTATGTATACGATGTTTAACAAGCGGTGTTTTACTTAAAGGTTTTTCTTTTGGTTTAAATATATCAGCGTATTCATTCAAAAAATTAACAAACTTATTTCGTTCCACAACGGGTAAATGATTTAATTCAAATTTGTGAATTTTTGTCGTATCTACTACATTTATAGGGAGATAATTTTCTTTTTGAATTTCGAGCTGTTCCTCCGCGCGAACAGCAAAACCTAAAGGTACACGATTCCCTATTTGAACTTTTTCTGGACTGACATTTAAAACATTAACAAATAATTTGGAATTTTGTTCTTTTCTTTAACGGTACGCGCCACCAGACCACCCGGTATATCTAATTCCTTCGGTTCAACAACATAGGTAGCGTTCGGAACGCGCTTATCAAGGATTATTTCACAGACAGCTGTGTGACGCGGTGGAATGTTTAATTCTTCCATCGCGCGTATTATAAACTGTTTTTCAGAACCGCTACTAAATTTACAATTTAGAGTGTCAGAACACGCCGTACTAAAATTTTTGTCAAACATTTGCGTTTCTGATATTGGCTGAGCCACGCACTCTTCGTTCGTTGCTTTATTATTGGATTCTAGTTGCTCAGGGTCCGCACACATATTATTTTGATTAAGAAATGCTGTCTCTGCAATTTCAAAATCCGTACAAGTACTATTTTGACCCTGATTATTAGCATCCAATGAATCTAAGCCTACAATTTGATCATGAATTAATTCTTGATCCGTACCTACAAGATTTTGGTTCTGAAATGTGACACTGCTGTCTACACTGTTCGTGTGCGTACGGTTAACTGATGTGTCAGTCGAAACTACGTTTACGTTACTATTTACATCTGTATATGTGCTCTTTAAAATTTCTGACATTGATAGAACTTGATTATTAATTTTGAAAAGATTTTGACTAAAATCTATTACTACATTATGCTGTATTAAAAAGTCTACTCCGATCAGTCCATCTGAAGGTAAAAACAGATCATCTGGACAAACTACAAAACGATGTATTTAATTTTATATTGACGACTCCGTCACTACTTAATTGGTTTCCTGAAACATCTACTAATATATCGTCCGAAGGTGAGATTGACAAATTATTTTCAGCAACTACTTTCCGTTTTATAAGTGAAACGGCGGCTCCAGAATCTACTAAAAATTTTAATTTATTATAGTTAATTTTTTGTTCTATCTTTGCCAGAATCTGCGACCCGTGGCACAATACAGATCTTTTTATCTACTTTTCTGTCCGACGTTGGGTCGTCGTCGGGACAGCTTTCGAGTTTAAAGGACAATTTTTATCCTCCGCGCGGTGTCCTGTTTCAATACAGTTGAAACACAATGTTTGCTTCGGTTTCGGGCATTTCCTATAGATATGATCCGTACTACCGCAATTAAAACAACGTCCGCGCATCTGGTGATAACGCTGATCCGTCCGTAACAAACCGTTCTGTTTGGTGGTTGATTTGTTACCTGCCCAAGGTGCTTGCTGTGTCGGCGTACTTTTTGTAGGTTTGGTGGTTAAAGAACGTACGTGCGCTTTGTGTGCGTCGGCCTTAGTTTCTTTAAACAGGCGCGCAAGTACCTCCTCGCAATATTCAGCGCAAGGTAAAGCCTGCTCGACAGTTTCGAATTGTCGAACACGACACACTTCGTTGGCAAGGCGCGTGTCAAGACCTTCAAAAAATTGTCTCATCATCAGCGTTTCACGTTTTATTCTATTCCGCAAGTTAATCATATTTTCGTCGGACGTAGCAAACATTTTTGCGGCGGCAATTTCTAAACGCAAAGCAAACTTACGAAGCGATTCGTCTTTCCTCCGATAAATTTTGAAAAATTCTCTTTCAGCCATAGCATAGTCAACTTTTTGGCCAAATAAACTATGTAACCAACCTCTCATAGATGCCACTGTGATAGGCCGTTTATCTGCCGGTAACGAATAGTAACAACTTTGCGCTTCTCCCCTGAGTTTTAATTTCATCGCTGTTACTGTTTGGTCATTATTCCACTGATAACATTCTACTACAAGGGCTACGTTATCCAGAAAAGCCTCGAGTTCGGGTCCACCGGAATAGGTTTCAATAGTTTTGAGGGCGGACATCGAGTTAGGATCATGGAATACGTTACTCATTGGGGGTGTACTGGTACGGGGAACTTTTCCATCGGAAGCGGTTGGTATTTCTTTAGTTCCTTGTGATTGATTTGGGAGATGGTATGAAAAAGGACCGTAATAGTTTGCAGGATCGGTTCCGTGCGTGTCTCGGGAATGACCAGGGGGTGAGTAGTTGTACCAATAGTTATTTGTTCGTACTTGATCAGGAGGGGCTGAAGGATTCATAGCTGGTACTCTGCTGGGAGGTACTGACGGATTCTCTGATACGGTTGCGGTTGAGGGTGGTTCGGTTGGACCGGGGGGAGGTGGGTTAGGTGTGTTGTCTTCTTGAGGCATGTTTACAGACACGATTAAAAATTATTATAATTCGATCGAAATGTTCGTACTCGTACAAGTAATTTTTTTCCAAACTAAAATTACTAATCCTGTCCGCAGCGCCAATTGTAACACTGGGTTGTGTCAATGAAGCACAACCTCCGTCGACGTACCGAATTATACGGGATGATAAATAGATAAACAAGTTTATACTTACCTGTATCTCGGTGTCGTCCCACGACGTGCTGTAAGTAGGAGGGTAGTTTCGAATTACACACACACACACAGTCTGTTAACGTAAACGGGTCTATATTATTTATATAAGTGAAGTTTACAGTAAAGTTTACAATGATTGTCTACAAAATGCCAGCCGAACCGCGCGTTCTGGTCTTGGAGGTATCCGAATCGAGAATGAATACGTTTACCTCGAAGACAGCAAAATGTCCCTCGAATCAGATTGATCGTATCAGCAATTTGCTGGTAGTATTCCACTGCTTACTGCTAGGCAGCAATATGCAGCGGAAGACACCCAGGTTACTGATCCGTGATTGCAACAGTCACGGTAATAATAATAGCAAATTCATCATATTATTCAATTGAACTACGGGACTGTTACACCACTACCTGAGTAGCAATTGCAGTATGCTCTTAAATTCCACAACCTGACGGATAGATTTCAGTACTGAGTTCTTAAGGAAGCCAAATTGTGGACACAAAACAAAGCCCATCAGTGCGGGTATTTACACCCGATGGTAGCAGGTCCCTGATTTGATCATGGATCAATACTATTATATTCTGAACACCGTTAATCACAAGAAAGGAGGGATTACCAATTACAGACACAGGTAAATTGCACTCTATGGATATTTTTTTGCAGCCTTGACGGATGCGCAGTTAGGTTCACAGACCTAGCGCGGAGAGCTCTCCGAACGGCTCTGTATATTACCATCACCTGAGTAGCAATTGCAGTATGCTCTTAAATACAGCAACCTGATGGAGTAACTTCAGTAATGAGCTATTAACGATAGCAGAATGTGAAATACATAACATAACACATGATAAAACATAATACAACATTTGATCAGACACATGTATCCATAAATAAATAACACTCCAAACATAATATATTATCAATTAAACTGCCATTTAATAAACAACAGGCATACGTTAAATCACAACAAGTCTCTACAAACGCTACACCTAGACATAGAATGACAGTCAAATAACTCAGCTTAAATTACTGGTAATCCGATATAGTATTTAGATAACAATAAAAGTGTAGTTCTTCACTTCACTTGGTCACTTCTGCCCCGAATCATTCACCACAACCGTGAAACATATACTGAGCGTCTCAGCTAGCCGCACAAGTCACGTTTTCACATCTGTAATATGTTTTAGTGATTAATATGTCCACCAGTGGTTCCAAATTATTTGATCGCACTTTTTAAAACGTATATTTTAAAAATAGATATTAATTGAAATATCTGTAAAACTTGAGAAAAAAAGTTTTACTTTTTTTTAAAAATCAACAATATAATAAAGTAAATAAATTTAAGCATACGATAAAAAAAACCAGTAATCTCTCATCTTTCATTAATAAATAAATGTTTTGTAGTTTTAGGCTCATTATCAACTTTACGAGTTTTGCATATTTTATAATGTTTTTTCATATGAGTAATTATTTCTTATGTTTTTGTCTAACATAATTTACAAATTACTCTTATTCCTTTATTTCTTTCTTTTATGTTCGTTCAAAATGTTCCCAAATTAGATATTTTCTTCTCTCTGCAATACATCATAATTATTAGTTGTTCAAAAATTTGCACCATCAAATCGTTTTAAATATTCTTAAAATCCGTCAATTCAGCTTAAACAGTAACATATTTCACTAGCCCCTAGTTGATCTAGCTGGATAGTTTGTCACACCATACTGATGAGCTCCCAAAGAGCGAAACGCGTCTATGACCAGTTGATTCAAATGTGCTGTAATTTTTGTGGAACATTGACAAATGTTGGAAATTTTTTCCTTATTAAAACTCAGTTTCACATCGCAATTAACATTTTGTCTATGTATTATATAAATTACGTTTGAAGATAGTAAATAAATAAATAAACTCTCTAAATTACGTAATAAATGCACGGGGACTGATCTACGACAGTGCCTTACAGCTTTTACCATACTAGGTTGCCTCGACTAGATCCGTCGATATTCGTCTCAGGCTAATATAGTAATCACTGGCACTGCGTGATGAAGAGGATTTAGCTGCAATGCATACAGCAAATGCTTGCGTGTATGGAGATATGCCTAAGTTACGTTGTTTATTTAAGGCTTGTTAATTTTTTCAGTGAGATACGGAATTATTATTATTTTGCCAAGCCAAAAATAGGATGGAGTTCATTTTTAAATGAGATATTTTTATCAGCCGATTTTTTATAAGTATTTTTTTGTATATTTCTTCTTTATTTGTTAATAAAAATTTATTTCATACTGCTTTATTAAACAGCACCCCAATTTAAATTTTTCACCGGCCATTACTGATTCAGATTACCTTCAGATAATTCCATTGTCTGTGTAGCAGACAATCTAAAAATACTGCTGCTGTTTTCAAGAAAAAAAATTAATAATTTCAAGAACTGGGCAACCAACGTCCATCTGTTGGTAAAACACTGCAGTTGAGAAATACTAGAAGCCAACTTATTACGCGAATTTTGGGTTCAGTTTTCGAAACAGACTTTTTAAAAAGATTTCAAAGGTTCTTTATTTTTGCGACTTGTTCTCAAGACGCCAAACTTCAGACAAAAGACTACAGGTTACATTACATCTACATATAACATTTTCTTTTCATTATCTTATAGTTCATATTACATTAAAAGTAAGCAGTTATAGTGATATAACTCCTCCCGGATAAGTGAGAACTGTGGGGCTTCTTGCCACAGAGTTCGGTCACATTTCGATATCTTCTCGTTGTTCTGATTTGGACCTGGATTTTATTCATTTCCTTCGAATATAATATGAATACATAAAATACAAAACAATTAATATTATTACAACATACAAAAGAATAGTATAGATACTAATTCTATTATAATATACAGGTTTTACATTTAAAGTTTCTAATTTATATTTTTGATTATCAATAAGTGAATACATATTTTTAGTTTCATCTAAATTAACAATATCTAATTTTAAAGGTTTGCGATCAAAATGATCTTTATTATAAGTGTCAACTTGAAATTCTAAGCTTGGTAATTCAATGTTGCTTTATAGTTTATAGTTTTGATAGGTTTTAATTATGGTGGTTTTCACTTTCACTTCACATTCACTGTTAAGTTGATGTAGGTAACTTCCGTTTCGGGGAACATTATTTATATTTAGGCCACATTTTTGGGTTGCAACGATACCATTTGGGGCAATGATGATCCATTGACTCTTCTCGACTTTCTGAATCTTGATGTTGGGTAATTGGGTAAACACTTGTTTACACTTTGTGGTATTTGCTGCATATTTCAGGAGTTGGATTTCACATAGTGCGTTGTCATCTATTTGGGATATATGGACTTCATAGCACAGGAACATTTCTGATATTATTTCCTCGCATTTTGTGTCGAAAAATGCATACGTTTGCTCATTGGAGATAAGGTATTTAGAATGTGGTATGATGAATTTAAAGGTATTATGATTTGGAGTAAGCAAGCAATATAAATGGTAATAATTAAATATTTCGGTTTCCAATAAAAATGTAATTTGATTTCCTTTACTGTAACTTTTAATTTCAATTATTTTTTCAAATAATAATAAATTTTTCAATGTTGGTTCGAAGGGAAATTTACTCTTTTCTAGCTGTTTATAAATAAATTGTATTTCAGAAAATAAATCGTTTGGCTCGATGATGGAATTATGAAAAGTATTTAATTTTGAAAGTTATTGCTACTTCAATTTTTTCTAATATATCATATATAATTTGCAGACTTGAAGTATATTGAGAGATAACTCTTTGTAAAAATACGCAATTGTATACTTCAACGTTTCTTATTAATGTACTATTTATAACTTTTTCTAATTGTTCAATCTTTGAATCAAGTACTAACTGATTACGTGAAAGTGTTCATTATATTTTTGAATGGATGTCTGAAGGATTGTCATTTGATCTTTAAGAATGGTTTTAATATTACTTTGATCTTTAGATAATTTAGAAATGATTCTATCATATTTTTCAGCATCATTATGATCAAGATTACCAGTTATGAATTTTATGATTGAGCCAAGTCCGTCTATAAGACCTCGTTTAGATCTTTTATTATCAAATAATGGATTTAATTGTTTTATTTGGGTTTCAACCTTATCTTCATTAATACGAATTATTTGGTAAGAATGATAATTATGAGTGGAGTTTTTAAGTTCTTTAGATATTTTTGAGAATGAATTTTTAAGTGATATAAATTCGGTGATTATGTCAGTAATGTCATATATTTGTATAAAAGTCCAACACTCAGTCTTAATTTGGGCATTTCCTAGTTTTAAGGGTAGGAGACCAGGATTGTGGAATATAGGTGATTCTAGGGTTGCGACGACGATGAGGAGGGTTGGTCTGTAACAACAGATGGTTTCCTTAATTCTTTTATGTGATTAATTTCCGATTTATCTTTTTTGCGTTTACTGAATATTTCTACTCTATTTCTGTCTAATAGTTTAGTGATTTTATATGGTCCTAAAATTTTTAAATTCTTTTTATTTCTATTCATAGAGTTTTGTTTATAAACAGTTTGTCCTACTTTAAATTCTTTATTCATGTTTCCTATTATATTATGTTTAGCTACTACTTTTTGTTTTTGTGTTTCTAGTTTATCGGACACATTTTGATAAACATGTTTTAATTTCTCTTTATGATTTTCAACATGATCATTATAGAATGAATTTAGAATAAATATTTCATTTGGATTTCTTGAGTTAGTATGTCCAAAGGCTAGTTCGAATGGTGTATAATTAGTTGAACTGTGGATTGAGTTGTTATAACCAATAATAGCATAATTCATAAGATCGCTACGGTCATCGGGGTACATTTCTCTTAATATTCGTAAGTGTTCTACTAATGTTGAGTGAAAACGTTCAACAATGGAATTAGATTCATGATGCAAAGGGGTAGTGAAATGAAATTTTTTTTATGTAATTTAAAAAATTCTTTTACTGTACTATTATTAAATTCTTTTCCATTATCTACTATTAAATTTTCTACACCGAATGATGTGAAATATTTGATTAAGCCGTTGCTAATATGGATTGCAGTTTTACCTTCAATGTAAATTGCTTGGGCAAATTTTGTAAATGCATATACTAAGGTTAAGTAATTTTTATTATCGTAAGCAAAAACGTCTATGTGAATTATTTGGAACGGTCTTGTCGCAGTTTCTGTGTTCATTAATGGAACATAAGGCTTTTTCCTAGCATACTTTGCTCTTTGACAAATGTCGCAGGAATTAATATAATTAGTGATGGTTGCTTTCATATGTCTCCAGAGGTAATTTCTTTTTAAATATTCTACGGTTTCATTTATACCGCGGTGGTTTGTTTTGCCTTCGTGATGGTGTTTGATAAGCATAATTTGTTCTTCTTTATCGGTAACCGTATTTAGTCTTTTAATACATCTAATCAATTTGGGACCTCTTTCAGAAAATTTATCTAAGTAAACTTTGCAGAAGTCTTGATATAATTTATCGGTATGGAAGTACATGTGGTATGTATTTTTTGAATCGGTATAATTTCGTAAAAATTCAAAAATTAATTTATCATTATTATTATCTGGAATTTTAACTTTTACGATTTTTGATTTTCGTACTTTTCATATGAAACGTCTAATTTTTTATATAAATTTGGAAATACAAGAATTTGATTTATTTTATTATTTATAATTTCATCTGCTATTTAAATTCCGTCATTTGTTGTATCGTTCGCCGTAGAGTGTTGAGTTGATGACTCAGAACTGTCGTTATCATTATCGTTATCATTTAAACTTTGTGTAAGGTTAGGGTCATTTGGAGGTTTCAATTGTATGTTAGATATAATTTTGAATTTAGGTTTCTTTTTGGGTACAGGGGTTGTACTCGTTGAAGGTTGTTGTCCATTAGGATCGAAATTTTCAACATAATTTCTTAAATATTCTACAATGTCATTATTTACTTGTCCAGGGTTATTTATCGTGAATTCGTTTTCTATTGCGTTTATAGAAATACGAGAGAGACAATCAGCATTGGTATTACATTTACCTTTTTTATAAATTATATCGTAGTCGTATTCGTCTAACTTTATTTTCCATCTAAGTAATTTTGAGTTTTGATCTTTAAATTTAAACATATAAGTTAAGGGACGGTGGTCTGTGACTATTGTGAATTTTTGACCATATAAATAGGGACGAAATTGTTTACATGCCCATACTATCGCAAGTAATTCTTTTTCGATAGTGGCGTATCGGGTTTCTGTTTCATTTAAAGTTCTCGACGCGTATGCTATGGGTCGGTCGTTTGGTATTTGTCCTTGTGACAGAACAGCACCTAACGCAAAGTTGCTTGCATCAGTGGTTAATATAAACGGGGTACTGTAATATGGGGTCATTAATCAGAAATTCTTTACATCTACAATCTACGAATTCTTTATTATAAACTATTTTTACATCCTTTTTTAAATATTTTGTCATTGGTTTTGTTATCTTTGCAAAATCTTTAATAAAACGCCGGTAATAACCTAATAAACCAAGAATACTTTTAATATCTCTTTGTGTTTTTGGAATTGGAAAGTTTTTAATAACAGAAATTTTATCCGGGTTGGGTTTTACACCTTCCTAAACATTGTACTGATTTTTGGAGAAATTCTGATTTATCTAGTTGAAGTTTATAGGACGTACTGAATATTATAATGTCGTCTAGGTAAACTAGGCAACTTTCGTGTTGTAAACCTCGTAACACGTTGTCCATAACTCTTTGAAAAGTTGATGGAGCATTCTTGAGTCCAAACGGCATGCGTTTAAATTCATAGTGACCGCCTTCAGTAGACAATGCAGTTTTTGAAACGTCTTCAGGGTTAACTTCTATTTGGTGGAAGCCACTAGCTAAATCGAATGTTCAAAAATAGTTGGCTCTGCCGAGTTTATCTAAGATATCCGTGATATTAGGAAGGGATATTTGTCATCGATCGTTCGTTCAATTTGCGATAATCTATAACGAGACGCCATTTATTTTTGCCTGACGCATCCATCTTTTTGGGGACAATCCATATGGGACTAGACTATGGGGAAATGCTGTGTTGTATTATACCTTGATCTAACATTTTTGATATTTGTGTTCTAACTTCCTGTCTGTGAACTTCAAGGAATCGATATGATTTTACATGAATAGGAGAGTCATCTTTTAATTTAATTTTGTGAGTAATTTTGCTTGTGAAACTTAGGGGTATATTTTCGCAATAAAATATATCGCGATATTCAAAACAAAGTTTTCTAATAGCATCTTTCTCTTCATAATTACAGTGATCAACTCTAATATTTTTCAAATTTTGTTTAAGTAAATTTTCAAAATCTGTATTTAGTTCATCGAAAATTTTTATTTTTTCAACAAAATTTTAATTAATTGGATTTAAGGTTTCGATATCAAATGGTTCACAAATATTTATTTGAACTGGATTTTCAGTTATATTAGTAAGAGTTGTAATAGCAAAGTTATTTGAAACATTAACAAGTGCTTTTGGCATTTCTACGCCGTTTCCAAAATTTGTATGATTTAAAATACCTATACCGTTATTTAGTTTAACAGGTAGTTTTATTACTTGTTCTACACGGGGTGGTATGATAATAGAGTGGTTTGCGATATATGTTCCAGAATTTATTTTGTTGATATCAGGTTCAAAGATTATAGGAATGTTTGCATATAGTGTAGTTAATTGTTTTAAGTTGACATTAACATTTGCATTTAATTGTTTAAGTAAATCAACGCCTATTAGTCCATCGTATTTTTTACTAAATTGTAACAGATAAAACTTATGAAATTGGGGGACATTAAAAATTTGAAAGACTGGAATTTCTGCTACTTCGTTATGGAATGAAATATTATGTGCAGTTTGAATATTAAAATTTTCTTCAAAAATAAAATTATTATAGAATTTATAATCTAATTCTGAATTAATTAAACTTTTTGTACTTCCTGTGTCAATTAAGAAGTTTGCATTGATTTCTGGGATATAAATGTATGGTAAATTTGCTTTTAAAACATTTACTTGTATTACGTTTGATTGGTGGAATTGGGGACTTGAGGAAAATTTGTCTCAGGATTGTGAGATTCTGGTTCATTGTAGTTAGTGTTATCATATTCGTTACTGTAATCCGATACTGTTTCATACTCGGCGTGAGAGTTGTTATAGCCGGTGTCGTAATTATCATATACAGGATGTTCATTTGAATAATATTCACAGTACTCATATTGATATGGGGTTTCGTCTGGACGTAGTTTTCTGCATCGTAAACATTTTGAGTAAATAGTGTAGTTGAGGTAAAAGGTTTTTGCGATTTTATTCTGGAATGACCAGATGAGGTAACCATTGGTTCGGGTTTGTATTCATGTTGTTGTTGGTTTGGATTGGGTCGATTATAATTTTGGGAAAAATTTGGTCTTTGTTGGGGAGTAAAGTAATTAAAATTTGGTCTTTGCTGCGGAACAAAGTTGTTAAAATTTGGTCTTTGTTGAGATGTGAAATTGCTGGGTCGCATTTGGAATTGGGATGGTCGTGCAAAATGCATCGGTCGATTATTTGGTTGGTTATTTGTGTTATAAAAAGGATTTAGTTTGGGTGCCATTGGATGAGGTGTTCTCTATTGGAAATGAGATGGCATTTGTGGGGTTGTGTTATTATTGTAATGTGAATATTGTGGAACATTCGTATTTGTCTGTGGGTTTGAGTTATGTCTGTTAGGTGCAAGTCTTTGTGATGGTCTATAACCTGTTTGTAGATTTAGTGTGTTTTATCGTTGTGTCGAGTAAAGGAAATTTTCTTCCTCGACTACGAGACTCATGGCTTTTTCAAGGCTGTCAGGATCTCTTAATCTTATATTTGTCTGAATATTGGCTGGTAAGCCTCGGATGTATGTGTTTAGAGCAAGATCTTTATAATTTGATTGTCTGACAAGTTTTTCAGCTTCTGTTAAAACTAGTGCATTTAATTTGGAAAGGAGTAAACTTCTAGCATCTTGGCATCGCATACCAAAATTATAAGGTGATTCATTTTTGACAGGTCTCAATGAAATTAAATCCTGAACTAAACAATCTATATTTCTTTGATCGTCGAAACTGAGATTAAGTGCATCTTTAATATCTTGCCAAGTTGTTAATTCTGTTCTAGATCCGATTAAAATTAAAGCACGGCCAGTTAGTTTGCCTAAGACTGTACGAATTAGAAAATTATTTAATGGTGGGTCAGCAGCGTTTGCAAAAGTTTGAATTAAATTTTGACAGTTATCTAAAAATATTCCCAGAGTGTGGGGATTTCCTTCATATCGTGGTATTGAATCTATATACAATCTTAATAATTGATAATTAACTTGTTGTTCAGCCATATCTGGATTGTTTAAATTTATGTTATTTAATCAATTTAGAATATTATCAATATCTGCTATATCAATAGATTAGGCTCTTGTCCAAAGAATGCATGGTGGAATGATGAAGTAAAAGAGGCGATTGAGGAGAAAAAGAGAGCATATTTGCATTTTCTAAATGTAAAAGATGTACCTGGAAGTTTCCGAGATGAATGCTTACTAGAATACAAGAGGTTAAATAAATGTGTTAAGAGAATTGTGAGAGAAAGTAAGGCACGTTTTGATGACTTGATGAGTGAAAGATTGACAAATGATTTTAGTATGAATAAAAGAATGTTTTGGTTGAGTGTGAAGAGATTGAGAGGTGGTAATTTAAGGGCAGTGAAAGCGATTAAAAGTGCTGATGGTGAGTTATTGTGGAATGAGTCAGATGTTAGGAATAGATGGTGTGAGTATTTTAGGGCTTTATATGGTAGCATAAATGGAGGGAATGGTAGTAGTGAAAATGTTAGAGAAAATGTTAGTGGTGATGATTGGGATATAGATGAGAGTGATGTTAGTTTTGCATTGATGCGTCTGAAGAATGGTAAGGCTCCTGGTTTGGATGGTATATCGAATGTGTTGAAATATGGAGGTGAGAGGTTATTTGACTGGTTAGTTTATTTGTTTAGATTTTGTTTAAAACGGTGTGTGGCTCCTGATGATTGGAAACGTGCTGTCATTTGTCCTTTATTTAAAGGCAAAGGTAGTTCGAGTGAATGTACTAATTTTCGTGCGATAAGTTTGCTGAGTGTGGTAGGGAAGTTGTACGGGAAGATTCTTATTCATAAGGTACGAACCTTAACCATTTCCAAGATAAGCGATATGCAAGGTGGTTTTTTGCCTGAGAGAGGGTGTGTGGATCAATTATTTTCTCTTCGTATGATTGTTGAGAAGTCACTTGCTAAGAACAAAAAGGTGTTCTGTGGCTTTCTCGATCTTAAAAAAGCATATGATAGTGTTCATCGCGAGACTTTGTGGGATGTACTTCTACAGTACGGTATAAACGGGAATTTGTTGGGGGCAATTCGTGCGTTGTATGATGGTAGCGAGGCTGCGGTGAGAGTTGATGGTAGATTGAGTGATTGGTTTTGTATAGATGTTGGTGTGAAACAAGGTTGTGGGATGTCTCCGTGGCTGTTTAATTTGTATATGGATGTGTTGTTACGAACGGCGCTGAATGGGGTGGATGGTGTACATATTGGTGGTAGTGTAGTGCCTGCGTTAGCGTATGCGGATGATGTTGTTGTTATGGGTGAATCTGAAGAGCAATTGAGAAGAATGATTCTAAGTATAAGTGAAGTAGGAAAAGGTTTAAATCTGTTATTAAATGTTGATAAATGTAAAGTGTTAGTGTTTGAGAAGAGTGATTTGGTGACCAACTGCAATGTTTCGGTGAATGGTGTGAGATTGGGTCAAGTAAATGAGTTTTTATATTTGGCTAGTGTGTTTTCAAGGGATGGACGTATTGATTGTGAGATTAAAAGAAGAGTATCTGTGGGTTGCAAGGTATTGGGTGCTCTGGGAACCTTTGCCAGAAATGTGAATGTATCCAGAGATGCTCGATTGAGTGTGTATAATGGTGTTTTAGTGCCTTCATTGATGTATGGTAGTGAATGTTGGGTGTGGATGAAGAAACATGAACGTCGTATAACTGCTGTGGAAATGAGGTATTTGCGGGGTGTGTGTGGTTATACTAGAAGAGATCGTGTCCGGAATACATTGGTGTATGATGAGTGTGAAATTGAGAAGAATGTAGTTAGAAAAGTAGGTATAAGTCAGTTGAGATGGTTTGGGCATGTTGAACGTATGTCGAATGAGAGATTAGTGAAACAGGTATATGTTGGTGAAATTGAGGGTGAACGATTGCGTGGGCGACCTATGAATAAATGGATGAATATGATAGAAAAATTGTTGCGTGAACGAAAGTTTCCGAGTACGAGGAAAAAACGTGCTTGTATGAAAGGAATTATGAATGTGGATGAAGCAAAAGTGGTGTGTCAGGATAGGAACGTTTGGCGAAGATTAATTGCGGAATGAATCTGATGATTTCAGAAAAGCGCAGGGTTTTAGATTTTAGTTTCGTTGTTTAGTAATTTCATTAGAGTGTTTACCTGTAACTGTGTGAAATTTCTTATCTTTTTTATTCGTTTTCTGATCTTACATTGAGTGTTTAACTGCAATTGTGTGGAATTCACTTCCAAAAACAAGCGTAGAGCGACACTCCCTTCCTTTCTTATCTTTTAATTCGTTTTCAGTTATTACGTAGAGTGTTTAACTGCAATTGTGTGAAATTCACTTTCAAAAACATGCGCAGGGCGACGCTCCCTCCCTTTCTTATCTTTTTGTCTCTTTTTCTGTGACTGCATTGTGTGGTCTTTTCTTTCATATACAAGTGTAGACTATCGCTTTCATCTTTTCTAATCTTGTAGATTCGTTGTTAGTTTCGTTATTAGATTCGTTGTTAGGAGTAAATGTGAGTAATTTGAGATTTTTTTATGCATATGTTATGTACGTTGAGGAAGGAAAATGAATGGTAAGAGAATAGGAATGATGTGATTGAAGGTTTGTTGTGTGATAATGTTTTTGAGTGTAATAAATGAATGAGTTTATATGGAGTGATCTATAAATGTGGTTGAAGTGAGGGTGGTGTGTTTGGATGAAAATGTTTGGTGATGGCTGGTTGTTTGATGGGTGTGATGAGTGAATGTTTTATGAGTGATTTTAGGGTTCGTGCTACCCCATTTGTTGGGATGTAGCGTGAAGATATGTATGTATGTATGTATGTATCAATATCTGCGGCTGTTATAAAACTATTTTACTTATTCTACTTTATAAATCTAATTTGCTAATTCTATTTATTACTTGTTTTTTAAATTGTGAAACCGAAATTTTGGGATTTGTTTAAAGGAATGAGCACTTACATGCAGATTGCGTTTTTCATTCTTCTTTTTCTTCTTAATTCTAGTGTGCCTATAGGTTTGGACGATATGGTTCCTCTCCCAGGGCTTCCTATGCTAGCTGCGATGAAATCTTCTTCTCTGCTCGGAACTGAGGTTGGTGTCGGCGTGGAACGCTGCGCTGGATGCAACTCGATATTCGCTCGGGCTCTCGCACTTCGCGGGTTGTTCACTACCAGCTGTTCGGATTTTTCGATTTAATCGAAAATACGAAAATTGCACATGCGATTTGTGTCAATCTCGGAAATCCTACCGCACTGCGCCAGTTTTGGGTTCAGTTTTCGAAACAGACTTTTTAAAAAGATTTCAAAGGTTCTTTATTTTTGCGACTTGTTCTCAATACGCCAAACTTCAGACAAAAGACTACAGGTTACATTACATCTGCATATAACATTTTCTTATCATTATCTTATAGTTCATATTACATTAAAAGTAAGCAGTTATAGTGATATAACTCGTGTCATGGGAAACACTGATCGATATGCAAGAACACCTGGTGAATAAAACTGGTAGTACCAATGTTGGAATATATAGTGTCTCAGTTTCGATGATTTCAAACTGCTAAACTGTTTAGCTTGAAAATGTATGCATGTTTCCATGCCAATAATGTTACTTTATTTATTTTAAACTTTTTGCTTCATATGAAACCATTTACGAATGATAAAAAATAATTTAAAATCAGTCTGCAATTATCTAATGATGGATATCTTTGGAAAACTACAAATACTTTTGACATAGCACTAAAATTTACACAAAAAGGCCCGTTCACCGAATTTATTGCTCTTGTAGTTTAGAAGTTAATAATAACACCCCTCGTAATTATGATATTATTCTGTAATAGGTACTGTTTGTTTCATATCATTATTTATCAAATGTTCCTGCAGATCGATCAATATCTCCCATAATGCTTCATATATTCCTCAACTACAATATTCTTATAGATATTATAGATTTACCTGGAATTCGGTAGGGTGGCAAAAAAAAATAAATAGGGAATTTTTTCTTAAGCTTTGTCCGAAATAGAACAATTTTATAATTTGTAGACTTTCTTCGTGAGTAAAATGTTCCATTGTAATAAGAATATTTGTCATTCAAGTAATATTGTAAAATATTAAAATTTTTCTAGTAGTAGTAGCTTCACACATTGATCGCTGTACCTAAGGTTTGACTTTTAATAGCAATGTGTAAAATGCAATGCATTTCTTATGAAGTATGAAGCTTTTTTTACTCTCGTGTGGTTGCGAAAAAGGCAACTTCATACTCTTGTTACACAATATATTAGTTTTTGACAATTAAGATATCATTTACAGGTAGATTTACGAAAAAGGTTAAACTTGTTGTTAGTAACCCTAATTTTATTCTGGGTTAAATTTTAATACATATTGGCAATTCACGAAACTAAATAATTTTGGTGTTAAATTTGACATATTGATTTAGTTGTTATTTTTATCATTAACACTGGACGCCACTTTATTTCAAAATCAAGTCTCCATAAAAAATATTAACAAAATAATTAATTTAATTTAATTATTCGTTTTCTGATCTTACATTGAGTGTTTAACTGCAATTGTGTGGAATTCACTTCCAAAAACAAGCGTAGAGCGACACTCCCTTCCTTTCTTATCTTTTAATTCGTTTTCAGTTATTACGTAGAATGTTTAACTGCAATTGTGTGGAATTCACTTTCGATAACAAGCGCAGGACGACACTCCCACCCAGGTCAACTACCCACTCGGCGAAAAAATGAACTGCCGGGCCTGACCAGAGACTTACTGGACAATCATATTTATTATTAATGAATCAGTAATCAGTTAGTAGAGTTATAAACGAAGTATTGTAATAAGACAAATAATCACAATATATCTATAAAATGAATAAAAATGTTAATTTATAACTTTCATGCTACTTACGGACAGTAATTCATTTGACTTAAACAAAATTGCAAGAAAATATAAATTGCAAGACATACTGTTTGCTAAACATTAAAATTAAATATTGTACCATTTAAATTTTATTAAAACTAACAAATAATACATGACATAAAACTCATATCAACTTCCAAATGTCAATGTTATACAATATTTTTGTTTAATTACCACCTCATAAACTACATTCCCTGTATGAAAACGATTACGTCATATGTGGACGAGGTTATCTTAGATACGATGAAATATAGCTATCTTTTTTTAATAATATTCGTACCTATGTGAATGGCATTAACGTATGTCTTAATAAGTAAAGACACATGTTTCATGTTTTTTAACGTTCTATCACATTTATTATTTTAATGAAAACGTATGACAGTTCTTACTAATACGAAAATGTATATTTACTTTGGTCACATTTGTTTATAAAATAAAAATAGGGCCATGATTTTGTTATTTTCTCGCCTGTCATTTCTAACTGTGATATTTTATATATATATAAATAAAGACTGAGAAATAAGAAATAGCTAAAAAAAATTTTGGGTAATCAAATGCAGAAATGCGTTTGTCTTCTTAATGATTATTTTGCGCTGGAGTTAGAGAATAGAGGATCTTTAATTAATTTAAATGTAGTACAACAAGAGGTAATGTGCACTGTGTTTTGTATTTTCATATATTATTTATTTATATATAATAATAATACATATAAAAATGTATATTCCTTTGAGTTTTATTTTACAAAATTACATATTTCAATAAGTTAGGTAATATATATCGTGGAACAAGAAATTTATATTTGTAAGGTAGTAATGGACAAAAGGCTTAAAGTTGTATTTAAATTTAACCCTACTCATCCAGTGGACTTTTTTTTCTTAACCTTGCATAATGAATCGCCACAGGGGTTATTTTGACATTTCATGAAATTAAAACAAGGGTTAAAAACGGGTTTAGGGTTCCCTAGTAACATGTTTCGAGAATTGGAAATAGGGCTAAAACTACAATTAAATTCGGGGTTAGCCGCTAATCTATTACTTGAATCTGGCTTATAATTGTTTGTAATTTTCTTTGAGTTCCATGGTAATAAAAATAATATCTGTTAACTAACTTATGCACGATTTTTCAATCGATTGTTAAGTAAATGTTAACAAAGAGCAACATAAATTATATGTAGGTATTCTCCTATATTTAACAGACAGAGAATCATAATAGAAATAAATATATCGTCACGCCTTTTACCCATTACTGGGTGTAGCACTCTGTCGAAGCAGATCTAGCTAAGTTATATATTTATGCGCGTGAAGTGCAGTTACCAGTCGTCAAATCACGGCCACCAAAGATATTAGTGGTGGGGGAACCACAGGGGTAATTTTTAATTTGGTGAAAATGTTTGGGTTTGTTTTTTTTTTCATTTCGACGACGGCATCTCGTGTCTTATCGAAAAACTGAAATATTTTTTCTCTCGACAATTTATCTAAAAAGTTACTCTTCTTTAGCAAAAGTGAATCGAAGAAATATTCAACTCAAATTTTTACTCAAAAATAAGGCATGCTACAAAAAAAATATATGTAACAAAAAATGTTTAGGATACATAAAAGGATACATGTGATTTTTTTTCAGAATTTTATGATATATTCTAAAATTTTTGTTATTCTGGACTGAAAAATTTTAGAATTTTAAAATGTCATGATTTTTTTACTCAAAAAGAATCAAATTTCCAGAAAAAAAAACTAAAAACAGAAATTACTTAAAAGTCATCAAAAAATATGTATGAATTTTTTTAGAATTTTCTGAGACATTTCAAAATTGTCCTAAAAGTCCAAATAAAACAAAAACTTTAAAAACGTATCAAAAAAATCCGAAAAAAATCGGACGTGTTCTTCGATGAATCTTTATAATTTTTTTTCAAATATTAATTATTTTTTCGAAGAATGGTACAAATTGACAGGAGAACAAATATTTCGGTAGGGAATGAGATGCCGTCGTCAGAAGGAAAATAATTTTTTTTCAAATTAAATTTTATTTTCACTCTTTGTCCAAAAAAATGGCCAAAACACTTTAAAATCATATATATATATATATATATATACTCTGAGAAAAGGACACCCCATCGTCTTCAAAATTTGAAGCGTCAAACAAATGTTTGAAAGGCATGAATAAATCGATAAAAGTATCTAGTTTTCAAATACATATGAATGGCGAAATTGATCATTTTCATGATTTTGGAGTGTTCCGGCTATTTCAAAAACAAAATTTTAAAGTTGAAAAAAATGTTTTTGCTTGGTTTTTATTTTAATTTTGACATCTCGTTTCTTGTCGAAAAAAAAAATATTTTGTGTCTTGTCAATTTATCTAAAAAGTTTCCCTTCTTTAGCAAAAATGAGTCTAAAAAATAATTAATACATGAATTCTATCAAATTTTTACTCAAAAACAGGGCATCCTCCGAAAAAATGTAACAAAAAATAGTTATAATGCAAAGAAGGATACGTATGAATTTTGTCAGAATTTTTTAACACATTTTTAAAATTATTGTTTTTTTGGACTGGGGCATTTTAGAATTTTAATATCATGATTCAAAAAACATATATTGCCTAGCATTTACTAAAGAATACATGTGGTTTTTTTAGAATTTTCTGTGAAATTTAAAATTTCAAAAAATCCAAAAATTTTAAAATGTATCAAGTTGCATACAATTTTTTCGTAGAAAGCCTTATATATTGTATATATATATTTTATTTGAAGTATTTTCCTATAAAATTAATTGAGACGCAATGCGCACCAAAAACTGATATCAAAATCCGAACATAGGCTTATAACATGCCTATGTTCGGATTTTGTATGTACACACTATGCACCGTGTGTCCCACGTAAATGTTGGCATAGGCAGTTAACATGTAAAATTAGTGCTTTGTAAATAAAAAGTGTCCGGCAAAAAATTATGGTACCAAATTTTGTATCACAAAACTGCTACGAGTATATTCAATTTTGGTATCGTAATTTAATGATATTCATAAAAATAATTCCTAATTTTTCCTCTACTCTTTTATTGTTATTTATTTTAAGCTGTCATTGTCATTTTTCAGTGTCATTATGAATATTTAAATTTTCCTAACAATTTCTGACGAAGTACTCAGATATTTGTCTTATACTGCAACCCCCATAATACATTCTAATAGAATTTACGCGTTCCTCGCCTTTTAAAAAATTCAATATGACAGTGACAGATTAAAATATTTAAAACAAAATACAAGCACTTTATGACAGTAGCAATAAAAGAGTAGGCGAAAAATTTTGAATTATTTTTATTAATTTCATTAAATTATGCTATTAAAATAGAATAATCTGTAATAAATAAAATGTAGGAATATTGATAGTATTGTGATACAAAATTTGGTTGCATTATTTTTTGCCGGACACTTTTTATTTACAAAGCACTGATTTAACATGTTAACTGCCTATGCCAACATTTACGTGGGACACACGGTATATAGTGTGTACATACAAATTCCGAACGTAGGCTTATAACATGTGATATCAGGTTTTGGTGCGCATTGTGTCCCAATTAATTTTATAGGAAAATACTTCAAATAAAAGTTGTAGCGAATAAAATTACAGATTTTTTGTATATAATGTATATATATATATATATATATATATATATATATATATATATATATATATATATATATATATATATATATATATACATATATATAAATCTGTAATTTTATTCGCTACAAGTTTTGAAGTATTTTTCTATAAAATTAATTGAGACGCTATGCGCACCAACAACTGGCACAGTGGTATCTGGTCGGTCTGTGGATTTGAGATTCCTACAGCCGACAAACAATTTTCACCACATTGAAAACTACCCCTGTGGCTCTTCCTCTTCTAACACACTTGCGGACCGTGATTTGACGGCTGGACACTGCATTTCACACGAAAAATATATCACTTATCGAGATCTGCTACAACAGAGTGCTTACACCTAGTAATGAGTATAATGCGTGATGATATATTTATTTCTTTATTTATACTCGTATTTATACTACTCGCAAAAAACTCTCAGATATACATAAATTTTTAAAATTATTTTTTTACATAACATAAATACAAATACACCTAACAAATAGATAAAAAGTATTTAAATTTGTCAAATAAATTACTAGTCTTTGTCGTCTGGGTTTGAATTAAAGAGGTAGGACAATTTTCTAATAACTCTTCCATAAATTGACACCATTTCTTCAATAAATTCCGATTTAGCAGTTTTACAGTTTTCATTTTCTAATATTTTGAGTCTATGTATACTTAATAAACTTAGATTACGATAGGGAACATGAAAAAATCGAAACAATTGTCTACTGTCAAAGGTATTGATGTTAATATAATACATATACTGGGCTAATTTTTCTGTAACTTTCACCGCTACAGCTACTTTATTATAATATATAATATAATAGAATGCATGCTACAATTTCATCTCACTAAATTAATACTACATTCTAAATAATATACCAATTTTACATCTTTTATGTATTGCCTGGTACATAAATCACCGGTTATTTTATGCTATATTCTTGTCTCCTAATTTTTATTGTCAAAAGCAGAGCAATTCTATAGTTGCAAATTTAATTATTTATGGCGTGATCAGGGGAGCTGGACCTGCTCCACATAGATATTACGAGCAGGTGCCGTCCATGAGAGGGAGGTATATAGATCATCGGATAGCTCAGTAGCTTCATCTCAGAGTATAGATTTAAAAACCCGAGTTCTATTCTCACATCTGACAAACATTATACCACATTAAAATTACCACTGTGGTTTTCCTACGATTAATATCTTTGTGGGTCGAGTTTTGAAGGCTGGTAATATAAAATATATCACTTACCCATGGGCGTCCGCAGGGGGGAGGGGAGCAAGAAGGGGCGCTCGCCTCCCCCCTATGTTTTAACTAGAGTGGTGACCACGACTCTCGTACATAGGACTTTAACATGTACATAATATTATAATTTTGTAATTTCCTGCTTTCCTAAATATTTTAAGCAAAAAGCTTGTAATAAAAGTTTTAGGGCAGAAAATTCTGCATCTGGACGAATAAACAAAACTAATTTTACATATATTGTAACAACACAAATTAGCTTTGAAAAGGACGAAAATTGCCTCAAAACTGTCGATAGGTATCAAATTGAAACAAAATTAAACATTTGCTTGACGTTTTATCTGTCAAAAAAAAGATATAATAAATAAAGAATTTATTTTGATAGTTTTTACAGATTTAACATCAAACATTTGTTTAATTTTGTTTCAATTTCATAGCTCTCGGTAGTTTTGAGACATTTTTAGTCATTTTCAGATCTAATTTATGCCGTTACAAAGCATGCAAAATTAATTTAGTATTTTATGCCCTAAAACTTTTATTTGAAGCTTTTTTCTTTTAAATAACTACGAAACAGGAAATTAAAACAACATGATTTTACATGTTAAAGTCCTATGTTCGAGAGTCGCGGTCACCATCCTGTATATGTATATATAATATAATACAAATTTAATTAGATGTTTAAAGATAATAAATTCAAGCTGAAACTGAATTTTCAGCAGTATTCTTATGGCCAGCTAGCGACATGTTCCCTATCGTAATTTAAGTTTATTAAGTATACATAGACACAAAATATTAGAAAATTAAAACTGTACAACTACTTAAATCGGAATTTATTGAAAAAAATGTTGTCAATTTATGGAAGAGTTATTAGATAATTGTCCTTCCTCTTCAATTCAAACCCAGACGACAAAGATTAGTAATTTATTTGACAAATTTAAATACTTTTTAAAATTTATGTATATCTGAGAGCCCGGAGATCCCAATCAATCTAAAAATATATTAACTACTACACTGCGGCTCGGTGATCTCGAACCCTCTACTCTAATTGGAATTAAGTTCCTGTTGTACAGAATAGTATAAATACGAGTATAAATAAATAAATAAATATATCATCATGCATTCTACTCATTACTATACTCTGTTTTTTAACCAGGAGGAGTAAATGCACAAGTCAGATTTACACTATAGAAAGTTACCAAAGAAAGTTACTAGATTTTTGTTCGCGCGAAATACAGAAATTTCTTACACATCTGCACTGATAAAGTCTCATGGCATTTATTTTAAAATACAAATAACATTATAAACTTTAATTTGTCACTCCGTATATTATTAGTTCTTAAAAGAACTGATTTATGTTAATGTCACAGAAATGCAAAAAACCAATAAGAAGACAGATAACCTCAAAACTTATGACAGCTCTAATAAAACAAATGTAAAATCTATGTACAGTGTAAACTGGACGAAGCACTAGCCAATCAGAAGCGTCAGTTTTAGCGGTTAAAATTTAAATTACTCCTCCTGGTTAAAAACAGAATATAGGTATAAGACTCTGTTGTAGCAGATCTCGATAAGTGATATATTTTTCGTGTGAAGTGCAGTGTCGAGCCGTCAAATCACGTTCCGCAAGTGTGTTAGAAGAGGAAGAGGCACAGGGGTAGTTTTCAATGTGGAGAAAATTGTTTGTCGGCTGTAGGAATCGAAGCCGATTTCTCAAATTCACAGACCGACCCGATACCACTGAGCCAGTAGTATAAATAAATCAACAAATAAGTACACGATGTATGAAAAGCCAGAAAAAAATTCCTTATCAAATTAATCTTCTTCATTTTACATCTCTTTTACCCTTTCGAGTGTCGAGATGTCGAGATATCAAATGACAACATTATAAATGGCTATATAGTACATATAATAAAATTTACATTAATATTCAGATAATTGAAACGAATTAATACTGTACACAAATAATCAAACCTGATCAAATTTTAAAATATTATTTTTAATAATCATTGGATGTGTAATAACAAGTGTTAATTATAAATGATTGTAGCTGTTTTTTAAAATGTTTTTTTGCTAATTCTCTTTATGGTAAAAACAAAGCGTATTTATTTTTTCATTATTTATTATATGAAAAAATTTTAATTTGCATTTTCATTAATTGACTGAAATATTTATTTAGATATTTCGTAATCCAAAATACTAGATTTAGAAAACAGATTAATATGAACCACGATATGGAATATGTGAAAATCAGTCACTAGTAATTTATTATAAAAATCTGTCATGAATTTGCAGAATCGCATCTTTCTTAAATTATATTCCACTGTAGTTTTTTCGTATTTATCTTGATGAAAATACAAATTTCCACGTAAAAAGAATGAATCGCTTATTCTCGAAACTGTCTTCAGATCCTTTATTTCTTCTGTGTCCATCAAATAACAATCCCGTTGCAAGTCACTTGAGATTCGACAACTGAATTTGTACAAAGTTTTCTCGATCATTGAATCAAACAAACAAACTTGCCCTGCCGTTTCCGGTTTCCGCTGTTTTCATTTAGCTTTTTTTATTTTTCTAATCTGTCCGTACAATTTATCAAAGATCTCGACTGGAAATTACTTTTTTCAAATAGTGACGAGTCGTGATTCGCTCATTGTTAGCGAATAGTGCAATGTTCTATCGCGGTGCATAGTTCCCGGCGTGGCCGTTTGACGGCGCTGGCAATGCCGGGACGCTACCGAGCGTGAGTGTAGCACGGGAAGCCAGTTCGCGCCTGTACGTCGCTCTCATCAGTCGTGCACTGGTGTCGGTCGAGTTGCCTAGTTACGAAGAGCCTAGTTGCGATCTCATACGATCATACGAAAATGTATGTAATCCTTAGTGTGATGTTTTGTGATGGTGTATTTTGTTTATGTTAGTTTGTAAAGTGGATTTAGATGCTGTTTTGCTTTATTCTTATTATTTTTTTAGTTAAATAACCATTCTTGTGCCTCAATATTTTTATCATTTTCTTTAAAAATATATTTCATTACAATGTTATATGTATTATACTGACAGAATTTCTCATGCTGCATTAAAAATCTAAATATTTTATATTTTATGGATATTTAAATGAAGCCTATAAATAAATATTGCTTGAAACAATTTAATACAAATTATAATTATCATTCAGTAAAAACTTTATGGAAAAGTCATGTTTTCATTAACATAGACACCAGCTAATTACGCAGTTATGTACTTTAACTTTTAATTTTGTTTCATTAATATCCAATCAAAAAAAAATATGAGCTAGAATTTTCTTATTAAATATTAAATTGATTGTTAAAGAGGCCACCTTTGTGCAAAAGTTTTATAACTGGGATTGAAAAATGGTGAGTTATATGAAAGCATCAGCTTTTTATTATAACAAATGACTGAATGTGTTAGCAGGTAACCATTTGACAGTAACTAATGATCCGGCATATTTAAAATGTTTAATTAATTACATAATGCATCAAATATCATGACAAGTATGTAAAATTCAGATTAGATATACAATGATTGTGATTAAAATTAAACTAAATTTATATAAACATTCATATAATTATTTATATAGAATTAAATTGTTCTTTAATTTTCAAATTATTTTAATATTATATGATTATTCAATACATAAAATATTCATATCATTCAATACCTACTGAATAAATTCAGAATGTAATATTAAACAAAACAGTACATATTATACATCTATTGATGTATAAATTAATATTTTTACATAAAAGATAATTAATTAGTATGCAAAATTAACAAACAAAAATCTCTAATTTAATAATTAAACTTGATGTAAGCTAACCTACACATATATTCTTCTTTAGGAAAGAAGTGTAATTACGTATGTATGCCAGCGGAGGGAAGCGACACATTATTATAATTTTATAATATTAAAATAAGTTATAATTGCAAATTATTTGTAGAAATACTTATAATGTTATTTATTATTTATAAAACAGTAAATTTTATGTCGTCAGAAGTTATTATCAATTTATAATAGAATTTAAAATTTTATCAGAGTATTAATAAATAATAGGATATGAAAGTATATCAGAAATCAGTATAAAGTGAAAATTTTCCCCACCCCGCCCAGTTTTGTTATAAATTTTGATCGTGTTATTTATATAACCGAAAATTATTATAATTGACAAAATTAAATCAGAATTAAATTTGACTCAAAAGGAATATGAATGATTTGCAAATTAACAATTTGTTGTCTTGCGATTTTGATTTATAATATTAAATTAACAATATTTGAAAAAGAGTTTTCTTAAATGAATTTGTTTTTATAAAATGGTACTCGTATATAAAACATAATTATTGTTTGTATTGAATAATCAATTTATGTTTGCCATACTTAGGTTATGTAATAATAAAAATATATTTTCGGCTTTCAAATGTAACTACATTAAAAAATAATTCAAATACACCCAAATATGGAAAAAAATTTAAATTAAAATTAATTAATTATTTAGTTATATATATATTTCATTACATTGGATAGAAGAAAACAGATAAATCGGATAAACCGGCCATTGTCAGTGCTTTTTTTTAATACGCTATAATTTTTTCTTCTTATTTGCAATTAGTTAAATTCTTTTAGATAAGGTATAAAAAAGCTCGTCAAATTAGTTTAATGATAAACTAGCACGAATAAATATTAGTCCATCGAAATCAAGCATACTGTATACAGATTTGAGATATTTGTAAGAATGCTTTATTGAAAATTATATTTTTTGACATCACAATAGTTTTGTTCAAAAATTAATTTATAAGTTCAACATCCAAATAAAATTTATGACTTTATTTTATTGCACAAAAAAGATATACCTGTACGTAAATATATTTATTACTTTTGTTAGCTTTATGCATACTAATGAAAACTAAAATATAAGTTGTCGTCGTACATTTAAGAATAATACAAGTAATTAATTATAGCGCAACTACCTATTGAAAATTGACTATGGAATAAATTAAAATTTGTTTAATTTTTTTATAAATACATCACCGAAAATTATTTTTCAGTGTCATTTTATTTAATTTATAATATTAGTGAAATCAGGGTCGGCGCAAGGCGATAAGCAAAGTAAGAACAGTAGAAAGGCGCAAAATAATTAAACAATAACACAAGAATGCTAATATCAATTTCTAACAAAAATAAATGCCAGAGTAAATATAAAGTATTATTTTGTTAAATTTATTATTTGTTATAACTATTTTGTTATTAATATTATTATTTAGTTTTTATTAATGTAATGTATACTATTTTAATCAAATATATATTTAAAAAAAAAGTTTTTAATTTGTTCTCTAATATGTGGGGGGAGAGGTGGCGCTTCTCTATAGTTTGCAGAAAAGCACCAAAATAATAGATTTTTATGATCCCTTATTAAACAATGATGCACTAAAAAGGTCGGCATCCCTATATGTATGTACAACTATTTCGTTTGCACATCACACACAATTTTTATTTAAAAAAATTTAATAATTATTAGTTATTTTCTGTTAGTTATACCGGGTATACTATAAACAAATAAATACATGTATCTAATTATATCCACAGTAATAGTATCAATAAGTAACATTTTTGGTTGAGAATTTTTTGCCGACCGAAAATATTATCGATTCATTCGAACAAATAGACAGTTATTTATACATTTTGCGCATATGTTTTATACAATTTTTTTTTCAACAATTTTGAAATAGATAATTCCCAGCATGGTTCATTTATTTGATATTTATTAGTGTGTTCGTATTTAAAGATTCGCCATACGAATCTCGAAAACTAGAAGAGCTACGATTTACGTTAAGTTAGTCAAAAATTACCACATTAGTGATCAACTTAATGTTTTTGTTTTCCTGAGCAAAATATATTGATCATCCGGACAAAAAATTGATTTATCACCTTAATAGTTATTCGAATAGTGCCGAAAAAGGCTCGTTACTTGTTATAAACAACATTTTTCCTACAACTGTGCGATTTAGTAAATCACTAAAATATTATCCAAATTTATAAAATTTTAATGATATTACACGAGAACGATGTTTCACGGCGTTGCTATGGTTTGTTTGTTGATTGCTTGCAAATTGTTCTACATTATTTAAAAATATTATACTAACGTCAAGATAATTTCTTCAAAATCGTCTAGATTGGAATAGTACAGTGAGTGATTCTTCTTTATCATAAATACCTCCAAAGATAATTGAAGCTCCGGATCATACTATTTTGCATCTATTTTCGACAATGACAATCAACCTGCTGCTGGTACTTCTAAAGCCTCCGAAATTGTTGTCAATAATATTACTGTTAATAATTTGAACAGGTACGGAAGAAATCAATGTTTCTTTAGACAATACAAAAGTTTCCACTTTACATTATGTCAATATAAGCAACTGTAACAACTATGTTAATAATATACACACACAATAAATATTATGTGTTTCACTTACTTAAAACCATTTTTCGATATATTTTACTTTGTTCGGTTCTTTTTATTAGTTGTGTACAGATTAGATATACTGCAATTTAAGGTTATGTATATAAACGTCAAAATATACTACTGCATAATTACTAGCGCTGGCTCACTGCATCTTCTTCTTCCATAAGCGTCTGTGGCCAAAATATGAATAACGCGCTTGGCGCGAAATTTAAATCGCTCTCAAAAAAACTTTTTTACAGTTGCGTAATGAAGCACTTTCCGCACTAGTGTTTCTTTGCTTTCAGAAACGCATTTGGTCTGCATTCATCTACTTTTCATACTTAATCAAGGCAATTATAGTTACGTAATAACAAAGTAATCGTAAAATTGTAGGAAAAATAATTTTTCTACATTCGTTTATTGAGAAAAATATAAAAGATAATTATTTATTCTAGAGATGGGTGTATACCTCCATGTATTCGATATTCGAGATTTTATAATATTTACATCAACAGGAAAAATCTACTAATTTGAATATTTTTTAGAAAAAAAACATTCTCTTTATTAATTAATAGTTAAAAACTGTAGCAGAATTTTTTTTATCTAGGTTTCATTTTCGATATATGATTTAAATACATAATTTTTAAAAGGAGTTAATAGTAAAAAAAAAAAAATTAAAAAACATATTTTTTCAATCAAGCTCACTGTGAATTATAGATATGTATCTTATTTAATTCACTTAAGAATATAATATTTCGTCATAATAGTATGATAACGAATAATGTTTTAGTTAGGTATATACATCATTTCTATGTGAAATATACAAATTTAAATAAAATAGAGTACTAGATAATAAACATATTATATATTATTCTTATCCATAAATTTTATCACAGCAAGCTTGACTGATTAAATTCAAAAAGAATAAACTTTTTTTGCTATTTCTATATTATAATAAAATTTAATAGAAGGTATCTTACAATACTATTTTTATCATAAAGACCATAATGTAATCGCATGGTAACAACTTCGTCTCGTAAACAAAATATATCAGTTCGATTCCTGTTCGGGTATTTTTTTAATTTTATATAAATTTATGGAACAATATTACCATTTTCTTTAATAATTTTAAACGAGTATAAATATGAAAATTCTAATAATAAACCGTCTAGAAACGAACTGACAATATCGTGTTCCATTTATGAGGTGAAGTTGGTACCAGCATAGCCAATATCATGCGACCAAATTATTAACAGATGTGTCTCGTAATAAATAGTATTACTTATATAAAGTACAAGCCAAAGTCAAAATTATATTCTATTATTGTCTTAAATTTACAAAGAAATTAATGACTATTGAGAATTGAGAACAATGAAAATTAACTCGGATCAGACATAATAATTATTGTTTATTGTGTAATATGACGCAACTTTCTTGGGATATTGTAGTTCACATATTAGTTTAATTTCATGCAAAACGTTTGTCTTTATTTTAAAAATTATGACTTATAAGATGATGGATATTTTAAAACAGGTGTGCAGCACTGATATGTACATACATTGAAGTGAAAGCCTATTAAACAGTAATGGCTAGTATCTATCGAATATTTATAGTGTGTAGATTTATTTTGATTTGATATATTTTTGTTTTTAATGTTCCTGCTGACCGTTATAAACAAATTTTTATTATAATATATTAAACGTATAAATCTTATCGAAAGAATTTTATTTAAAATTAGCACTATAGCGGCATTAAATAATATATGAATCGTGCTGAAAACTATTCAAACACTCACGATTTATACCGATTGATTCCAGCTGCAGTCATTAAGTTGGTCTTTAGTTTTTTTATTGCATATGCTAGTTCCAAGTAGTATGCAGTCACTTAATCATGATTGAATAAAGCATAAAAATATGACAGAAAGAATAAAACTTTTTACATCATTAAAAAATTTATTTCACTTGTATCTCATGTTGTCAAGTTCTCCATGTCACCCGTAATTGCCTTAGTTGTTATCTTGAACAGCCGTCGTGTTAAAACTTGCATTGCCCCTGCCGTCGCAGGTCGTGCGAATTCTGTCATCGTTCATACAACATATCCTCGGGCCGCTCTCAACTAATTGTTTTAAATCCATTACGTATCCGACTGTGCAAGCGTTCCTGGAAACTTTTCAGCGGAGTTAAGCAGTGCGCATAAGTAGCTGTTTACTCGATCCAGCTCTACTTGTTCTCCTGCTGCTGTTAGTGCTACCTGGTAGGCCCCGCCCTTTCCACTCCCACTTGTGCTTCTAAATATTTGCAACTCGTACCCTGAGATAAAGCGAAGTGGTTTTCAAACTTTTGCTGGAGAGACTAGTTTCTGTAAACAAAACATTCCTTTGTTTTTCAGATTGTTTTGATAATTTACTTTATTTGAGTATTTTGAAGGTTGCGTAATTATGAAACTGTATGAGTATTTTCAAACTTAGTAGCATTTAATTGTAATGTATTTGAGCCTTGCTTCGATCGACTAGACATACATATTTTCTTTTCAGATTTCGGAAAACAACACGAGGAATTCGAGAGTTATAAGAGTTACGACTTCGATTGAATAAGATAAAAGTTGTCACATTAGTAGGCCAATTTTATTGTGTTTTGCTTTGCTCGAAAATAATCATTAGATGTTTAGATATGGACAAATAGTATTTTTTATTTTAGTATTGTACAGATTAGATATACTGCAAAGTATATAATTTGAAATATTATAAATTAACCAAAATCAGTTTGTTTTTTTGTTAAATTAGTAACCTATAGACCATTTCAAAAATATCCGCGACCCCTAGGTGTTTATTTTTTAAACTAATAACTTAATGCGGCAAACGAGTTATTTCAAGATAAATTTAAGTACAAAGTAAGTAAAATGTTTATAGTGAAAATGAAAACTTATTGTCGTATAAATCAAGTAGGTATATTCATTAGTTATTTATAAATTATGTTAATATGATAGATTTGGTATAATAACCTAACTTTTTATTTTATATTAGCTTTAAAATGGACTCACAATTTGGAAAAATTTCCGTCCACATATTTTATCAAATTTTTTTGGTATCCATTGCTATCTATTTATTCTACGTATCCATTTCTTTCTTCTGTTCACGTTTTGAGGAAGAGTGAAATGAAATGTTTTATTTTTTTTAATTATTATTACAACCCTGTAAACAGCATATAATACCCGTCATAATGACTATTATTAATTACTTTCTAATGATGAAACAAATACAAACCAACAAAAATAATCGAACTGCCACTTGTCAAATCATAAACAAAGATGAGTATACGGCACTAACTATTTTTTATCTGCGTCTAACGTTTGCACATGCGCAATGAATTTTTAAAATGGTCTATTAACATTTTTTTATTTGTTACTCTGTACAACAGGAATTTAATTCTAATTACAGTACGGAGTACGTGTTTGAATAAATGAAAAGTACTGTGACATTTTAACCCGAACCCGAAGTTGCATTCGACCACCGCAGCAGTAAAAAAATTTGGATTTTTTTTTTTAAATATACCTAAGTTGTTGACCTATTAATATGACTACTGTTGTTTAATTTAATCAAAGTCGTGGCATGTTGATCCCAAATTGTATTCCTTAAAATACGAAACCTTATATTTGAGCTACTAATTACAGACGACTATAGAACGGTTGGCCAGCACAATTATATCTAGTTAGGAAAAATTTATTTTTCATAAGGTAACTGTGTAGTTTCCGCAAATAACTAATTGACTTGATACCACTGAGCTAGTTACCCCATATGTATAGGTAATGGCCTTGTATTATCGCATGTGTTTAGATCTATTATTTTATTTATTGTTTAGGAGGCACAGAAAATCCCAATTTAGAAATACAGATGTACCCTTGTATTTTACTTTTAACAAATATTAAAAATAATTGTTTATTTCTTCTTATTACCACCAAGTAGACTGACATAGCATAATAATAAAAATTTAAAAAAATACTTTAATTTAGGTTTAACTATTAAACATTTTTAGGCCTGTGGAAAAGAGAATCTGAGATCGTTTCTCGCAATTTTTAAATTATTTTTAATAATTATTTGGGGCTGTGAAGGCAGAGTGATATACCCAGTATTAGTTAAAATGACGTGATGATATGTTATTTTTTTATATAAACTTTACATATTTCTGAATTTGGTCCATGACTAATTACGTAAATATCGAGGTAAATAATAATAACATTTGACACTCTGTAAACTTATTTTGTACAAGAATAAATAAGTAAAATGCAATGAATAATTTAATTTAGATTCTAAATATAATTTTCTACACCGTTTATTTAAATTCTTTTCTTGTAAACTTTAAGCAATTACAAAATCAATGGCAACAGTAATGATATTTCATTTCTTATTTTAATTGCGTTTATTGGCCAAAAAGTCTTCGTATTATCAAATATTTTATATTTCTGTTGAAATTTGTTTGTATATAGTCTTGTATAGTTACAATACAAAACAATAGTGCAAATTATGTACTATATAAGTTAAAATTTGTGAACACTGGTTGAGAATCACAAGTAGAAGCAACGCTACAGAGCTCGACCTTAATGTCTTTGCTCTTTAAGTATGAATTCTTGTTGCGTGTGTTATCCTGTTATCCATGTGAAAGCATGCAATGAAAAGAGAAAGACGACAGATGAGCTTGCAGCGTTATGCACTGACTGTTTACCTTTTGCGAAAAGTACACGATATCTCTTCACTGATTGTCTCCAGTTGTACTAACTTTTACTCTATTTCTCTTGTGAAAAAGTAATTTTAACTTTCTGTCCGACAATCAGTTTTGTTTTCGGAAATCTATTTATTTTCGCAATAAAAGGTTTACGGTTTAGTTTATGATAAAAATTATAATGTGCTGATTTCATTTTAAATTTCAATACAGTTTATTTTAATTAAATAAAAAGATGAAAACAAAACGTACAAAATAACTAGATGCAGATAAAACATTTCATTTAGCCACATGGCATTATTATTTTTGTAAATATTTATTTACATGAGGATTACGTAAAAAATAATTTATATTGTATTTCATTTATATATAAATAAGCACCTAATGAATATTTAATTACTTTTCAAAATATTATGTTGATAAATAAATAATTATAAAAATAATAATAATTTTATGAACGATAAATATTTTCCACAACATAATTTAATATAGGTATTTATTAATATGTATATAATAATTTAAAATTCTAATATAAAATTTATAAATATATAATTGTTAAATATTTTAAAGTATTTATTAATAAATGGCCTAACGAGCTTCGCAGCAATGCAAATAGCCTTTGATGTGAAAAAAATATATAAATAAAATCAATCACCGAAATCTGAATTCCCTTCTCAGAATAATTAAACGGCGCGTTATAATATACTTGTTTTATTTATAAATTTTTCTACTTGACGGCGATAACTTGACGTCCAATGCATTTATATTTAGCAAAGCTATTCACTTAATATTTTTGGATGTATGTTTAGGACTAAAAGAGTTTAATTTTGGTAAAAGGTACGTTAGGCCTGAATGCTGAATTTTGTTTACCAAACAGAAGTTGGGAGTTTTTACGAGTGACATTCGTTCATCAACAGTGGAACGATGGAAGTTAGTTTCGCGAGGTTGGTGCCACTGGCAATGGCAGTGACGGCGCGACAGACATCACTGATTTTATGGCTCGGTGTAAACTTGGTAGATATGAAATAAAACGAGATCTTTAGAAATAATCATGCCTGTAACATTTTTATGACTTCACCGTTATGGTATGATACGTATGCATTGACGGAGATAGCGGGGCAGATTAAAATGGAGTCATCGTCTATCCATCTTTTGTTTTAATTCTTCAACTAGTTGATAATAATTTGTAGACACCGCTTTGTAGCTTAAAATTTATTTTATTATTTTACTGATGAGTTCGTATATTATAAATTCTACTATACATACCTATATAAAATTACAATATTAAAAAAAAACAATTTATTCCCTTCAGGCTCCCTATAGCTGCCTTTAAATAATACTACTTATTGCATATTAAAAGACTGGTAGGTATGTTTTTATACATAAATAGTTATGTATAAACAAATAAATAATTGTTATTACACAAATATTTCAGTAGTCGAGTAAGATACACTAACATTATAATTTTGCAAATATAAATATATATATATATATATATATATATATATATATATATATATATATATATATATAAATAAATATATCATCACGCCTTCTACCCATCACTGGGTGTGGCACTCTGCTAAAGCAGATCTCGGTAAGTGATATATTTTGCGCGTGAAGTGCGGTTACCAGTCGTCAAATCACGGCCTCCAAACATGTTAGTGGTGGAGGAGCCACAGGGATATCCTTTTCAAATTATGAAAATTTGTCGCCTGTGGGAATCGAACCAGGGACCTCAGGATCCACAGGCCGACTTCATACCACTGTGCTAGCCATCCCATATATATATATATATATATATATATATATATATATATATATATATATATATATATATATATATATATATAAATATATATATGCTACGTTCTTTTGATGCAGTATTATTCAAAGCTACCACAAAACTGCATGTGACTTTAAGTCAAATATTTTTAGCTCTTATTTAATAGTTTTCTGCCCCCTGAACATGATTCTGTCAGTATTTTTGCTCTGCAATTGACATATCTCTAGATATTATAAAAAATCATTCAAAAAGTGCTAAATTGGCGATAAAGACGTAATTATTATAAAGTCTAATATATGTGTACAAATATGGAGTAGGTGGCACAGTGGTTATCGTGTCGGCCTGTGGATCCTGAGAACCCTGGTTCGATTCCCACTGCTGACAAACATTTTCATCACATTAATACTATTCCTGTAGCTCCCCCTCCACTAACATCTTTGAGGGCCGAGATTTGACGCCTGGTAACCGCACTTCACGCGCAAAAATATATCACTTACCGAGATCTGCTCCGGCAGAGTGCTACATCCAATAATGGGTAAAAGGCGTGATGATGATATAGATATATATATATATATATATATATATATTTACTGTTAGTACGAAAATTTAGTTTTACCAGAAAAATATTCACTTTATTTTTTTAAGTCATAAATGTAAAAATTAATTATTTTTTTTATTTATTTATGCTACTCTATACAACAGAAATTTAATCCCAATTACAGTAACTGGGTTCGGACTCAAAAAACAGTATTATTATAGTTTATATATTTGTTCGCTTGAGCGAGACTCGAACTACGGATCTACGTATTCGAATGCCGGAACGCTAACCAAACAGCCGTACTGTCAGACAATGTTCATAAATATGGTTAAATTTGGGGTGTAATAAATTGCACGAAAGTATAATTTCCAAAACTATAAATTAGATACTATTTAACAACGTTGTTTATGACATTATATGCATGTTCTTACCTGAAATAAACTGTGGTCAATAGAAGCCTTTCAGAACCACAATACTACAAGAGATTTTATTTAATATCACACGCGTTATGATTTAAATAAATATATATATATATATATATATATATATATATATATATATATATATATATATATATATATATATATCATCATGTGTTTTACGTAATACTGGATGTCGCAAATCTCTATAAGAGTTATGTTTTATGGGTGTTATGTGATTACCAAGCTTCAAATCACGGCTTCTACCACTGTACATGGATAATTTTCCTGGATATAAGGCCTGTTGGCCGCAGGAATCGAACTTTGGTTCACAAATCTACAGTCATACGCTTTGCCGCTGAATTATCTACTTCATAATTATAATTTGAACATGAAATATCTAAGCTTTACATATTGACTAATACTTATTGTTTATTTATAATGTAATTGAAAATTCAGATTTACACTAATGTTTCGAATTATTTTTAATCAAATTATGCTTCATTTTAGTTATACGAAGAAACAAAAGTAAAAATTTAAAAAAAGAACATATCAACTGGTGGAATATATCCCTTTACCGAACTTCATTTTTTAGATCATAAGTTAAAATACATATATTCCAAAATTCCAAAGCTTATTTGAGATATCGGGCATACAGACAGAACGACTTACAAAAAACTATATTGTACGTATTAGATTTAGTAGAATCTAAGGCAGCGGTCTCACTGAACGAGCCGTGTCGTGTAGTGTAGTGTCGATTCGTGTCGTGTCGTTTAAAAATCGATGGTCCGGTCTCACTGATCGAGTTGTATAGATCGTTTGGTGTCAAGTACATTTGTTTTTTGACAAGTAAAAAATTAACAAATATAAAATTAAAGAATTTAAAATTAAGTTATTTACAATTTAAATATAATAACAACATATTTCGTTCTGTCAAATATTTCGCCAGAAATAACATTGAATCAAAATAAGCGCACTTCTTTGTCTTTTTAGCGGCAGAACCCGATGCTGCATAATTTTCTTGCCTCTTTGTTCTGTAAGTGCCCCTTAGCACTTGTCATTTACTTTTACATAATTTGGCTAAAATCAATTACAGTTTTAATACAATTTCGTTAAATAAAATAATTGTAATTCTAAAATACAAATTTAACTTACCATCCTTTTTTTGAAAGCGTTCTGAAATGTCTCGCCAACATTTGTCAATAATATTTAAATTTGAATTCCCTGTCTTTGATTTATCATAAAGATCAATTAATTAATATATCAATTTCGCTTGAGGTCCACTATTTATCATTTGATTTGGTTGATTCCATTTTTACAATGAACTGTCATCAGATGACATAAATAATAATAAATATATGCACATAACCTGTCATAAACTGACATCGAGCAGCATCGAGCGTCGAGTAAAATTCAAACCAACTTTAAAATCAAACAACTCGACAGCACTCGACGCAAAACGATGGTTTAGTGTGACATGCGCCATTACAATACACGTGTTTGAAATTTGCTCGATAACACACGATTGACGGTACTCGATCAGTGAGACCGCTGTCTTGAACACTTGAAGATTCACCAAAATCTAGAGATTGATGAAAATCTCCACCATAATAATTCACTTTGCACCTACTATGTAATTTAAGGAAGTAAAATAACAATTACTCCAGACAATTAAATATTTGTGCATGCAAATATGTATATATATATATATATATATATATATATATATATATATATATATATATATATATATATATATATATATATATATATATATTTACATGCACAAATATTTAATTGTCTGGAGTAATTGTTATTTTACTTCCTCAAATTATATATATATAATTTTTAATGAGAAAATTATAATTAATAACTATGAAGAGTGTACATAATAAAAATATTGTACAAAAATGTAGAAAGGTGTTAATACTAAACAATTCCATTCAAATGTTTTTGAAAATTAAACAGTATATCCGACAGAAATAGCATAGGAAGCAATTAATATATAATAAATTACATAAATAAACGATCAAGCTAATCAAATGATGTTCCAAAATATGACATAAAATCTCGTCAATTAGCAAACTCAATTTGTAATACCTGTGTTATTAGTTAAATCGATAAAAATATACACTTTCATATTGTTTGCACTTCGAGTTTGTTAATTGTTTTTATTTGCAATAATCAAAATATTACTAAGTATGGTCCATACATATTGTACTGTTTAATATATTGTGCATACATCACAATATCTGCTTTCTGCTCAATGCTCGTGCAACATATCAAGCTATATTGTGCTTATTTTTACTTTTAAAACTTTGACATATGAAACACAATCTAGATACAATTTATCTGAGATGAAACCCCTTGTTTCAGTTGACAGGTACGCCCATGGTCTGGAAGAGCCACATAAAATATGAGATGCGCGTTCTTTACGAGCGCTAGAGATATAGTTTACTAAATACCAACTCGGTCCGTCGCCGAAATATCTGCTGCGTATGTTTTATGCATGTCGTCTTGAAAACTAGATCAGCATCAGCACAGCGACGCTTGGCTGAACGACGTAGTGAAGGGTGCTTTCCTACGTCTGCGACCATCTTGTTGTGACGTTACTATATTCTTAAAATGTATGTGTACATATATCAAGATTCCTTTAATTTTGTTGTTTTTAATCCGTATTTCAATGAATATGTATACAATTTTGTTGTCTTAGTAGTTCGTAATGTAAAATGTACCAGACAACAAACTTACAAATAAAATTAATATATGTGTGTTTTTAATTAACTATTCATATAATTAATTTTGAAATATAATTATATAGAATTATTTATTTAAAATTTCGATACTAACATTTTTTTTGTTACACATTTTGAAACTTTAGCTAATTTCAATGACATAAAAATAATGTTCCTTAAAAATTTTAATCTTTTCTTTCAAAATTTTAAAGTTACGTGATGTCACTTATTAATAAATACACAACACGACCAAGCTTAGTATCTACACTACTCTGTTACACTATACATACTTCACACATTTAGTTGGACATCTAACCTAAAAATATTTTTGTACATAGGTTTTCGTTCGAACTATTAAATACGTAAACTGACAAATTCTATCTTTACTTTACTTATTTTGAAAAAAGCAGAGAGATTAAATGCATAATGTAAAAAAAAATATTCATAAACAAAACAAGAAAAATTATTAATTTTTTCTAATCAGTAATCAATATATTAATTAATAATTATTAAAAAAATGTTCATTATAAATAAAATTCATTCCTCTATTTTTACCTTAGCCAAAATTAGTTTACCTCCATCACCAATAATCGTATCTTATAGAAATAACGCAGCCAAGCATACAGTTTAGCTCATCGAGCAGTGTCGGATTCACTTTTTACGTGCAATGACGAATATTGGGGTGTATAGGATGTGGGCACTCACGTGACAATGTGGCGTTTTGTGACGTAAAAACAGTTGTATGGGCTGCGATCACTGCGCCACATACAAAATTAACTATTTTTTTTAGGACGAGATTTTAAAAGATTTGTTTTTAGTTATACGATTTGGTTGTAAACAATTATTGAAAGTTTTCTATGTTGAATTTATCGTTCGTATATAATAATATACATGTCTGTATATTTGATTATTTATTTTATTAATTATGAACTATAATTACAGAGTGATCAAAAGGAACAGTTGGCAATACAATTCCGAAGATCTTTTTATTCCACAGTTGGCACAACGCTAGGTAAAGGCATTGACATTTCTAATAAATACAAATAGGTTATGTAAGGAGTCCGACAGCTAATAGGATTTTGACTTTTTGAGTAATAGAAATGCTTTAGAAACGAATGTAATAATAAATGTACTCAAACTTAAATTTAAATTTTCAAATGTTACTGTCAACAACAGGAAATTAATTTATGTATCAGGCTTACCAATTTGAAGTATTGTTTTTATTGCCAACTGTAACAGTTCCTTTTGATCACTTTGAATATTGAGTAGTGCATCAACTTCAGGTTGGTCACGTATCTGCCCGAAACCCATTAGATTTGTCATAAATAATAAATAAACGATAAATTAAACACAACAAACTTTAAGTAACTGTTTACAACTGAAGCGTATAACTAAAAACAAATCTTTTTAAATCTCTTCCCAAAAAAAATATTTAATTTTGTTGGTGGCGCAGTGATCGAAGCCCAAACAGTTGTTTTTACGTTACAACACGTCATATTGTCACGTGAGTGCCCACATACTATAGCAGCCAACTAGCTGAACACGATAATATCGATATTGCGTTAGATCGCAGTGCATTTGTTTCGTAATCTAAAACGTTAATTGAACAATCCCAATTAGCTATTCAGTCAATGTCTAAACATAACTGTAACTTTTAACATGGTAAATCCCATTTATATAATCTTATAAACATAGTTGTTATTTAAACAAAATTTCTTTCTTTCTAATCATCCTGCAATGTCACAGAACACAAACCGCCAATGGACCCGAATTCGATTCCTATACCGACAACCACATTAATATAACGCCTGTGACTGTGGCTCCTCTTCCACTAATATTTTTGGCGTGATTTTCTAGCTGGTATAACTGCACTCTTCACGAAAAATATATCACCTATATCTATATCTGATGTAACAAAATATCGATATTAAGTATTTTAGTAGCTAGATACCAATTGCCCCTCCCAAGAACTCATGTTTTCAAAAATAGATATATTTTTTTGTCTTTTTGAATTCGCGCAGCAGTTATTTTCTTATCCACTCCTTGTACTTATATAAAATATAAATCAATAAATTAAGTAGAAATATATTTCAAATTATGCACAACTACCAACCGTTGTAATGAGTAGACAAACCATCACAGTTGGATGTTTTGCTTCAGTACATCAGAGTAGGATTATAAAAAAATTTATTAAGGAAGAATGTAGTGACTAGCGCTACATTTAATCCATGCAATGTCTCAAACTCGAAGCGCGCGAGCATGAAAGCATGAAACAATCGTACGCCAACTTATACTTTTGACAAATCACAGTTTTTATAAATCTAATAGAATTATAAAATTATCTCAATAGAAAAAATTATGTAAAGAATCCGTTTCATAAGGGCCTGTTATCGCACTCGTCCTTTGTAAAACTAGTTCGTTTTCTAAATTTGGGCTCGCGCGATATATTGTCTTATAAAACTAGTGCTTTAATATACTATTATAACAAACCAATTGGTTGATAAATTAGTTTTTTATAATTATATATTTATTACAATTTATATGAATTTATATGGTCGTTTAAATGTTGTTCCAATTTCAGAGTGGAATTTATTTAATATGATATAATAAATATGAAATTTATTTTGTACATGAATAGTAAATAAATTATACTATTTTGTTAATTTTAAAAAGAAATGTACACCACATCTTAAATAGATTAATCCAGGTTAATTTAGTAGCCTTTTCAATTTTAAATCAACGCTGTTTATAAATTCTCATGTTTTGCACCCTCACATTTTCGTTTCAACGCCGGAGTTTAGGGTTCCGGAATCACTTGTTAATTATTTAATCGGCTCGAGTAGATCGCTTCGCTCACGCTACTTGTTCACCGTTCCGCTTGACTTCTCTGACTGACCCTTCTTGCGTTGCTGCAATTTTGTACAGCGTTAATATTTACCTACGATTTATTTAAGAAATTGTTACGAAAGTTTACGACGATATAATTAAATTTTATATGCTGCACCGACAAAATGGTTTGTGTTTACTCTTAGGTAAATAACAAAGTTGTGCGCATATGAGAGCCATGGGTAATGTGTTGTTTGTTTTGGACTCTTTACTCTTTGCTGACTGATTAAAATTTCTTTTAAGCACGAAGAAGGTACGCTAAACGTTTTTTAATAATTTGATTAAAAAAAGTTAATCATTTAAGTTAAACTGTGTTATATATTTAAAAACATAAACTAAAATAGTAATTAGGCATTTTTGTGTTACTACCAAATGCCTTTAAAGATTTGTGACAAAAATGAGTTAACTCCGGAGTTAAGTTAAGGTTAGGACTAATTCATGGATGTAGTCTGATTACCTTTTTATTTTAAGTGCAAATATATTTTTCAATCGAGTTTTATACCTTATCTTATATTAATTAACATACTGAGTTCAGTTAGACACTAATGGTTTAAAATTAGTTGTACAAGTAGTACCTGTATTAATATAAAGTGATAAAAATTCAAATTTTATTTCTGCATTTATATGACTTTAAAAGGTTAACACTTATCAGTTATCAGTGCGTTTTGTTTTTTTATTTATTATTATGAATGACTCAAAACTCAAAAGTAGATTTCATTATGTTCCAATGTCAAGAAGGGCCGTGATATTATCAGTAGCCATAAAAATGTATTTGTGCTTACATGGGGGTAAATATTAAATAAATATATCATCACGCCTTCTACCCATTACTGGGTGTGGCACTCTGCTGAAGCAGATCTCGGTAAGTGATATATTTTGCGCGTGAAGTGCGGTTACCAGTCGTCAAATCACGGCCCCCAAACATGTTAGTGGTGGAGGAGCCACAGGGATAGCTTTTTCAAATTATGAAAATTTGTCGCCTGTGGGAATCGAACCAGGGACCTCAGGATCCACAGGCCGACTTCATACCACTGTGCTAGCCATCCCATAAAATATTAAACTAATAAATAAAAATTAATACATAAGAATTGTTTGCATGCTAAATAACTATACAACTAACAATTATAATCTAATAAATAACCAAGCAAAACTGCGTTACTGTACTTAACATTTATTAATATTATTATTTAAGTTAATAAACAGAAAAACGCAAACAACCCAATATCTATCTGTTTGACTTGCTTTAAATTGTAAATATTGTTACAGATTCTGCCTGCTGTCCTAGCAGAGAATCTTCAGCAGAAGATTTTTCATCTATAAAATATAGTTGGTTGTGTGATAAGACATCTACAAAAGACAGCTAAAGACAGTGTCGGTAATAAAATCTCATACGTCGTGTTCGTGATTGAAAAATGGTGTTTGTGATTGGCGATTCGAGTGTGTTTTGAACTGCGCACGTGTTCAAGGACATAGTAGAAATCCAGCAATGGCTTCACTTCGTTGGACCCTGCTCCTAGGATACGTGACTCTGCTCCAGCACATTGGATATAAAGGTTCGTGAAATTTTTAACTGCTTTCTCATATTTATTTATTTCACATATATTCATGATTTTCAATCATTATTAATGTTATACAAGCTAGTATTAGCAAAATACTAATTTCGAAAATTCTATATCTTATATTCTACTATTTTAGTACAATAATTTGCATGCAATACATTCAGTAGTATAATTCTTGTGTATAAGTGGAAAAATGTATCCCTTTACAAATCGTTGCTAATAGTAATGCTTTCTTATAAAAAGGCTTATATTTAATCGATCAGTAGTAAATTCAACGTTTGATCAATATTTTTTTACTTTAACCACTAATATATGTATTCAGTTTTAAATTATTTTCTGATTGGTAAAAAATATTTAATGTTACGTAAATTATAACTATTGCTAAGCTAAAATAACATTTTCTCAGTATAAAATATGTTTACTATGTAATTTATGTTCAATAAAAGTAATTATTATTACAAGTGGAAAATTTTTGAACCAATGAAAGAGTTGATCAGGAAATATAATAACTCGATAAGTAAATTATAATAACTAGCTCAGTAAAATTATATTTTTTTCCGGGAACAGTTATATTTACTGATAGATTTATTTGTACTGAAATAGATAAGACTTATAATTATTAAAAAAAAAAATTATACGGTGGAAATATTATTTATTATTATTATTAATATAATATGAAGTGAAAAGTATTTTGTTTTATCTAAGCAAACTTTTTTTGTGCAATTTTTATTTATTGCTCAAATATATTTAATACTGAGAATGGAATTAGTTTTACTGGTAAATAATGTTTTTTCATAAATTGTTCCCTTATAAAAATATATTAGGTAATCATAAACAATTTATTGAAATTTCCGAAAGTAGAAAAATTTTATGTGTCTTTGATTGAACGTATCTTCTACAATACGCTCCAGCTACAATCTCTAGTCACGGTCCACAAAGACTATTTTGAAATAAGACTAAAAAATTACATCCACCGATTATTGTGAAAATTCGTATCCTGCATCAATAAAATGGCAAATATTATGAAAATGTTAAAAGTTATACTGAAATTAATATAATAAAAATTAAATGTATCTTCCTGTATACATGCACAGTACACGATTTAGGGCGCGTCAGTGTTCTGCGATAACCTTAATTTGGACATAAAAGTCTTAGTCGTGAATACGAAAGAGAACATAACCATTTTATAAATTTATTATTGCGTTTTTCATTTTTATTATCAAACCTCAGTTATTCAGATTTACATAATTTTGTATTGAAAAGTAGGGCTGAATCTAGGGACTTTATTTGAACATAATTATGTTGTTAAGTATCGTATTATTACTTTTTCTTTAGTTTTAAATAAAATTAATCATAGTATAAATTATAAATTTGGACTTACGTAGATTCATTCAAAACATTGTCTGTTTTCGGAAATAGTTTCATTGTTTTACTTATAAAAAAAACCTTCCTCTTGGCCATTTGCAAAAAAAAATATACCTACCTAGTACTTTCCGATCCTGTTGAATTGTGATATTCGTATTACTGGCAAAATGAGTTCCAAGCATGCAAGTGGGATGTTTGCGAACTTTTGTAAAAATAAATAAATATCGTACATGTTACATTGTTACATAATTCATATATTAGTTACACGATTATCTATAATTTAAAAGTACGAATATATTATGGATGCTTGTGAAGACCTTTGTAAAGGTTTGGTGGAAGAACAGCCCTCGGCTGACCCTTGCCCTTGACTGTAAGTGGTCAATAAAATAAAAAAAATAAGAAATACAAAAGCTTCAAAATTTTTTGACCAATCATTAATAATTATATATTTACTTATAAAAAAAAATATACACTTTCAAAGCTATCTGAACACAGCATTATTTATCAATTTCATAGTAATTAAAATTAAATCAATATTTTTGTTTTAAGTTGTTTCATTAATAAAAATGGATTTGTTCTTAAATAAGTATATTATCCTAATGAATTTAACTGACAATAATAATAAAAACGAAAAATTATTAAACCTCGTTGTACACTATCTCATTGTTTAAGCTAAAAGGCACAAAACTCTTTTTGAACTGTTTTTCTTTCGTATCTCACAACATTACAACCCACGTACATAAATTTTGAGATGAAAATTGGAAAATTAAGAAATTGATGAAAGTGAGTGTTGTCATAGCGTAACGTAAAGCTATACGAATTTTGTCTCCGACATTAAAATGGAACTTTTCAAATCAAAAAAATTTTCGTTTCTATTCAAACCGGTAAAGCTACCGGTTCGTACTTCTTCATATTTCTTTATTTCTCTTTTCGTCACGGCCTTCTTTGATCCCGTGCTGCATTTGCGGTGAAATTATTTTATTTTTATTTTTTTCTTTCTCTTTATGCTTTATACTTTCTTTCGGGGCAATTTTTCTTCCTGTGCTTCGCAGACCGTTTGCAAGTGACATCTTTAGCAGCTAAAATGAAAATTCTTTTAGGAATGTTACCGTAATGTCCTCTGGTTGATATTACTGGAGTATTGGGCGCTTTTGTGTAAATTTATTCATGTGTTTCTTACATTTGATGAATGTTGCTAGTAATTCATTTGGAATTTATAATTCAGGTTGTTTATATATTTTAAAACACACAATTAAAATCAATACATAAATATTTATTCATTGAGATATATTAAAACAAAGTTACTACTGTGTAGTATAAATAGAAATTATAATTTTTCAATTTAAATATTATCGTCAACATTAATTGGAAATAACTGTCTTGTAAATATTCTTCCCTAATGAACATATTTAGTTTTAATTGGTAATGGTAGAGTTATTGTTGTTAATAGTATATGCTATTAATTTTAATTAGGTACATTCAATAATAAATAAAACAAAAAATTGTCGTGACTCTCTATCGTGTATCAAATTCAAATTCCTGAAAACTATAATTGCTTTATTACTAGATTTACTAACACGTATTATGCCAGTAATTAAAATACTATTAAAATCACCTTGACATTACTGGCATTGTTTCGGTAATTAAACTAAAATTGTTTTTTTTTTGTTATGGGTTTCGAGATTCCAAACAGTAAGGCATAGAAAAAATATAGTTTTTCTTAATATGAAAATGTGTGTTTTTTCAGTGAGCCATGACGTGTGGTCGCATGTATCTTAGTTTTTATGAGATAATATATTGACGAATCGAAAAAAAGAACTGATGCTCAGTAACAGTATCATCTGCCACTGTTACATTACTGGCATCAAACAAGAACGAAAACTATACCAGGGCATATTTATATAATTTGTTTAAGTTTCATTATGTTGAAAATTTAATATCTGAATTTTTACTCTTTTTTTATGAAATTATAATTGTATGGTATCATTATAAAACTAATTTAGTACTTTCAGAAAAGTCAAAAAATATACTTACATCATTATATTTTTTAAAATCAGGTAATATTATTTCGGATAAAACCGTGAAATTCAATATTTTTACATAAAAAAATGGCAAGGTATACACTACTTTGCAATTTAAACTATTAGTCTATCAATACAGAAAATAACCACTTATTTATATTTTTTCCTAAATGCAATTATCTAGCGAAAGTGTTGAAATGAAAAACTACTTGACTCTTTACTCTATATTTGAACCTGTGCGAACTAAAATCATAGGAAATAATAGTCACCTTCCAAAATAAAAATTAAAGAAATAGTAATATTATAATATTTAATGAGCATACATGCGAGTGCAATACTACAATTTATCTAATATTTAAGTATACTAAACAAAAATAGTAAAACATAACCTAACTTATATCTTCCATGGAACAACAAAACACAAATCACGTGCTTGAAGCATGAGAAAATACTTTATTGCTATTGGTTGGAAATGGAACGTAAAATATTAACTTTTATGTTACTCTAGTGTAATATGAGTAGTTTTATGTATAAAGAGTAAGAAACATAATGAAGATATTACTTAGTAGATGTAGATAAATACATTCAAATTGCCAAAATATAAAACTTGGATGACATAAGTTTTGTAACAGCGAGAAAATATTTTCAATTTATTATTAATAGTAATGAAATGATTTAGTAAATAGGTATATGTTTGGGTTGCAACGTAATAAAAGCTGAGCATATAACGTTTGAAATTTCAACATACACTCTCTAGTTTCCTTCATAGCGTTTTACAAGAGCTTTATGTAAGGTGAAATTTGAAAGAAATTTGAAAACGACTGCGCGGTCATTCGATCCAACCCGCTTGCCTTTATTCGTTCCTGAGCTCGTTATCGGCAATTGCTGCTGCGACCTCGTTCACTTGGGCCCTTACACTGGTTCACGACGTCCGCGGCGTTTACGGGAACTTTAAAGGGCACCGGTCACTCGGTTTGATGTCAAGAACACGCTGGACGCTGTCCGCCAACCATGCCGCCTTGAACTAAATCTGCTCCCGATTCAAAACTCACTGTGTTTGGGTATATTTATTTCATATTTCTGTGTGAATATTATATTCATGCTCTCGGCTCTGTTGTATATGATGTATTTACCCTTACTGAACTTACCTAGCGAGGCCTGTGATTTCAAAGTTTTGGGTTTGCGAATGAATTTTTTGTTAATACTGAAAGGAAATTTTATATTTGTTATTTCAGTAACGTCAAGGTCTAAATTAAATTTCATGTATGATGCAGGGTCTCCAAAACATTGGGGTCAAAGTTAATCGTATTAAAATTACACTTACCCTGTTATAATTTACTGCCAAATTTTACTTTATAATTAATAGTCTGCAAATTTATAACTTTGTCTTTATTGATAGAAATTTCAAAATGAATATTCTTTTATGGTATTACGGCCACAGGCAAAACACCAATATGATCGTATCTGGAATCATTTTGTAACCAAAATGACGATATTATTTTAAATAATTATATTGTTTGTAAAACTTCATAACAATGACTATAGGTCTGATGTATTGGTCAATCATTATATTTGTTGCAAGATTACTAATTCCAATATATAATGTCGGGGTATTGGCTAATTGATATCTTTAAAAGAATTATGAATAAAATTAAAAATGATTGCACTACAAATATAAGAGTATAGGAAGAACGTAGGCTTGCGTGGCTTGTTAATTACTAATTGATTATAGTTTTCCATAAAATAAAAAATGTATACTAATTAAATTTAAATTAATTATTGTATATAATTGTTTTTCAATACAAGATTCAAGTGTGTATTATGAAGGATAATGATTTACAGAGTTGTAGTGTCATTTCATAATAATAATATTCGTATTTTCAAGAAGTAGATCTCAAAATTCCGTACGTGCATATGTGTTTTCTTGGATTCCCATATCTCTAATCTTATTTGAAAGACCAGAAAAAATATATTGTGTAAGACAAAGTTTATCGAACAACCAACATGTCGCCGCTGTTATGCGGGTCACCTACCCGGGAGGGGTTAACCTTGGACGAGTCTATCTTGATAGGGGTAGGCGGAAATACTTGTTGATAAATAGCATATATATTTGGTTCTGCCGAAGATTTATCTACGTTTGATTCCAACGATATTCCTAACACTAACCCCGCAACTCCGTGAAATATACATTTTTTGCAAACGGAATTTCGTTATTTATGAGGACTTTTTCTTGTGATGCATCCAGACAGAAGACTTAACACAAGGCTTCGGTAAAAAAATATGATTTATGCTCGATGTTGGTCGAACACAAAAAAAACACACTCATTGATATGAGACTGAAATATTAACGAATCACAGAACATCATATATCACAAGAGCAAGGGGAGAGAAACCACGCGAATACCTTTATCTCAAATAAACCCCCGTTTTGTGCCTCTATGTGGGAATATATTTTACTTCACATATGAAATAATAAAAATCCTTTCATTTTGAATGAATGTAGACTATTTGTATTTTTGATCAAAAGAATAATATACACAAATGTTTTTTGATATGGGTTATAGTATGATATACCGACCAACATAAATCAATATTTATCAAAGGATATAATTAATATTTTTAAAATTGGAAATATAAATAGTCTATTATTTTGGTATATTCCTTTTTATTCGTACATAGTGATTCGTGTTTCAAAAACAATTATTTTAATCCTAAATAACAAAATATTAAAATCATATTAAAATTTGGATCCTCTTCAAAGTAGAATTAAGACATCAATTTTTCATTAGGTATTTTAATCGCGAAATTTGGTATAGTGCAATCCAGAAAAATGAGGAATACTTAACTATCTTAAATAAATATAAATATACATATATCATCACGCTTTTTACCCATTACTGGGTGTAGCACTCTGCCGAAGCAGATCTCGGTAAGTGATATATTTATGCGCGTGAAGTGCGGTTACCAGCCGTCAAATCACGGCTCCCAAAGCTTTTAGTGGTGGGGGAGCAACAAGGATAATTTTAAATTGGTGAAAATATTTTGTCGGCTGTGGGGATCGAACCAGGGTTCTTAGGCTTCACAGGCCGACTTAATACCACTGAGCCATTACCCCATTGAACTATCTTCTTGTCTCAAATTTTATAAAACGAAAACAATAGTTCTTGTCTAAAATATTTTTTGACAATTCCTTGTTCGTCTAATTCCTAATACGAGTAGTAAACGAGATATACCTAATTTCATCTTGTTCCATTTTGTAATAATTTGTTTTTAAAGAAATGATTAGAATAAATAAAGTTCTTTAGTAATGGTCAAGGATAATTAACCGAAAGGTTAATTACCGTAATTGACTTTAATTAACTGGGATAATTTTGGTGTCATAATTAACCAGTTAATTTTACATTTCCCGCAATTTTAAAGTTTGGTTAGGTTTAAATAAAATGTAAATAATGAAAAGGTACTACGGTAGGTCTTTTTTTATATACAAAAAAAAATATTTTGCTAACATTGTAGCTTTATGTGAACAATAATATTTATTTTAATTTATTTTAAAAATATATTATTGTAGTATGTTCTAAGTTTGTATTAATTTGAAAACTTGTAAACATAAAATCATTCCAGTTCATATTTCAAATTTTTTTAAATGAGAATTTTTGTAATTATTGTTAAATAATTAGCTAAATATGCTGTACTTGGTATCAAAATCAAATTGTGAGTAAATATTTGCGAATCTAATAAAATATGCATATCAACCATGGTAAATTATGAATTTCATTTAATTGGTTAATTATCATAATCATAATTGACCGTTAAATGCCCATCACTAAAGTTTTTTGCAAATTTGAATTCTTATTATTTCATATTTATTTCTGTCCTCTGCTAAATTCGAGACGAGAAATATTATAAGTTTCGTCTTGTAATTACGATACAATAAACTATACAACAGCAATACTTTGGAATTCATAACAAAGTTTCGAAAATGACAAGAATATTTTTAGAGGTAACTTTATTTAATTCAAAATTCTGTGACAATACGAATGAAAATGTAAAGCGGCGCTCCGGTTTTATTCATTATGGTTCCATATATTTTATTATTGCTACAGTTTTAACGATTCCACAAAATGAAATTAAAACAAGATAATAAATTAAAATGATAAAGACTAAGCATTAAATACGAACGCGGTGTAGTAGAGGTATCGCTGACAGAAAAGATTAACGGTGGACCTTTTTAAGCGTTTATGCATTTTTTATTTTCGTGTGAGTTCTTTGTTTCAGCGTTCAATTGTCGACCGGTTTAGTTGTCAAGTGTTTCAATGTTATCTTTCTCAGTCAGACGTTCGGGAGAGCATTTCTTTCTCGCTCCTTCTTTTGTCTGTCTTCCTCTTTTTCTTCCTCTTTAATTACAAGACTTTAATTCGAATTCAAACACCCGATGACGAAGCTAATTGATATCCATCGACAATGATGAAGCTGTACTTGAGACTGCAGGGCTCTTAATCAGTTTTCTCCTTTGAGACTTCGTTCAAAAGCATTTTTTTTATGAGAAATATGAGATTATTAACATTTTGATGATAAATAATTTTAATTTTTTCAAAGTTAGTTTATCAATATTTTTAACTCTCTTAAAGCAGCTTTATAATTTTTATGTAGTATGAATGCATGATTATGTATAATATATATATATATATATATATATATATATATATATATATATATATATATATATATATATATATATATATATATATATATATATAAGAGATATTATTTCTTTTGTTTTTATAAAGGAGGAATAAATTAATATTGGAAAAAGTTGTATAAACCTGTGATCTAACAAATTTAATTTGTTTATCTTTCGTTTATATGGAAACTGTAGTTTGTTATCAGTTTGATACATTTCTCCATAAATAAGCATCATGTTAATTTATTTGATATGAAACTACTGATGGTTCATCGCACACGTTTCAAATAAAGTAATAACCAATTAAGAAATTACAGTGCACAATTAGATGATAAACTACAACTGACAGATAAACAAATTAAAAAACAAAAGAAAAACCAATAAAATTTGTTATTTCGTAGGTCACTACAACTTTTTCCAATATTAGTTTATCGCCCTCTTATAAAAACTAAAAATAATATCTCTATTATTATAAAACTTTTACTAAGGTGATTTTACGTTTTTCGTCTACTTTTGACCTGTAATATTATCGATTAGAAATAAAACAATAAGAAGATCGTAAACGCCCTGTATACCTGAATAGGCGGTGTAAAAGTGCACTCCTACTACGGACATATATCCCTTTGTCCAAACAATATCCACTTAAATATCGATGGTGTAAAAACATACTTATAGACTATATTTTTATTAATGAATGGTTAAAGTGAGGGTGGTGTGTTTGGATGAGAATTTTTGACGAGGGCTGATTATTTGAAGAATGTAATGAGTGAATGTTTTATAAGTGATTTTAGAGTTCGTGCTACCCCATTTGATGGGATATGGCGTGAAGATATGTAAGTATGTATGTATGAAAACAATATTTGGTTGGGGTAATTGGAATACCATCTTTATACGCATATTTTAAGGGTCCTTGGTAATTTTTTGTCTGTGGGATCCTATCGTCTTTGATAATTAATTTTCTGATAATAATAGAGTAATTTACAAAATCATATATACAAACATACACTTTGTTACTACTAAGTAATGGTCGACAACGAAATGCGAGAAAAATTTCACAATAAACAGTATATGTCGGCGATAAGTAAAAATAAATATGGTTGTCATTCTGAACAAATTAAAAAAAATACATAACTTTAAATTGAAACTACATTATCAGATAAGTGCACGGTAATACAGTGATTTGCCTTTTATGTAAAAGTTATAAATAATCACTAAATTTTGTTGAAAGAACATAAAATTGAGTATTTTAAAAATAAATACGTATTTTGTCTGTTTATAGTTAAAATTAATCTACTTTTCCATGATACGCTTTTATAAGCTTTTTATAGGATACTAAGTTATACAAACCATGGATCACATTGCCCAGATCTAAAATATATCCTGCGTTTACACGACACAAAATAATAAAAAAAAAAACTAATTCTAAAACGTAGAAAAACTATTATATCATATCATCATGAACATCATTATATAAATTGAGATTCTACAATTGTTAGTACGTGATGATACCTCTAGTAATGGAAACCTTTTTCATATGTAGGTAATGAATATGCCTGATGGATTCTCCGCATAACAAGGAACGAAAGGTTTCATGTTGCGTTGGTTGTATAAAAGTCTGGATTTGAAAACGTGCGTGCGTCATGCGTCGTGCGCGTGTATACGTAGTCAGCGCACGTTTCTGACACGTGTCACGCCGCGAGGAGTCTTCACGTGTCACGTTTGATCATGACGTGGTACCCAGACTTTGTAAGCCGCACCAACTGTATAAATTAATCTTTATAACTTTTGAAAAAAGTAGATCGTTTTCAAAATTCATAAAATAAACTGCGAACGAAACGTTTATTAGCTTTAAATAAGACAAAATCTGAATGCAAAGAAATATAATTTGCAGTCAAAATAATCTTCATACGTACAATAGTTATTTCAAATCTATATCGCACCTCCGTGTGACACAACTAAAAAATTATGTATTAAGACTTAAGACCGATTTTAAATGGAGGCAAAATAAATTTCATTATCAAATTTATCCGGACTATTTAAAACCTGTTTTTATAATTTTGTATTGATAACTGTAACCTATTTAATGTGTTCTAAGAGAATACTCTTCAGTTTTTACATTCGTTAAGTGTGTTATTTCTAAATCGTTGCTATGAAATTTTTGACTTATGTCATTTTTACTATCTTTTTAAACTAGTCTAGAAGGGTATGCAAACCAAAAAATAAAAATATCAAGAATATCACCCGCGAATAATCGAATACTGTGAATACTGAAAGTATTTTATATACGAGATTTTTGAATATTTACGTCAATGGCGAACCTTAGAATACTTTGAATATAGCGCGATACGTCTTGAAATTGAAACAGCGCTGCTTTCGACCCTTTGATGACAGTTGTACAGTTTCCACTTGACAGTTAAAGGAAACAAACTTTGTTTTAGGTACATGTTTACTTATTTAATTCATTCAGTCATTACATAATTTTTTAATTAATAATCAACATAAATATTATTATTATATTATTTATTTTATTATTACTTCTATATTATTATGTGTGGTGAATTCGAATATTCGAGGTATTCGAATATTCAAAATCTGATTAATATTCAAATTAGATATTCGCCCACCTCTTATAATAACAATAGATAGGTGGACTCAGTGGTATTGAGTCGGCCTATGGATTTGTGAACCCGGATTCAATTCCCATAGCCGACAACCAATTTTCAGCACATTAAAGCGACCCCTGTGAGTCCCCCTCTACTAAAATCTTTGGGGATCGCGATTTGACGGCTGTTAACTGTATTTCACGCGCAAAATTTATCATTTATTGAGATCTGCTACTGCAGAGTGCCACATACAGTAATGGGTAGAAGGCGTGATTATATTTTAGAATTTTTATTAACGAAATATAAATAAATGATTAAATATGAATAAGAGTGTTTCAAAATTATTTTTAAAAAAATAAGAGGACATATTACACTAGACTAATCGGTAACAATAATAGTACAAATTAGTAGCATTAAAATGTATTTATATCGGTCGCCAGAGACCTATAATATGCATTATCCTGGTGCGGAGCTGTTTTTCACTAAACTTCCACAATTTACGAATGTTATATCTTTTTAAATACGTTGCCTAGAAATATTTAAAAACTAGCTACTAGGAGTGCGTATCATGTGTTTTACGAATAACAAATAATTTATTATCGGTCTCCAGAGACCAGTATCGCACTGAAATAATAATTTTTATTACAGTGTGGTATCAGTTTCCGGCGATCTATAATATTGCAAATTTTGACTTGTCTAAACAAAATTGCATGAAGTCAGTTTTAAATTATACGTTGAAGACATATTTGTAATAGCATATTAGGAACATGGATAGTAGTGAGAAAAAATTTTATCTTCAATTTTAAATAACAAGGAGGGTGCAAATATACTACAAGATAATACTAAAAATAGTGCTTCGATGTAAAATAATGAAGAAATTGAAAATATATGTAGTTTGATGAATTTTTATTATGTTTAATATTACTATTTTTTAAGTTGTGCTAAATCCTTAATTGCAATCTTTTTGTAAATAAAATCAATTACATGAACAAGAATTTATATAATTTAACTTAACAACAACATATTATTATGATTTCTTGGCGTAAAATTAATTTAATAAAGGATATATAGCCTAAATATCGAAAATTTATACTAAAATTTTATTCATTTATTTGGTGCGGTTCCGATCCCCGAACAACATTCCTGCGTCAGAACTATGTTGGTACATGAACAAATAACAGATTCCTAACAAATATAGACAGTTTTAATATAACTAGTTACCTACAGACGGCATTATGTACAATAAACATTACCGGTTCCCGGAGACTGTAACCGCACACAGAGAAAAAATGTTACCTGTCCTCGAAGACCGATAACGCACTGGAATAAAGACAGCATTTTTGGCTTCCACGGCCAACGTGTTAAAGTTGTATTCATTCATTATTGTTTAATTCAAATATACCTGCCTTCTCAGACTTATTTAATAAAATATTACCTACACTTCAAATGAAATCGCTAGTTACAAAAACTTTTCAAATGTATCAACAGTTGAGACCACATATTACGCGGCGCGCTGTACTACATGCTTGATGAAGTGAATTTTGCTGCCTTATTAATTCTGGAGAATTTGAAGTTCTTGCAGTTGCAGTGTTTCTGGGGCGTATTGGTTATTATAATCCAACGGATAAATATCAGGAAATCTTGGAGGCCAGTAAACACGACCACTGCGACTACTCCTCTAAAACGAGATTTAAATGTTGTCATATATTAACGGTAAAATGCAGTGGTGTACCGTCATATTGAAACCATACCGGTTGAAGAACAATCAGAGCAACATTTTGTAATAATTCCGGTAGATTATGTTGCAAAAAAAATGGTAATCATACCCATTCATCCGATGTGATAAAAAGTATCATGCCATTTACAATCCCAGCCAAAATATTTAAAGAAAATCTATGCTGAAAATTGGTTTTAGCAACAACATGGGGATTTTGCGTAGACCAATAATGGGAGTTGTGAAATCTAAATGGGGTAAAAATTGTCTCGTAGAAAAATATTACATTGAGGTGAAATTATAATCTGCGCTATCTGCGGCATGTTGCTTTAAAATCCAATTACAAACATCACTATTTGAAGACGATCAGGTTGCATTAGTTCTTGTATCCGTTAGAAATGATAGCGGTGATAATCATTTTCTCCCAAAATTCTCCAAAAAAATCCTTAAAAAAATGAAATGAAATTAAATTTTCAAAATACTTTTCAAATATTCGTATTAATAGTAGATTCTCGGCATATGGTATCCGCGACAGTATTATCAACATTTCTTCGATATCTTTGATGTCCTGCATCTCTTCCAAGGCGTAAAGTTCCAGTATCACGGAGGCGCTGGGTAGGTAATTCTTACAAGCATGTGAAGAATAGTATGTTTTCTTTGGGGATAACGTTCTGCATAAACAATCTGAGCATGTAATGAATTTTGCCCCGACTCTTCATAAGTTTATAACATCAACTAATTCAATATTGTTATAAACGTATGCCTTATTTATTCAAATTTACACTTCTTTTTCATTGTCACCAAGAACGAAAACAAAAAGTAATAATGAGACACAAAATAAATGAAACAAAATTGAATAAACAGTTACACAAATTTAGTTAAATTAAATTAATTATATTGTTTACCAATTCTTGTTGCTTCAAGTTAAATACTGTGCAATCATTTTTGCGAATTTCGAAAAATCTTTTTGCATTGTTTTCAGTATTTGATATTATACATATATAAATAAAAAATATAAATAAATATATCATCACGCCTTCTACCCATTACTGAGTGTGGCACAGAGGTAGCTTTTTTGAAATTATGAAAATTGTTTGTCGCCTGTGGGAATCGAACCAGGATTCTCAGGATCCACAGGCCGACTTCATACCACTGAACTAGCCACCCCAATATAGGAATCCTTAATTTTTTTTGTAATAATTTTAAAACATTCTGTATATCATCACGTCTTTTATTAATTACTGGGTGTGGCAGTGTACTGTAGTGAATCTCTGTAAGTGATATATTTTTCTATTATCAGTAAAAAAGTTAGCTTTTCGTACTTTATTTAATCACAGAAAATTAAAAATTGCAGACTAAAGCCTTTTGCATACCGTTGGTATCGGCAAACCACAAATGTAAATTTTTTTACATTTTTATTTTGTTTGTGTTACTTTCTTAATTAACTACATTCAAAATTTATACCAATTAAAAATCTAATTAAAAATAGATTATTCTTATTTTTCGATTGTAGATACATTTTTTGTTTGTACTTCTGTTCGCAAATATATTTAAAGGCCTCGAGTAGTTGCAGCTACCCTCGCACTATTATTTCTAGCCTCGTTTCGTAAACAGCTACTTTCAAACCTTGGTATACAAATAACTATTACATACTATCGTAAAGCTGATAAAGTAATTTTCATTACATTGTACCTACAAATTGAACCGTTTCAAATCTTTTTTTTTTTCGTAGTCAAAAAATTATTAAAGAAGACAATTAAAAATTTCAGACTACAAATATTAATCTGTGGTTTACTCATTTAATGAAAGATATTTTCTATCATTCCGTGTAGTACTAAAAAATCGATAAAATAATCTTTCTGCAGCAGTACTTTGAACAGAAACTGAGCGTAGTATTAACTCTGGTTTACTCTATAAGAGACTTGGTTGTTACCGCTGAAGGTACACAACAACGCAACACAAGCACAAGCAATCCGAAAACGTATAATCATAATCGCAAAGTTGCTGCAACAACGTCATAAACAGAAGAACGTACGTGTAATCAAGTGAGTTGTTCACGTGTGACGGCGGCGCTCGGCGCCGAGGCCGGGGCGCATTCCCGGAAACCGCCGGCCCGGAAACTAATGCCAGGCAAGGCGCCAAGCGCATAACCGACCCAATCGCATTAAACGATTACTGTGCAAATAAATTTGTAAATGTTTCGTATTTCGCTACCTTCTTATTATTTGACTGTTGTCTTGTAATTATAGTTTTAGTTTTGACGTTTAAAATTTACATTTTAAAGTTTCATCGAAATATATATGTTTTTAAGGACAGTCTATATATTAATATATGCAACACCTATGACAAAATTAAAATTAATAATAATTTTCGTAACGATAGCTATTTATGAAGCAGGTATAAAATACAAGACTTTATTGGATGAGCCGTAGTTTATGGCCAAGTGAGCGCAGCGAGCAAGGCTAATAAATAAAGTGCTATATTATGGAAACTAAACAATAAATCAAGTACTTAGGGTGCAGTCAGACATAACAACTATTTATATAACAAGAACATAATTTAGCTTTGTATGCAACTTGTGCGCAGTGAGTTGCATATAAAGTTTTATGCCATGGAGGTGATATGTTTTCTTAAAATATATTAATGTAAAAAACTTGCATTTGTATAATAATGAATGAAAAATTATCAAACTGTCAAATTTGTCAAAAAAGGTGGAAAAATTATTAATGTAAAGGAATTAATGAATTAGGTATAATGTTTATTTTGTCTTTATTTGAAACTATCCAATTTTTTTATTTTATCGAACTAATCCAATAAAGTGCCATTGTGGTTTAAGGAAATTGGATACAAACAAATAACAGAAAAAGACAAGATCTTTAAAGCATCTACGCTATGGTCGGAATACTCAATATTGAATACTACGGTAATTTTCCATCATAACGGTGATATTAGTAAATTTTGCAACGTAGGTAATATTACAAAACCTCGAAAAAAACATAATAAATGTTGATTTACATTATACTGTTATAAATATACATCTAATAAAGGCCTATTTTTTTAAATGATTATCAGGTTTTTATTAGCACTTTCTGTCGCCAAATGAATTTGGAATTTTTATCCTATTTGAATATGTGCAGTGGTGTCGTTAGCTTTACGATTTTCGAATCCCATTCAAGCAAAAAATATATGACTACCACACTGCGAATCGTTGAATTCAAACTCTGCTCTGTAATTGGGATTAATTTCCTATTGTGTAGATTAGCACAAATAAATAAATAATTAAAATAATTTTGTTTCGTAAATTCGATTAAATTCGACGTTTTGGTACACTAAGCGTGTCTCTTCAGGAAAAAAGAAAAGAAGCGTAGCTATAAACAAGTACTAAATAACAAATAAATAAGCAATTAAAATTTCTTGATCAACGGAAGCCAGGTTTTATTTAATTCATAGCCATCACAATTATTCATGTTGTTCTTGTAAATTTCAATGGCTTGACTGATCAATTGACCATTCATATATTTAGGCCTGGCAATGACTTTTGTTTTTTCAAATTTAGTCTTGTGTAGAAGTAGTATTACATGTTGAACAATCGAAAATTTATCGGGGTAATTCAGTCGAATGTAGCACTTATGTTCGCTTAGTATTATTGAAATTATTCTTCTTGACGGAGGTACACGTTTAGTGTACCAGGACGTCGAATTAAATAAAATTTACAGAACTTAAATCAAAAATTGTTTTAATTACTATATATGAGTTCTGAAAACTTTTTCCATATGTTAATAAATAAATATTACAAGCACAAACATTATAAATCAACAAATAGTTGGGTAAATAAAATAAATAAAAAATAAATATATTATCACGCCTTTTACCCATTACTGGGTATGGCACACTGCCGAAGCAGATCTCAGTAAGTGATATATTTATGCGCGTGAAATGCGGTTACCAGCCGTCAAATCACGGCCCCCAAAGATATTAGTGGTAGTTGAGCCACAGGGGTAATTTTAAATTGGTGAAAATGTTTTGTCGGCTATGGGGATCGAACCAAGGTTCTTAGGATCTACTGGCCGACTTGATACCACTGAGCCATTACCTCATAAAATAGTTGAGTAACATTTTAAAATCATCTTATCTACAACCGTGCGTTAAATGACACCTATCGCGTTCATTTCGAGTGAGATAAGTACTTTATTAACGCACTAGTGCGTTTTTAGAAATATTAGAGCACTAGTGCTTTATTGAAATACTAAATATTTTTTGTATTAGCAGATTAATACGAAATCAAAATTCATAAAAATAAAATAGAAAGAACAGAATAAATTATTTTAGCCACAGAAAGTGGAAGTGATATAAATCTATAGAGTAATCATTAAAACTAGAGGTTATCATTAACTTATCGATGAGTAACAGATAATGATTCAGTTACAGAATCTTGTACGATATACTTATGATGCATCATTACGATACGCGTGTAACACAAGTATTATTGGTGCATGATTATGAAAAGGTTATCTTTTTACATTTACAATAATTAATATTTCACTTTTTATTGTAAAGCCACACTTATTTCTTATCAATTAATTAAATAAATTATTACCTTTTTTTAATATAGATAATTACAATTTTTCCACAAATTATATTAAATCTCAATATTAATATTTATTCAACAATTTTATTTTGTTAATTTGTTATAGGTACACAGATACTGATAAATATTATACAAAAAACAAAAGATTTATCTGCAAATTGGAACATTTGATACTGAATTGTTGATGGTCATTTCATTTTAATTGTTCGTGATCATGTAGCTGTTTGATTTTCATGATGAATGGAATGCATGAATTGATAATATTCTGCGGGATTGAGGGTTTTAAATGACACATAGATTAAAAAAACAAAAAAATTACAAAATATTAATCATGTCAGTCTGAAACATAAAAATGATTTATATTGTGTATCCAAAGCAAAAATTTTATTAAATTGTATTATATCCAGTGAAATATTTTAATTATAATTTAAATATTAATATTCTCTCTGAAACAATAGATTTATTTATTCACGCAGGTACTTGCATTTTTAATGTAACTTTGGTATGATATTTATCCTCTTTATTATTACTCCAACACTTGGATGCTGTACTTGGCTAGAAATCTTTTGACAGACATGGCGGCATAAGCCAGCGTATTGTTTTGATGGAGAAACCATGACTTGTCCTTCCACAATTCGGGTATTTTTTTCAATAAATTATAAATTTCAGTAGCAGTTTTGCCAAGTTTCATATAAAATTTCACAACAATTCGTTGCTTTAATGTTGCACTTCACGAAACAAAAAAACAACTCTAATTAGAACGAATGCTACGGTTATACGGATTTGTTTACAAAAGCGAGAGATACTGCATGCGAAAAAGAAAGCTTCACGCTAAAAAGCTGACGGTCGCTAGTGTTTGGCGCATGCGTACTTCGTCTGTAGCAGCGTCAGTCTCGTTATTTAATAGCCAAATCTTGTACGTAGTATTTTTAATATCTAATAATTGTATTGTATCTCATTTTAAGTGGAATATCTATAGAGACAATGCATTATATGAATAAAAATAAATATAAAATATAAGAGCCCAATTCTCACCCCACTTGCATTTGTACCACATGACAATAAAAGTTTGGAGCAATAATGTATCTTTTTGTAAACCGGAGCTATAATGTCTTCCTAATAATAAGTAAGAATATTGTATCTAACCATTTTATTTACAATTAAATTTCCTCATTCAACATTAAAATACTGGCATATAAATAATTATGAATTAGTTCCAAATATGTTCGTACCTGCAATTTCATAACACAAAACATTTCGTACAATAAATAAAATAGCAGTAAATTGTTTCACTCTTTGCTCAAATCATTATTTTCGTTCATCTTATCATGGTTTTTAATTATTTTTGGTATTGTGAAACTGCCTTATTTTGTCAAATCTTCTCTGGAGTGCAGTGTTACAACCATCATTTTTCAAGATATTAGAGGGTCATTCTAATACAAACATATTTTAGTCTTTTAATAACTTTTTCCTTATGAAATATCATCAAATATTTTCATCATTACTTATTTTGCGCATCATTAGGACATAATTCTTTAAATATAAAAACATTTTGTGCTAGATAAGTAATATATATTTAATTGTTTAGTTGAGCAATTGAAATATAAATAACTAATGGAGTAGGAAGCAAAGTGGTATCATGGCGACCTGTGGATCCTTAGAACCCTGGTTCTATTCTCACGGCCGACAAATATTTTCACTGCATTAATACTACTCCTGCGGCTACCCCCCTACTGGTCGTAATTTGACGGCTAGTAGCCGCACTTCACAAGTAAAAATATATCACTTCCCGAGATCTGCTTCGGCTGAATTCCATATGTAGATATACTTCAATATTATTTGCTATAAAATATTATAAACCAACAATTTTAATTTTTAATAGAATATATATATATATATATATATATATATATATATATATATATATATATATATATATATATATATATATATATATTAAATGTAAGTGTTACAAATATATTTGGGGTTAGACTCATAGCTTGTATGCTCAAACTCTTAGGAATAAAATTATTTAAGTTAAAGCCTAAAGTAATATGAACTAAGATTATTTTACAATAAGGTCTCTAATTGTGGAAAAGACTAGGAATACAAATAGACGAGTTATATCCTTTATTTATTATGGGGTAATGGCTCAGTGGTATCAAGTTGACCTATGGATCCTGAGAACCCTTTCTCCAAACTAAAATTACCTCTGTGGCTCCTCCACCACTAACATCTTTGGGGTCGCAATTTGACGACTGGTTAGCGCACTTCACGCGCATAAATATATCACTTACCGAGACCTGCGTCGACAGAGTGCCACATCCAGTAAAAGGGTAAAAGGCGTGATAATATATTTATATAGTAAAGCCTATAACAGAGTAAGATGCATTTTTCTCAAAGTATGTTTTCAAGAGTTTATACTCATTTTTTATTCCTATCATCCAATACTTTAGGTTCAAATGCGTTTAAAGCAATAATAATGAAAGCCTCCTCTAAATAGATAAAATTGTGGAATATACTTTTATTGGATATTGGTTGAGGGAATCAAATTGGTTACCTGTCATTCACCTTTGATCTTCTACTGTATAAATTCACGTATTATATTGCGCTTTAATTAAAACACAAAAATAACAATTAAATTTTGTGTATTTGGCGTGAAATCAAACTGAAATTTTTCATGCAAATTAAGAAAATCGATATATTTTTTTTCCGGGCTGATCAACGATGAAATTCCAGGATTGTACTCGGGGATCAACGGGGAAAATGCGGGGTAATATGAAAATCCTCCGGACTAGCGCATCAGGTATTATGTAAATGCCAATCTCTCGTATCCTGTGGAAAATTGAAAAACGCTTTGATTTTATTCGTCGATGCTGGGAAACAATTGAAGGTTTTTTCCGGGTGCATTATTCGTCACCAGTGTATCGGATTTTTTTCTTTTAGCCGATTTTCTTTGGTTTCGGTTTTTGTATTTGATGTATTTAAATATATTTATACTGTACTTCAAATGTGAAAATCGTTGTGCTTATACAAAGTTTGCAAAAGCCATACAAACACTTATTCACAGTTTCGTCTGAACCAGGCATGTTCCTGAAGTTTCTGGCAACCTGCTGTTTAGGAACCAAACAAAATAGGTAAATAGAAAAAGTTTTACAAACTAAACACCTGAAAGGTATTCTTGCAGATTCGGTCGAGGTTCATTTTCACAAAATTAGTCTGACTGATATACAGTATTTTTGTAATTATTGTCATTATTGTTTTACTTTTTGTAAAATATTAATTTTGATATTATTTTAGAAAAATTATTAAATTTGCTAATTACATTGAAATTAAATTTAATTTAGAAATATACAAGCAGTTCAATTTAGTTGTGCAACCATCGTTTCGAGAACTGTAAGAGCTACAAGGTTGGTTAAATTAGCAAGGAAATACCATTTTCTAAGTGTATTACAAAACTATTAACAAAACTTTTTCCGACCAGTGGTTCTCAAAATACAAGGTGCAACTTTCTTATTTTAAATAGGAACCTTTTTTTATTTGCTTGTTCAATTCAGTATTTTTTTTCCGTACCCTCAATTACAAATTTTTGGACAAAAATGCAAAATAAATTGATATTAATTTAATTCAAATCGCATAGGAATCAGTATGCTATGGAAGAAACAAATGACTAATAATTTTATTTTTTTTCACAAAATAGTTGTATTACCATATAATAATGAATCAAATAGACAAAAGTATTATGATTTCTTCATTTATTTCTGCCATAGCACGCTGATTCCTATGCGATTTTAATTAAATCAATGTCAATCCAATATGCATTTTTGTCCAAAAATTTGTAATGTGAGGGTGGGTACTAAACTTTGTAGTCGTTGACTTCAGAAAAAATATTGAAACGAATAGGCAAATAAAAAAAAATTCCCATTTAAAATGAGAAAATTGCACCCAGAATTTTGAGCACCACTGATTGAAAAAAGAAATGAATAGTTTTTTAATACACTTGGAAAATAGTATTCCTTTGCTAATTTAACCTACCTGGAAACCCTTACAGTTCTCGAGATAACAATGGTGGTACAACTAAATTGAACATTCTGTATTTAAAGTGGTTTTAAAATTATATGTTTTCAAACAAGCAAATTCATAAAGCGGATCATCTATAAATTCGTTTTAAATTAAAATTCACTCAAGATATGTGTTAAATTTAACAAACTTCATATTTAAAATAAAATTATTTCAGCAATTGAAAAGGGAGTTAAAAATTACATTACAATTGATACTATATACGGTTTATGATGTACCCATAAATGTTTAAAAACGAGTTTTATTTAACGTGAAACACAAAATTTTCAATTTCCATAGTAACTAATGTATAAGAGCATTCCATTTAAAATAGAACATTGCCAAGTTAATTTAGCTGTCAATTCGGGTTGTTTCGTTACTTCTAACTTAAAAATAATGTATGCAATTAGAAAAAATGTATAAATAATACAATGATATAATGCAGATATTAGCCTCAGACAGGTATCAGATTTATTTCGTTTATCATATTCTAACCGAACATCAAGTGAAAATAGCTGAAATTATTATGTTGGTACATAATAATAATAGATTATCTCCGAAAACGGTAAGGTAAGTTGTGGATGTAAGCAAAACAACGACACATCGTTTACTAAGAAAAGAGTATTTCCAATCGTACCATTTTCAAAATCATCAAGAATACAATCCTAACTGATAGGTAAATTTAAGTGAGAATAACAGCCTATGTTCTATTAAATGAAACGCTCTTATACATGCTGTTATTTAGTTACTATGGAAATTACAAATTCCATGTTTCATATTAAATAAGACGCATATTTTTTAAAAACTAACATTTTTCAGTATTTTGACTTTTGCGGAAAAGCTAAATGTTCATATATAGAAAAATATGTAAAATAATTACTTCCTGTGGCAAAATATTTTTCTTTTCAAGAAATATTAAAAATTATTTTAAAAATATGACATAATATATTTTCTCCAAATTGTAAAAGTTGTTTGACAAATATGTGTTTAACCAGATAACGAATTCTTTCATTTCGTTTCCAAACACTTTAGTATCACTATCTGAAATCAAGTGAACAAAAAGTTTTGCACGCACCCAGTATATAATTCTTTCTCTTTGTTTCCTTCGGCGTTGAAGTTACAGTTACAAAACTTTCTTTTGTCCCGCAAAAATGATAAAAAGTTTTTTTTTTGACATTTTGTAAACATATATATTTTACGGTGACTTTTAATATGCACTCGGCAAGTTATTCACGGCGACCCTCAAAGAGTGGAAAGCAAAACCTGAAAGGGTCGTGTCGTTTGTCAGGCTCAACACACACCCTCCCTCTACTCAAGACTCGAAACCACCTCTTTTATGCATCTCTGCTTACATTTCAAAAATTTATTTATACGTCTGACGTAATTTTTTTTCGGTATTTGAATTCTTTTGATGTGGGATATGGATACGGACCTCAAAAGTGTCATCAGTTCTGTTTTATCATATTGTGGTTTTTAATTTAAAATATCACTACTATGAAAATGGTAGCTGCTATTCACGATTTACAAATAATGTAAACGTTAAAAAAGTTAATAATTTACGAAAGCTAAAAAGATAAATCATTGCCAGTTTTTAAAATACATTTAAGTAAATAAACAATATATAAATATCATTCCGCCTTTTTACTAATTACTGGAAGTGATACTCTTCTGTCAATAGCAGATCTCGATACTTAAGTGTTATATTTTTGTATGTTAAAAATGCATTCAACTTTTAATTGAAGTATTATATTTAAAATATATTTCAGAAATGAAGCTAAAAGCTAGAAATGTATTATAATGAGAAATTTAGTTTCTGTAATAAAAATTGCTAAGTAAAGCATTTGCTAACATGATCTTTTGATAGCAACCTTCCTAGTAACTATTGTTGTTTGGGGACTTAGAAATTTCTAAACTTAGCAATTTTTGTTACAGAATAGCTCCAAATATCTAAAAAGATATTAAAAATGTTTTTCATAAATTTGAATAGCATGAATGCAGGTTAACTCTCAAGTTACGCTAACCCACCCAGGTTCAATATTGATAAAAATGCATTTAAAAAAAATATAAATATGATGCTTGATATGACATCTGGCAGCCATGTGCAATTAAGTAACCCGAAAGATGAGCCGTGATAATGTATAGGTTAATATTTGACGCGAGATTAGCTGTCAAATAAGTCGGTAGCCCTGAGTTAGATACTGACCAGTTTTAATGCAATCCACTATTAATTGTTTTATAAATTCTACTAAAACATTTTGTAACTTCTAGTTACCATTATTGAATAAAACAGTCGTCGATAATATATTTCATTTTTATTTCTTTTCTACAAATTAAAGGATTTAAATATAATTATCTTACAAAATTTCAGCAAGACAGCTACAGGTTAAAATTTGTAAAATATTTATTCATTTTGTTCATAAATTAGTATACAGTCAGTGCATGAACGGGAATCAGACAAAATGTACATAAAAATAATTAATGATGTACAATGCCAATAACATACTCTAAAAATTCTTCCGTTGTCACATACTATGCCACTGCATTGGTTCATTTCAAAAACATGTTGATATATATTTATTAATAAGCATTTTTCCAAATAAAATATAAACAATTCTAAATGTAAATATAATTTATATATGATAGATTTAAATTAATTCGTTTTATAAGATATAACTATTACTTAGAATCTAGTTTTTTTAGTAAATTTCGTTACAGGAACATGAATAATATATATGAAATACTGATTGGGTTGCTAGCTCAATGGTATGAAGTCGGCCTGTGGATCCTGAGAACCATGGTTCGATTCCCACATCCGACAAACAATTTTCATAATTTAAAAAAGTACCCCTGTGGCTCCTACACCAGTAACATCTTTAGGGGCCATGATTTGACGACTGGTAACCGCACTTCACGCGCAAAATACACTGGTGAGAGAAAAAAACGAAACACTTAAATTTCGTGAAATTTTCCTAATTTTCAAACCATCATAACTTGGCTAATTTTTAACTAATTTGGACAAATTTTCAAGCTAGAGAAAGTTTAAAGTGTCTAATTTTAGGGCATATATACGATTTTAGGGTTGACCCTTTCCGCACCCCCTTCAACCCCCTCGAAGGAAAAAATGAGTTTAATGAAAAAAACGTCCAACTTCGACGATTTGTACGGAGTTAAGAATTTTTTTTGGCTCCATTCGCTATCAGGGCGATAAAGTTTATTCAATTCCCTGCAAACTACGTAAAAAATAAGTTTTTACGATGATTTGTTACAGAGTTATGCGTGTTTAAAGTGAAATATGCATTTGAGAGTTTTTGGCTTATAACTCGGCGACTTTTCATCAAAATTGGACGATTCTTTTAGAAAAAGAAACAGTTTTGTCTCTACTTTAAGGAGCTGTACGCAAAATTAAGATTATCCTCTTCAGCCTGCCCTCAAACTCCTAGAAGAAAACTTGTTTTTAGTGGAAAAAAGTATATCTTTGACGATCTGTACGGAGCTAAAAAAAATTTTTAAACTCGATTAACCATCAGGGCGATAAAGTTTGCTCAATTCCCTGCAAATCTCTGAAAAAACGAAGTTCCTACGATGATTAGGCTCAAAGTTATGCGTGTTTGTAGTTGACTTTGCATTTATGGGTTTTTGGCTCATAACTCCGCGACTTTTCATCAAAATTGGACGATTCTTTTAGAAAAAGAAACAGTTTTGTCTCTACTTTAAGGAGCTGTACGCAAAATTAAGAAGGTGCAAAAAGGGTAATCCTAATTTTGCGTACAGTCCCTTAAAGTAGAGAAAAATAGGTATTTTCCTGAAAGAATGGTACAATTTTGTTGAAAAGTCGCCGAGTTATAAGCCAAAAACTCCCAAATGCATATTTCACTTTAAACACGCATAACTCTGTAACAAATCATCGTAAAAACTTCTTTTTTTACGTAATTTGCAGGGAATAGAATAAACTTTATCGCCCTGATAGTGAATGGAGCCAAAAAAAAATTCTTAACTCCGTACAAATCGTCAAAGTTGGACGTTTTTTTCATTAAAATCATTTTTTCCTTCTAGGGGGTTGAAGGGGGTGCGGAAAGGGTCAACCCTAAAATCGTATATATGCCCTAAAAGTAGACACTTTAAACTTTCTCTAGCTTGAAAATTTGTCCAAATTAGTGAAAAATTAGCCAAGTTATGATAGTTTGAAAATTAGAAAAATTTCACGAAATTTAAGTGTTTCGTTTTTTTCTCTCACTAGTGTATATCACTTACCGAGATATGGAGTAAGTGTTCATTCAGTGGGGTCGAGTCAGCCTGTGGATCCTGAGAACCCTGGTTTAATTCCCACAGCCGACAAACAATTTTCGCCACATTAAAATTACCCGTTGCTCCTCCTCCACTAACATCTTTAGGGCCGTGATTTAACGGCTGGTAACCGCACATCACGCGCATAAATATATCTCTCACCGAGATCTGCTTCGGCAGAGTGCCACGCCCAGTAATGGATAAAAGGCGTGATGATATATTTATTTATTTTTTATTTAAATACTGATTTGTATATCTAGTACGCAAACTGACAGTTTGTTGCAGAAGTGAAGAAATTGTAGACTGGAGTATGTCGAGATATATATTTTCACGAGGTTGCCAAATGTATTTTGTACATTTGATATATACACTATTTTTAAGTAAAATAAATAAGTAATTAATATATCATCGCGTCTTTTAACCATTCGTAGCAGATCTCGGTAAGTGATAATGTTTGCGAGTGAAGGGTGGTTGCCAACCGTTAAATCTAATCTCCCAAAGATGTTAATGAAGAAGAAAAGAGAAAGAAATTACTTATTTATCGCATTGATATTAGTGATAAAATGTAAACATTTTTTTATCATTGTAAAGTGGTGTGTCAGAATAGGAACCTTTGGCGAAGATTAATTGCGGGTTGAATCTAATGATTTAAGATAAGTGCAGAATTTATGATTTTAGTTTAGTTGATTAGAAATTTCATTTGAGTGTTTATCTGAAAATTGTGTGAAATTCAGTTTCAAAAACAAGCGTAGGAGCGACAATCCCTTCGTTTCTTATATTTTTTATTCGTTTTCTGATCTAACATAGAGCAATTGTGTGGAATGCACTTTCATAAACAAGCGTAGAGCGACACTTTCTTTCCTTCTCATCTTTTTGTTTTATTTTCAGTTCCTGCAGTGTGTGGAATTTTCTTTTAAATACAAGCGTAGGCTATTGCCTTCATCTTTTCTAATAGATACGTTGTTAGATTCGTTATTAGATACGTTGTTAAGTGTAAATGTGATTAATATAAGATGTTTTTGCGCATATGTTATGTATGTCGAAAAAAGATAAATAAAAAGTGAATAGGAGTGATTGAAGGTTAGTTGTGTTTTGAATTATTTAAAGTGTTATATGTAAATATGGGCTCATGAATGTGGTTGATGTGAGGATGGTGTGTTAGAATGAATATTGCCCCACGACTTATTTACCATGTTGTCATTGAAATGAGTGAATTAATAAGTGATAACTGCACTAGTTCAATTACAGCGGTAATTTGCACTAGTGCAATTATATCTATAATATGGACATGTGCACTCTAAAGTCTAGAAAATATATTATTTTATTTTATTTAAATTTGTACTCATATTAATACACTGCTCAAAAGAATTGAGGGGTCAATTTTTTTTTTGTTAATAACTTTTGTTCCTATATAACATGAATACCCACATCGAGAATATAAGTTGGCTTATGTATTGTTTAAACATTTAAACTTTTTTTATTTGTTTTATTTATGTCATTATCTGTCAATACTTTTATTAATCAAAACATAAGTAAAACATAAATGAAATTTAGTCTATTGCGATATTTTATTAAGCATTTACTAAAGTATAGCAGTAAAGTTTTGTTAAAATTTGAAGTAATGAATCAAAATAGAGGTCAAAGAAGACATTTAAGGTAAGTTCAATTAGCGGAAGCAGTTACTTTGTTCCAAGAAGGGCGAACACAGAGGTATACAACTCAACGTCTAGGAGTTTCCCAAGCAGTTATCTGGAGGGCATGGAAGAGACACCAGGAGACAGGTCTTTCAACTAGACGTATTGGGCAAGGACGAGGAAGAGCAACTACTACTAATGAAGACCGATTTTTAAGACTTCAGGCCCTACGTAAGCGTTCCACTACGGCTCAAGAGCTACAAAATGAGCTCTCTCGTTCAACTGGTGACAGGATTTCTGATCAGACCGTACGAAATACGCTTCGTGAAGGACAATTGTCTTCCAGAATTCCTGCTAAAGTGCCATCATTAACTAGAAACCATAAAAGAGCACGAATTCTGTTTGCTCAGCAACATCAAGAATGGCAACTGAGACACTGGAGGACTGTACTCTTCATTGATGGGTCGAAATTCAATTTATACTCACATGACGGATGTCTTCGAGTATGGAGAAGAAGAAATGAACGGTACAGCTAACACAATATACCACAACGTGTTGCTTTTGGAGGTGGTTCAGTTATGATCTGGGGAGGAATATCAATCAGTGGTAATATTCATAATACGGAATGGCACTTTGACTGAACGGCGATATATAGATGAAGTTCTAAATGTTTATGTTCAACCGCTTGCTATTGTAGCAACAAATAGACATGAAAATGTTATCTTGATGCAAGATGGCGCCCGCGCGCATCAGCTATACTAGTCACAGAGTACTTTTCAGACAACAATATTGAAAAAATGCATTGGCCTGCATGGAGCCCAGACCTCAACCCTATTGAACACCTTTGAGATTAACTTGGACAACGCATCAGAAGTCGTATTAATCCACCTGTGACAATACAGGAACTGGAAAATGCTCTGGTGGAGGAATGGCAACAAATTCCACAAGAAAGCATACGCAAATTTATCCGCAGCATTCCATGTCGTTGCAAAGCTATATTAGATGCTAACGGGGGTAATACACGTTAGTAGAGCTGTAATTAGGTCTCTAAACGAGATAACAGTAATAAATATTAAATGAGTGTGCCATTTTTCCATTTGTTTTTTGGTAGTTTCCTTGTTCTGGGTAATCCAGTTCGATGATATGTATTTGTTGCACTTGGAATTTAATAAAGTTGTGAAACTAAAGGTTTAAGTTATCTGTAAAATAATATTTATATAAATCCTACACTTGGGAAAAAAGTTAACAACTAAAAAAAAAAATTGACCCCTTAATTCTTTTGAGCAGTGTATTATTTATTTATATAAACATGTAGGTATACAAATTATTGTCATGTTACCGTAAAAAGGAAACTGAAATGCTTCAAGATTTTAATCTCCATAAATATGTATTTAGCGACAGATTAAAAGAAAATCAGTTTTTCATTAATGGTAAAAACTGGCCTCGGCTGAAGCACGCAAAAATATCGTTTACACTCTTAATTTACATGAGACCATAGAAAGTGTCGTGCTTGTTAACAAATTTTATATGACTTTGCATGAAAATTTTAAACGGAAATAGCACATATCTGCTCGATATTTATATATACTACCATGCAATTTTCAACTATCCGTTCCATAATAATGTTTTTATGTCATATATATAAATTATTTTAATTTTCATTATTAATAAAATAAGGCTTCAGGGATCCAATATGAATTATATATTTTTTTTAATGGGACGTTTCGAGTTTAAACAAAACTCATCATCAGTATTAACAATACAAAATAACAGAAATTAAAATATAAAATGTAGAAATATGTCAAAATAATAAATTTTAATATTCCATTGTAAAAAACGCGTTAGTATGTTTAATTTTTATTTGAAACTTTTCTCTGCATCTACTACTGTTTTTGAAATAAAATTATTTGAGTAAAAATGACCATTTTTACTCATATCTAAAATATCACTAAATTGGCCTACTAATGTGACAAATTTTTGTCTAATTTAACTTAAATCGTATACATGTAACCAATCATCAATGTATTAAATCGTGCCTTTTTAATTACAAGGTTGAAATAGCCGATATGATTTTTATATACGGTCGTGTTCATAGAAAAGCACTTCAAGCACACTGACTTTTTAAAGAAAGATATCCAAATCGTCTATTGTTTGCATCTAGATTTTTTTACAAAAATTTATTAATGTTATGAATTAAAAAGAAAACAGAATTATATTTATAAATAATAATTTGTTTGTTTTGTAATAATATCAATAATTACTAATCTAACAATCTCACGCACACAAGGTAATTAATTATTAAATGATATTAATTAAACATATCTCCATGCAGTGGTAAAATTAGAGTAATGCTTTTATAGTAGATACGAAGTGGAAAATCAATAATAATAATAGATGAAATAATTACTGCTGTTTGAATCAGATTTTAAGGAAAAGCGACTGTATTAATTTATTTTGACGTTGATTTATTTTATATTTTTCAACATTATGAACTACTATGTTTGAAAATGTAATAAATGCTCTAATTATTCATGTAGCTTGGGACAGTTATTAAATAATTAATGTAAATACAAAGTAATTTAATATAATTAATTTTTGTTAATAATGCAATACCCTGCTGAATTAAATGTGTGAATTGTTTATTCTGAAAACGATTATATGAGCAATAATTACAATAAAATTGGTAGATAATATAGATATATACACACGCAATAATCACCAATTTGCATTCAAATACGACTATATTGTTCCAGAGTTTTATTTACTCGAGCAAAAAATAGCACGAAAAATATGATTTAATTAGGTAGGTACATACATCAAAGAAAGTGACTTTTTTATTTGATATGCAATATTTATTTTGATAAAAATAATCATAATTACAAAAGCTACCCCTGTGGCTCCTCCTTCACTAACATCTTTGGAGGCCGTGATTTGACGACTGGTAACCGCACTTTACGCGCAAAATATATCACTTACCGAGATCTGCTTCGGCAGAGTGCCACACCCAGTAATGGGTAGAAGGCGTGACGATATATACATATATATATATATATATATATATATATATATATATATATATATATATATATATATATATATATATATATATTTATTTTGTTGTTGATAAAAACATTTAATTTTTCTGCAGTGTTGTGTTGCCTTCTTTGGGTTATTTGACAATAATAAATAACCCAATAAAAGCCGTATAAACGAATTTAGGGGATTTTCATCAATCTTTCTATTATAGTGACATACGAAATATATATAGTATGACTACGAAGAACTGGTACTTTTACTTTTAAAAATTGCCTTATAACGAAATTACAGAAATTTTGATTATGTTAGTAAATACTAATAACTATTGATATTTGTAAAATAAACCTTGGAAGAAGTAACTTAAGACCCATTTTGGTTATGTAAGACATATAGTCCTATATTCTCATATATCTTTAGCAGTATTATTTATGGCAGCACCTGAAGTTTTTATTTGGCTCGTAGTTAAAGATGCTCTCACCACAAAACCCAGTCACCCTGGGGGTAGCACCATTTCCAAAGCACGTGTTGCAAGACAAATGCCGCGTTAGATTAATGTTAACGGCGCTGGTGTCGGCAGTGTGGAGGTTGTGGAGGTGGCAGCACCCGCCACCATCACCACCACTATCGCCGCCGCCTCCTCGCGCGTCGTGACGAGAGGCGAAATTATTCGGATATCTGTAAATAATGACCGAAGAGATACACTGCAATTAATCTCTCTTTGTTTCATCTGATGTTCCACGGCCGCCAACACCGCTTTGCGATGTTCCATTTTTTTCCTTTCTGTACTCTTCTTTTGTACCGATTCGTCTCGAGTTTGTGTTATTACTTTGTTTTAAGGACTATTTGCTGGATATTCTGGAAGTTTTTATGTGCGGTTAAATTATGAAATGTGACTTGAAATGTTTCTTTTGTTTTAATTTGGTTGTTCTGCAAAGTTTATAGAAACTGGCTGCATTAATGTTGATTGATATGACATTAATGATTTAACAGATCATTTTTTTTAATGTTTTATAATGTATTAGTTTCAGCACAATAAAAAATATCAGATTATATAAAATAAATATAAATATATCATCACGCCTCTCACCCATTATTGGGTGTGGCACTCTGCCAAAGCAGATCTCGGTAAGTGATATATTTATGCGCGTGAAGTGCGGTTACGTCAAATCACGGCCTCCAAAGATGTTAGTGGCGCGGGTAATTTTAAATGGTGAAAATGTTTTGTCGGCTGTGGGGATCGAACCAGTGTTTTTTGGATCCACAGGCCGACACGATAACCACATATAAGACATGACTATGTAGCCGGATTATAAAATATTTAAATATTTAATTAGAATTCCATTCCATATTTAAGTCATTATTCTGGCTTAACCTTCTAATCCATTAAATTTTACATGATGCAACTACATGAATTCAATTTTATTATAAACATAAACAGTTTGATTTTATAGATTGCGATTATAAAATTATATTCAATTTAAATATGAATAAGGATTGCATAAAAGGTATACATTTAATTTTCGTAACTGATTCATTTATGAAAATGTAATAAACTGTTTTATTTTTACCATGCAAATATGTTTAACTTTAATAAAATACAGCTTAAATGAAATTCATTTATTATCCCAAAGGGATTTTCGGTATAAATTATTCATGCTCAGTTATTGAAAAGTTGGATATTCAACATCAACAAAATCATTTTATATTATTTATATATGAAGTTTTAAAGAAATTCATTTTATTTATTGAATCATATTAAAAATACGTATGTAATTCTGGCATAATATTAAAAATATCAGTATATTGAAGAGGTCTCTCCTAATCCATATAGGTTTGTAACCATAAAGGATATAAGTCTCCCTATTTATTAAGTAAACACATACAAACAATAGCGTAAATATATTTTTCAAATTTTTGTGAAAAATAACTTTTTTTGATGCAGTGATAATAAGTTGTTAACTGTGGATATTGAATATAGTTTTTTGTCCATGTTATCCATAATGTAAACGCATTATCCTTTTTTAAGTAATATAAATATTGAGTATGTAATAACAAAATCATATTTTGAATATGTATTAAAATTGTTATAATGAGAATCAAAAATCATATGTGAAAATTTTAAAAATAGCTTTTTCGTTTTCAAGACAATATTTCCAGATATCACCTTATACTGCTTTTAAAAAAGAGCTTTTTAAATTTTTGCTAATACGGATTATTATTTTTCAGTATTGGATTTCTTTTCATTCAAAAATCTAGTATGTAAACATTTGAAATTCGCGTTAGAATAAACGCTGTCGTTTTTTACACAATAAAAACAGATGTAAAGTCGATGTAATACTATTACGTGGTTTCGAATCGCTTCTATTGCTGGTAACTATAAGCATGAATGTGAACGGCGAACGCTGAACAAGGTGAATCGAAACTCGAACTTCCTAAAGCACAGAAACACGAAACCGATACAGTGTAACCGTAACCATACAGTCTAGACACGTTAGGGGAATTCTGTGAAATATGAGCTAACGAAAGTGAGAAATTAAGTTTCATACAAAACGAACTCGCTCGCATATATATGCGCCACACACTCGCTTGTATGTACATCGTGACGATGTCCATTCTGCTGACAACGAACATGTGTGCTACATGAGGGCTGGCTAATGTTACTCTGACAGGGATGTCCAAATGGGTTTTTTGCAACAGCGAAATTGGATACTTTTTTCGAGTCTCGGATCAAATTTTATAATTTCTTATACATTTAGTTCTGACACACATTGACTCGTAGTAATGCTACGCAACGAGATGAAACGAGATGTGAGGAGCGATGTTGTATTATCTCAAATTTTCGATTTAAAATAAAGTAAAATTTCTGGTCCCGTTCTCAATACATAATAAATAACCAATTTTTATCTAGTTACATTTTTTCAATAATATAAGTTCTTAAATGACAAAAATTTTTGGTAAATTAGTAATTGCTAATTCAAAGCACTGAATGATATAAAAAATGACACCGTCGAAAAATTAAATAATTTATCGCTGTCATCATTTATGTTTCAACTTTAGCAGTCATAAGTTTACTCATCTGTTGTATAAAGGGCTCAAATTTGTCAAATAAGTGGTCTTATTTATTAACTTATTCTTTACTTCATATATTTAAAAAAAATAATTGGTTAATGAATAATGCATTATATTTTTAATTCTATTTTAAATCTAAGAGCTGTAACAATTCAACAACAGCAAATAATAACTTTTAAAAATAAAATTGTAATAATTAAAAGTAAAATAAATATAAACCAAAAATGCAGTAGCAAGTTAAAGAAGTACAATCTTTCGAGCAATGATTTCGAATATTTTTTTATTTATTTGACGAATTATTTTCTTGAAAATATATTAGTAGTAGTAAGACTTGTGCTTAATTGAATTAATACTCATTATTTTTTATTTTAGTCAAATCAGTGGATTAAGAATATATTCTGAGCATTACATGAAATATCGAAAACTTAATATACTCGAATAGTCGCTTCTACAACAAAAACAATATAAGCAGATTAGCCTTGTTCCGTTAGACAAACAGTTGAACAGAAATGTGGTACCTATAAGATAATTTCTGATTTTCTAAGCTCGACTGTGATTTCTACATCTGTAGAATCCCCATTAATACTATTTTCCAAATCCCTGTTTAAACCAACTGTCAATACTCAACACTACTACGCTTGTAACATATATCATCCCTTCCTTTCACCTTCACCCTCGCGAACGAAAGGGATGGCGCACGGAGTAGGGTAAGTTTACTAGAAAACACAGCACAGCAGCACCCAGCATGCGGCGAAATAATTCCTGCTTTGGCATCTTCCTACTTGTCCAACTATGGATATATATTAGCGGCAGTGTGGTGTAGTTCCCGGTATGGCCGCAAGCGTTGGCGGCGCTGTGCAAGACTGAGACACAGGACACGTGTTTCTGCACGTGCAGCGATGATCGGCTCACGTGACGGCTGCGTTGTTCAAGACGGATAATTAAAGTTTGCCTACGCGATTGGAATAATTCATGATTTGTAACGGAGTTTTATGAATTTCTTACTGCGGCCCTCGGGACTTAATGCCGATGTAATGGAATTTGAGGAACAGCAGACTAGTGTTTAATTAGGGTTATAGTTTTTAGTTGGAACGTTATTAAAAAAGTTTAGTTCATTTAGTTTTTTTTTTGTACCGAGGGAATATTGTAAAATTTATTGCAATATAAACTGGAGTTTCATGTAGTTCGAACAGATAGTTTATTAAAAGTTCCATTGTAAATCTGTAGTCCCTAAAGCTATTTTCTGCAGTTCATTTGATTACTTTTCGTAACATTATTATTTTAAAATATACATGTCCAGTGTAATTTGCTTTATATTATTTTAATGCTTCATATTAATTTAGAAATATCTACATGTGCCTGGTAATAAATTAGATATAGACCTATATTATTAAATTTTTTGTAGTAGTATATACATGTTAAATGTTTTTGATGTATAAACACTTTATTACAAAATTCTTGATCCGCATATTAAGTGAAAATTTTAACTTCAGAACTTCATCTTTCATCACGGGCGTAAAATTTTATTTAGTTACATTACGGAGCGAGCAAATTGCTTTCATTTTTTAGACGTTCTCCGCAATATTATTTTTGAAAAACAGTTAATAAATTGACCTCGGAATTAAAGTACCCAATTATTTATTCGGAAACAGAAATATACAGACTTACAAAGTTTTATAATCAGTACTTATATATCTTGTGAGTCTAAATAAATAAGAGATTTTCTTTGTAAATTAAAAAACAAAGTAGAAATCGTCGTAAAGAAGGAAACAAACGAAACAAATGGAGACAATTAAATAACCAGGAAACATAATACCAGCAACATTGGCTTGTTTTTCAAATAAAATAACATTTAAAAAAATTATTATATTTAGGGCCGAGATATCCACCTTCTAATAAAGTTCCTAATAAATTTATTTAGCTAATAAATATATTTTGTAGATATCCACTACCTTATAAATTTTATTTATCTAAAAAATACATTTATTAGCTACATATTCACATTCAGTAATGGGTATAAGGCGTGATGATATATTTATTTTTATTTACTTTTAAAATTGAAAATAATTAATATTAGACGCCCTCACAATGTTACATGTTGGAAATAAAATTGACAACTTTGATAAATGGGATGATTACAGTTTTTTAAAATGTCTAAAGATACAGATATTTCTAATTTATTCGCAGAATTCTTATTGTTAATATAGCATTTACACCACTGTAAATTATTCAAAAAATCAATAATTTATTTTTGCTTAAAAGATACTTTGAACCATCTAGAATATGGGGAAAAATTTGCACCACCTACACTGCATGCTGTGGAGCGCCTCAAATTCAATATGACTTGGGAGAATGGCTCGGACGCCGCCATTTTGCAATATTTGTAATGAAAAAAATATTTTTTTTATACTTCAATATATGCCTAATAACATACTTTAATAGTATTTTCTTACAACCTTTCCTTGTATAAAAAAAAATGTCAAAAAACGCTTTTTTTTCGACTGTTACAGTGGTGTAACCCCTTACCACAATCATATTTCAGACGCAAGGTTTTTGAAACACGATGAATTGTGCAAACCGTGCATTAAATCTTGCCGCTATTTTTCCCACTATTCGCTTTTTTGCTTTTAATTTACTGCGTCTGAATATTTTATATTATATTTTTAAATACTATACCTATTTTTAACTAATAATCTGACTATTTGTAGTAAAAATTACAAATCTTGCACTTTTTTCTGTCTTTTTGACAGTTATAACAAAATCAAGGAGAAAGAAACAAAATTACAATTATATATTTATTAAACGTCATAAACAAGTTTTGTATTTCTTTCTAATTAATTATTTTCATAATATTCTCTCTCTCTAAATGATGAACAGTGTTGCAGTTTTGGCTTATTTATTTATTAGGTACCTAATAACAAGTAGACGAAGAAATTGAACTGGATATTCAAAAAATAAATATCTTCCTAATAAATAATTTATTTTGCTAATAACTATTAGCTACTTTATTAGGAGGTGGATATCTCGGCCCTTAATTTATTTTTTTATCTAATGCCTACCATGGTAACTGTAATTTTATGACAATCAATTTTGTCAATAAAATTATTATCTTTTTTTACACTTATGTGTATTGTACAAATGCTCGAAGATTGAATGCATAACACAAAAATAATTATTTTTTACTATAAATTACAGTATTGCCGTGTTATTACTCATCGGTATTGATATTTATTATCTATAATTTTTCATGAATACAAAAAGTAAACCTAAATTAATTACACTATAATTTATATTTATGATTGGTTAGGCATGTGTTTTAAGTTTTCAAATTTAAGAAAGGTCATCTTAAAAGCATATTGTTTAATTTTTTAATGTTTTTTAAGGTTATAATGATTTTATACACTAATTTCGAGCATATCATCTAAAAATACAGCATTCTAGGGAGATATAACCCACATTTTCCCCTAAAAAAAATATTTGTGAACGATATTTCTTTATGAAACAGTTTTTAAGGTTATTTTGAAGTTAGGAAAGAGCCATGAGCCAAAACCGAAATTCTGATGGTGGATTCAGATTTAGCGCACCAAAATACATGGAAATATATTATTCTGTACTCTCTCACTCGAACTTTTTCTTTTTTTGTGTGGCTGTGTCATCTGATTGCTGACTAATATCTTCTTTTCATTTTAATTTACGTAAATATTATGTTATAAATAATACATTAATGTGAATTTAATGTTATTTATAATAAAGAAAGAAGTAACAAGAAATTAGCCAGCATAATAATTCTCAAATGTAAACTCAGATTACAAAATTAATATCTAATTAACTATATATTTTTGAACGCTACAACGCGTAGAGCAATTACATATAACTTTAATATTTATAGTGCGAATATTTCCAACAAACCAGACAGAAGAGGATAGTAATAGCAGGCAAATTGGAACAGAAAGAGACAGAAACAATGAGGTCAGGGTTTTATTTGAATTATTCGCGCGCGCACTCAAACACTCTGTAATATATCAGGAAGCAAGCGCGACGCAGGAATGGGCACGATTTCGGCGAGTATCCACGCAAACTTTGATCATAACTTCTGATAAAAATAACAAGCTAATATCGCAAATCTGAGTTAATATTCTCTACCCAAATGCACTTGCACATAAGGAACATTCTCTCATTTTAGCTAGTTTTCTCTGTTCCTTTTTATTTGGGTTAGTTAACTGTGTCTCGTTAGTTTTGGATCCCTGTTGCTTTTTTTGCTTCAGAAACATGAGCGTCGCAATTACATTTTATTAGGAAGTAGATTATTTTTAGAGTTTTAAAATATCTATCTGTATATTTTTAAAAATTAATCCAGATATAATTATGAAGTAATTTAGGTAAATTACTTAATTTGATAGCAAATTTCAGTAAAAGTTGAAACTATACAAGCAAGAAGTTAAAACAAAATAATATCCTTTTATGTCTTATCTATTTTTTTTTATATATTACGAAATCTCTCTCTTATTTTACTATTTAGAGTTCCAATCCAGAAATTTAGGAACCTTTTACAAATATAAATACAAAAAGCACCTATGTTTACTAATAAAAATTTAATTTTTAGCAATAGTTGTCTTTATTTAAAAAACTTATACCTTCAAAATTTAATATTCCTTGGTGGCAAAGTATAAAATTAATGCAATATGTATTTGTCTAATCAATGTTTAAAAATACATTTGCAAAAATTGTATTATTTATCAATTATTTTCTATATTAGAACGTATTCTTCAAAGGATCGCTTTAATCCTACTTTTAATAAACAAATCCTAAGTTCATAGAAGACGTACCTACTTCAAACACGCAAGCTGTCATATTGGATTTGAGTTCAAATTATTCAGAATTTTATAAATTTATTTGTACATATATTGAAAGTGATTTCATACCAGAATTGAAGTGATAGCCTTATAATTAATTTAGTGTTTAAATAAAAAATAAAATAAAAGTGGTTATAGCTAGGGTGCAAAATGATGTCTCATTTGTTCCAGTGACAGAAATGGTTTTTTTAATAGATTATGTCATGATAAACATGAAAAAAAGAAAATTAGATTTGGGACCAGGTGGCAACTATATATGGTGCCGATGTGAATGCGCCGATTTTAAGGGTGGTTGTCGACATATTTTTTACAGGCTAATTTTTAGTTTAAATTATAGACTTTGGTATAATTAAGTAATAAAAATGGTGACGCATGTGCAACAGAACCGGTCAAAGTGGACAATTTTTATGGTATCGTGTGACATATTTTTTTCAGGCTGAAATTGGTTTTACTACTTGTTCATGATGAATAAATGACAGAAAAATTATTGACAGAAATTATTGCTGGTTCCTCATTAGTGACAGAAGCTCTGAAAGTGGACTGGTATAGAGGAGCACGTGACTTATTTTTTACAGCTTGAAATTTGGTGGAGAGGTGAATAAATGTAAGATATTTCTAATTATGTAACTGACAGAAACTGTAGTTTGTCCCATAGTTTTTAATACTGAAAATAAACGCATCGGTCACACATCAATTAGAGAATAATTAGATGACGAAAATGATGATAATGAGGATTCGAATATTGAAGATTTCGGTGCTAATAATAAATATTATATCGTTAATGCTGAAGAAAATACCAAAAATGATTTCGTAGCTTCTTTAGGTATAATATGTATTTTTATAAGAATTTCTACAATACTAAAAAAAAAAAAATTGGATATTATAAACGGTTCTTTAATAATTCAATTCTTTATTTCTTTTATTTTTATTTAAACTTTATGTCTCGCTTAATTATCACAAATTTACTGAATATGATGAAAACAAATTACTACAAAATTTAGAAATTATTGAAATGAGACAATTTTGAAGGTACAAAATTAAAAAAAATATATACAAGTGGCAATATTTAATTATATTTATTTGGTATAGGTAAGCCTTTACACTGAGTGGAAAAATAATATTTGCTTTTAGTTCCATATAATAATTTCCAATAAATGTAAAATATATTACAAATTACAAAGCTAACAAAATGTAATTAAAAATACAAAATTAAAATAGAAAAGTAGCTACGTACGTTACTGGCAAATATCTATCTCTTCACTGCATGCACTGTTATGCACCATACATCGAATAATTAAAACTAAAAGCATCTGAAATTAAATCTCAATTGTTACGTGACGCGAGAGATGTATTGCAACATCCAGCATCCAGGCAGGCTGGCAGTGTGCAGCGAGCGGCGTGGCAGCAGACGGCCTAGACTTGCCGTGGTGCTAGTTCGTTTTATCTACCACAGAGGACGCAGTACGCACTGTTTGCCAACGTGAACGAAAATGCAGAATCCAATTACAACATATTTAAAAACGAAGTATTTACCGTGGCGAGTTTTCAAATTTACAAAAAATGTGGAAAAAGTTGAAACGACTGTCGCTTTATTCATGCTCGTGAATTCAACGCACGCTGTGTTGTGTCAGAATTATTTGTATTTGGAAAATATAAAATATGATGACCTGTGGTTATTGGTGAACGTTTTTGAGTATCTAGTATTCACATGTAAATCAGTTCAGATTTATTTGGATCAATAAGTATCACAAGCAGTAGACATGGTTTGCTATATTTTTATTATTTGAAGTACATAATTTTATCTATATCATTTGAGGAACAATAATGGAAGAAGAACTATATACCTATTTAAAATGCTTATAGCTCGATTTGCTTTTTATATAATACGCGATAAGCAATATAATAAAATATTTATACAGAATGTTTCATAACTTCGGGTACATACGTTACGGGTATATGTTGTTTGATATGATTACGAATCAAAAATATATTTTTTTTAAATCGAAAAATTATGGGTAGTTTGCCTACAGCGTTTTTTTTTAGTACTACACTGGATTCGCTTTCCTATTAAAAACACAATATAAGTAGATAAGCAATAACCTAAATTACATAATACTAGTAAAATAAACAAACAAAATTTAATTCTTTCTAACGAAATCAGTTTACAATAATTACAGTTAATTATGTTTTAAAGACAGTGATATGTAAAAATAAGTGTCCCGCCTCTCCATATGCTAGCACTATGTCCAGTAATTCATTATTGCTAAATCTGTTCGCGTAATCCATTTTTAAAACAAATCATCAATTTTTTTACACAGTCAAGTATGTATCATTCACTAAAGAAACAAAAGATCTACTGACCTACTACGAATAGAATAAAATTACATTAATTTACACATTATACAATTCAATTATTAGCAGTTATTTATAATAGATATTGTAACCATTCACCCAGTGGCAGTGGCAACGAAAAATTTCTGACTGGAAACATGGGAATTAATGTTGTGATTTAAAAAAATATATTTTTGATTCGTAATCAGCTTATAAAACAATATATACCCTTAACATATGTATACGAAATTATTAAAGATTCTGTATGTTATATTTACAGGTTGACACACGAAAACTTTGCCATAGGCAATTAACAAGGAAATTAACTTTTCCATTACCACTGCTTTCCTGATTACTTTACAGGATAATGTTTCAAAAAAAGATGAAGAGAATTTACTTCTGCATCTAATCCAATTATCACAATTAACTTTACATATTTCAGTACTGCTGATATTTATTTTAACAGTTGTCAACAATTGATATTATCTATATAGTTATGAAACTGAAACAAATGCAAACAAATATATAGCGTTTAATTGTCACACACCTATCTTAAACTCGATTTTAAGAGTATGGAATTTAATACTCCAAACATTCATATGAATATTTTTACTGTAAAGTAATTAGTGTAACAATGGTAACGAAAATCTGATTTCCCTTATTATTCCTATGGGACAGTTATCGTGTCATACTCTGAATACGGAAATATTGGCAACCTAGCGTTATTTTATGTTCTGAAAATATTAGCGCCATATTTATATTAAAACAGTAACTAAAGTAAATGATCAATATAAAATTGCAAAGTTAAACTAAAAATCGGCGTGTTGTATTTCCTCTTCTCTTAAAGTACTTTTCGAAATGATTATAAGATACGCAAAATAATATACTGGTTGTCCTACGAGAACTGATTACTATACAAAAATTATTTCAACATTTAAATCAATGTAAATAAGTAGAAAACATATTTACCATCTTAATTTCCCTATGTCAATTGTCTTGTATTTTTATGAATTCATGCTATTAGAGGAACATAATACCAAACTTTACCTACTTTTATTGAAAGATTGTTTGAGAGCTATAAAGAATGTGAAATATTATTACAAAAATAAAAATCGTTAATGTACTTTCCTGATTTATCAATCAATATCATTAACTCAAGCTTGAAAATGTTTGTATTAGTTTGAAAAGGCTGTGATCTAATAGATTCAGTAACACGCTGCTAATTTTTTTAACGAAAGCAGCGATTTTATAAAAACGCATATCAACACGCCGTTCCCGATTACCATAATCCCGTAGCCAACTCGAAAACTGCAGTTACGGTCGGACGAACTTAATGGCTTACAGGATTAATTAATTAAAAAACTCAAATAAAAATTAACGAGGTCGTGTGCAAAAATGTTAATTCTGTCGTGAACCAAAGGAACTGGCTCTCGCACAGCTTGTTCAAAACATCTCGTTAAGAGTGGCTCACTTTGTGCGCCTATGTACATTCCACTCGCCGTGAAATGAAGAATTCCATCACCGACTCTCTCATTAACTAATGCAATTATCGCATTATTTCGAGATAGTGATTTTGTGAGTGGCTGCCGAGGGAAACAATAGTCATTGCCTGGTTCCTTGTTCTCTTAAAACTCTATAAATTAATATCCCTTGCATATTTTTTAAATCGAAATGCCAACTCTGTTGCTCTAAAATAATAAGACGAAACTATATTTTGGTAACTTTTGTTAAGGAATATATTTATTCTCTTCAAATTAAAATACAAATTCGTTCAAAACAGTATTTTATTTTAATTCTACTGTATTGCTTAAATTTTAATACATTTTGGAAGTTCATGTCAATAGAACACATACGTTTTTGATTTTACGAAAATTTTCGGTATTAATATTTAAAATATATATTTTATTTTATATTTGCATACTTTTTTCTTACCATAGTTGTTTACTTACATATTTTAGCGCGTTAAGTGGGTACCCACTACCAAATCATTATCCTTCGAGAAGGCAGGGCCTGGTTTATCACTGTATGGTGAAAACTAACAATATGTATAGCTTAGAATCGAGAACCATTCGGTCGACACTGAGATTACAATTTATGCAGATTTCATTTTCAATACTGTTTAAATCACCAATTCGAGCATTAAAGTCACCACATAATATTACAGAATGATGTGGATGTTGTTTTATTATGTTATGCAGGTTTTCAGTATACATAGACGCCACCTATAATAGACTCGCTTATAATAGAAACTCATCTATAATGGAAGAATTTTGTACAGAACTCGTTTTATGGAAATTCACGCACTTGAACATATTTTTTGTATTGAAATCAACTGTTTTATTTCGAACATGTGTTTTGTTTCACCCATTATTTTTATTACAAAATATATATATATATATATATATATATATATAATACATGTTTAATTTTTTCATGTATTAACTGCCTATATTGTTTACTTTCAGTAACATCTAAAGGAGTCCGCCATAAATTAATTTCCTTTTAATGAAAATATGAAAGTTAAATATTGGAAAAACATGGTTTGGTGAAGAATTCTTGTTATATTTACCCTCTGGATTATTAATGAGAATGTGATATGTTAAAATGTTACTATTTGTCTAACAATAAATCAAGATTATACCGGAAATAATATCTAGCATTCATTATCCATTATTGACATAAATTAATAAAGTAACTGTCAATACAAACTTTGTTTATTTTTGTTTTTAATGTATATTTTATTTTGAGAATGAACATTTTAATTTTCTCTTTAACATCTCAATCATTATCAAATTTAAATAGTAAAGACCCCATACCTCTTTTTATAGCAAACATCATTTACTATTAATTTGTTTCAGAAAAAACATTTTGTGTTATTTAAAAAAGGACAAAAGCAGTAAAATTTACGAAAATAAAATAACTTTTTTACCAAATTTATACAGATTTAGTTAGCTTATTAGAAATAGTAAAAACTTTATTAGAACAATATTTTCTTATCAACAATAACTTCCGAGGAAATCTGTGTTTCCACCTTTCGTTTCCATCCTATATATACAAGGACTACTATTGAGATCTCGATAACTGTAATAGCTACGATTTTTATTAAATCTGACAAAAGTTGTCACATTAGTAGGTTAATTTAAAAATGTTTTTGTTTTTCTAAAAAAGTGCATAGGTTGCTACATATGACTAAAAATGAGGAAATGAAGATTTTTTTCAAATAATTTTGATTCTAAAATAGTAATAGATAGAGAGACATATTTCAAAGAAAAATTGTAGATTCTAAAGCCTTATTTATATTGAAGAATAAAATAATATTTTAGTTTTGAGATACGCAATAAAGTTACATTTTTACAATTTTATTTTGCTCTTTTGTTAATAATAATAACCTAATCTAATTACACATTTAGCATACATTATTAAACAACAGTAATAAATAATCGTTTCCTTGCAAATTGCCTGAAAGTAGTTGATCTAGTTTTCAATTATTTATATTTTATTAAAATATTGATTCATATTATAATGAATGACTTTTTAAATTTTCGTAAATAAAATCAATGGGAAACTAGTGAATAATAATAATTGTGTAATTTCTTACGTGATTTCAATTTTAATGTATTTGTATTTTGTATCGCCAAAAAGAGAAAATAGTAATTTATTGCAGTAGTGTAGAATGTGATATATTAATCACGAAAGAAAAAGTTAGTCAAAATGCCCGAAGGAGGAGTGGCTACTTTTCTTGAGAGACAAGTATGCATTCCACACGAGTCCAATATAACGTTTTATCCAACACCCGTCCTACAACGTCTTAAATCGTTTTTATATGTTCTTGTTTGATATTATGACATAGACAAAAAATGGGAATTACAATTTTTCTGTTGCCATCTAGTGATTAAAGAAAAATTTGTTATGTTACGAACAAAGTATTGCTTTACAGTTTGACGTTCATCACGTGATCACAACAACTGCTCATTTGAATATCAAAGTAAATATGTAACATGTCTGAAACTGAACACGTGAGAATAGAAATATCTTGTGTTAAATTAATTTCTATACTTAAAATAGACCATAAAAAAAGATAAGATAAATTCATTAAGCAAACGTCAAACATCACGCATCCAGACATATGTTGACTGAATAACTAATGATGATTTCTGCAGTAAGAAGTGCTGAAGAAGAAAGCAGTTGATCGACTCGTCCATGATCTATTACCACGCTCTTTCTACAATTTTGTTGTTTCACACAAGATTGTGTGGATAGAGGTCTGCTCCTGCTGCATGTGACGTCGAAATTATAAGTCCCCATTGATATGGTACTAGTAAAACATAGAAATTTCAATGGAATCTGATATAGTTGTTATGGTACCGTGAGTTTTTTATTATTCTCTAACTGAGTGACCAATGATAAATATTATTTATTTAAAATAACTATAGTAACAGGCTTATTATGAGTTGGTGTTGTATAAAAATCTTTATATAGTTTTCAAGATTTCCATATTTCTCCTTCTTCTTCTTCTTCGCCATTTTCCTTCTACCCAAGTTGGGTGTCGGATTTCCTCTATTTCAGTTTAACTTTTTATCCATTCTTTTCATGTATTCCTGTTCTTTGCCATGTGTTTAATTTTTTCCATATTTATACTCTCTCTTTTCCTATTTCTGCTATTCTTACTTCCCATGTTTTCCCTCGTTTCCTTCTTTTCCTTCTTTTATAGATGCTTCCGGATTTTATAATTTCCCCATATTTATACAATTTAATTGAACACCCAGACACAGTGTTTTTATACTTAGGGAAAAAAATAAGGATATATGCTATATGACAAACTACGCATATAACAAAAATATTGATTTTAATTGGTTAAATTATAAGTGGTTTACCACAAGTAAATATTTTTAGTACATCTAGTTTGATAGTTGTTTCTAATATATTTAAAATAAAATTATAATTATAAACACTTCAACAGTCAGATGATTTATTATTCAATGTCAGATAAATAACTGTATGTAGTTAGTCAGTGGCATTAAAAATGTACCACTTCAAAAATCATGTTCCTAATTTTTAGAATTTTTAAAAATACCTTTTTTGTTCCATGGTTAATACGTCATATAATATATACCATTAATTTTTTCCCGAAGTATAAAAACATTCTGTATACAGAATGTTAATCGATAAGCGCGTTATAGGTATTTAACACGGAAATCAGGTTTAACACAGTCTGCCAAATTATTTTAAAGAAAAATAGAGGAGCTTAATTGCAGTTATTCCACATTGTAACAAAAATAAGCAATAAATTTAAGCATATGATTTAATATGCGACCATTCGAATTGTAGGAGAAGTTTTTTTTTTGTTTCTAGAGAAATTCCTCTTTTTAAAACGTTATTATTCCACTATATTATGAGAATCAAAAAGTACTATTTTATTAGAACCGTTATTCTGACTATACAATATTGCAAAAGTTTAAAATTTATATTTTGGAATAGAATTGCGATAAAGAAAGTCAAACTGCTCTAATTATTGGTAATGAAAGTAAGGCACAGAAACAGAAAGTTCAAGAAAATTACGATTTATGATAAATATGAATTTTGTAATTATAAAAAAGTTAATTGTAAAATACGTGCATAACGGTATGAATTAATATTAATTCATATTAAGCAAAAGATAAAAATGCCATAATGAATGTTTAACGTGAATTATACCTGGTTTACTATAATAAACCTGTTAATAAACCATTTAATACTAAAATGTTATAATTATAATTAAAATAAATTAAATACAAATTATTATTACTGATTACAATACCAATTATAGAAAACATAGTTTTTCAAATTTATAATACGTAATAGTGCTACAGTATTTAACTAATAAAACAAAATGTTCAAAATTGGAATAATTGCGTTTTGATATTAAGCTCAATAAATAATAGTTGTAGAGATTTAAATTCTGAATCTAAATTAGTAAACATTTCTCGTTTTCCTTGTTTAGTTATTGTACAAACAGAGTTTAAATTTAACTAAAGTAGCTACTTTTTTAAGTAGCTAACTGTAGCCCTCAAACTGCACCAAATGCGAATATTAGGTTTTATATACACGAGTATATTTCTTAATTTCAAATTTTCATCATAACTGAAATTTGTATAAAATAAAGTAAATATTTACTAACATTTCATTCATAATTACACTATTTAACGATTCGATAAACAAAATATTTATTTGGAAAATATAACGTCAAATATTTGTTTAAATTAAATTCCATTACAACAGCTACTCATTACAAAATCTGAATATTTGGTATTTTTTAAAATGTCTGCTACCACATTAAAATAGTCGTTTGAGAGTTGGAGGTTCTCGTGAATTTTATATATATATATATATCTCAAACGATAAAAACTATTTTAATGTGGTAGCAGACATTTAAAAAATACCAAAAATTCAGATTTTGTAATGAGTAGCTGTTGTAATATATATATATATATATATATATATATATAATATTGTCGGAATTATAAATAAAATTTGTTATAAACTATGACTATTAAAACATAATTACTAGCTCCAATTTCTGAGTTTGATTTGATGTGCCACAATGTTTTGTCGGTTTGTAATACGTGAAGGCTGTTCATAATATAAAACATTTTTTAGCAAAAATTTATTTCTTGCGGACTCCTATAGATGTTACCGCGGATATACAAAATATTATTGTGTTCTTTATATAAGTAGACCGGTTGTCAAGAAAATCTTTAAAATAGAATTTGGACATCAACGCATATTTATCATAATAACGTGAGATGGGAAGTTTACAACGAAAAATAAAAAACTAAAAAAAAATATAAAAGAAACAACTTTTCTCCCAAATTTGTTTAAATTTTTCGCTTATATCTAGATAACAGTTGGTGATATCGAATTATTCATATAAAATTGAGTGAATTCCAAATTAAGAAATAAAATTATTTTTAATATAAATACATGGGGTATGGACCAGTAGAAGAGATTTTGTTATTTACCATCATAAAACACTAGTGTTTTATATTCCATAAAACACTGTAAACAGTTTGTTATTTAGCAACCACTTCATGATCTACAGTATTTTGAGAAACTATTTATAATTTAATCAACGTTAAACGTTACGACCCATTTTCTTCGGTACCTATAATTATGAGTTGTGGATAAAATTTTGTATTACACTTGTATAATAAACTTGTATAATAAATAACTATTTTCTACGGTCATACGAAAAGTTAATTATATACTCATTGTCAGAGCAAAAAGTGACCATTAATTGCACGACGTGTATTAAGATGTTTTTAATAGCAATCAATATACGATAGCATATGTTGAAATAAATGTATTTGAAGTTTGATATTTAAATCAAATTAAAATTACCCCTGTGGCTCTCTCACCACTAACATCTTTGGGGTCCGTGATTTGACGGCTGGTAACCGAACTTATATCACTTACCGAGATCTGCTTCGGCAGAGTGCCACAACCAGAAATGGGTAAAAGTCGTGATGATATATTTATTTATTTTTTATTTTTATTTAATTACGTAAAGTTTGATCTTGATGAAAAGAGTTTATGCAATTCGTGTTAAAAAGTATCGTATTACACTCATGTGTTTGCAACACTCGAATACGGCAGGCTTCACACTCCTGTAATAAAGTAACACTTTTAACATTAATAACACGAATAATTAATATTTAGAACAAACAAAAACAATTTTAAAAAGTATAATTTTAATAACATCACAAAACGGAATAATATTTACCATAATTTTATGAACCGGAACAATATTTACTACAATTTGATATTTATTTCACTTTCTTACATTTCGAATTAGTTCATTCAAACAGTAAAACCGGTTTCGGGAATTTAATTGTCATTTTTACTTCCGGTGTACAAAAAATTCAAAAACAAATCAAATACTTGTAACATCAGATAGCACCTTATTAAACAATCTCACATGCAGTACAATGACTGGTAAATGGTATGTTTACTAATTTCATATTAGTTAAAAATTTAAAACAATATAAATTAATTTCTACAGAATTATCCAAATTTAAATTAATATCTGGAAGACCGAGCAATGCTCCCGAAATAACGGAAAATATAAATATAAATATATCATCACGCCTTTTATCCATTACTGGGTGTAGCACTCTGTTGAAGCAGATCTCGGTAAATGATATATTTATGCGCGAGAAGTGCGGTTACCAGCCGTCAAATCACGGCCTCCCCAAAGATGTTAGTGGTGGGGAAGCCACAGGAGTAATTTTAAATAAATAAATATATCATCACGCCTTCTACCTATTACTGGGTGTGGCACTCTGCCGAAGCAGATCTCGGTAAGTGATATATTTTGCGCGTGAAGTGCGGTTACCAGTCATCAAATCAAATTTTAAATTGATAAAAATGTTTTGCCGGCTGTGGGGATTGAACCAGGATTCTTAGGATTCACAGGCCGACTTGATACCACTGAGCCATTACCATTAATGAGAAGTTTAAATTGAAAAATAAGAAACCAAGAAATAGATAAAGGAAACAACTTTTCTCCACAATTTTTTTCGAGATAATTTTGTTTTCAATCGATTTCTTGGGCCAAATTTCTTTGCCCTAAAGTACTTATATACCTATATTTTCAATAACTAAATTTTCATGTAATTTTTCCTAATTTTTTTCAAAAGGGCGTACTAACTTAATTTTCCGGGTGATAAAACTATCTAGACCAAAATACATTTAAAAGTTTTATCAAGATTGTTACAGCTTATTCAACAGACAGACAGACAAGAATGTCTCGTATTATGGCCGACATAAGAATATGGAATATCCGTATGAATCAATTAAATAGAAAAACATAATAAAGAATTTGTATCTTTTACATAATTAGTTTAATTTGAGTATAAAAATTATCATTTTATTCAAATTTTAGGCTGTCGGAAATTCTCGATTATATAAAAATTATTGTGATGATATAATAGTGTGAATTTTCCAAAATATTACTGAAATATGCATTTATAAGTTCAATTAATAAGTATTATATGCTAATAAGATTCCGAGTAATATAAAACATATGCAAATTCAGTTGAATCACTATCTAATGACAACGTAATGATAATTTTGTATGCCGCAAGGGGCTATATAATCCATTGCTCAGATTAAAAATGTTGTAATTACAAGTTGCGGGTTAAATATTTGAATTTAAAAATGAAAACTATTTTTATATTTAACTAATTAGTCAAAAATCCAAATTACATATTATTTAATAAAATAATGATAAGATCATTAATAATCATACAGGCAGATTCATAAAACGGATTAGCGCTAACACCGTTTTTAATATGATCTATAACTCTGTTTCAAATTAAAACAGATTAAGGAAATGAACTAAATTTGATGCTAATTAACTCTCTTTTTAACTCAAGTTAAAATATACTTGTTTCATACATTGAAAAGAGAGTTAAAAACGAAATGTAAAATAGTGTTAACGCTAATCCGCTTTATGAATCTGCCTGTGAATGTTTAAGTTTAACCATATTTTTACAATAATAATAATAGGTGTAGTTATAATTTAATTTTATAATTAAACATGTGCAAATTTACCGTCTTATTATAAATTTGAAAACACATTTATTCACAGGTGCATTGTTAACAATTTGCCTGAATATCAACGGGAACAATACACAAATAGTGATGTTTAATACGTGTTTGCAACGTTGCCATTTGTGGCTTTAGGTCGCATAATAATTCACTGTCCGTTACAAGCATTAGCGACGGCGGCATTACAGTGACTTGGGGCCCACGTGACAAAGGCTGACGTGCGTCGTGCCGTCGTGCGCGTGAGTGTGCGTGAATGCTACGTCGCGTGCCTATAGTCTGCGCTTGATTGAGGTTAAATGTGTCACGGCTTAGTTAAGATGTTGTTGCAGTTAAGGAGCCGACTAATAGATTACTGTAAAGAGTATTATTTTGTGCTTGAATTAACAATTTATTAATATAATACTAAATAAAGTGGAATCAAAATGTGAAGAATGGGGCCTGAGTCTAAATAGAAGTAAAACCGTATACATGAAAATAAGTAAACAAAAAGGAAGCGAAGCAGCCGAAGGCCTAAAACTGAATGGAGAAAAAATAAAGAAGTAGTGCAGTATAAATATTTAGGCGCCATGATACACAACAACGGAAAATGTAATGATGAGATCAAGACAAGGATAAATTTAACAAAAAGTGCATTTGGTAATATAAAATATATGGTCAATAACCACAATATATCTAGTGTTAATAAAAATGGGTGTGAATAGGGAGCTACTAGGGAAAATAAAGGAACAGCAGTTAACTTTTGTGGGGCACGTGTTCAGGGACAAAGGGCTCGAATGGGACTTATGTAGTGGACACATAGAGGGGAAACCAGGTAGGGGCAGGAAAAGACTCACATTCATAAGAAACATTATAAAAGAAAGTGGCAGTGACAATTTTTATGAGCTAGCAAGAAGTACCGTAGATAGAAAGAGGTGGAAATCCGTGGTAGCCAACGTCTGCAGCAGACATGGCACATAGAAGAAGAAGAGAATATAATAGGTGCATGAGTTGATAAGACTGTAATATTAGAAATTTTTACTAGGGCTGAAAATGAGAACAAGCATTGCTGCTCGAAACGAACATTTTTATTTAAAGAATAACTTCCTTCAATGCATTTGCTTCTCTGATTAGGTTAGAGGAAATAATGGTTGAGGTTATAATTACAGAGAATTAATTTCTGAATCAAAATCAATTAACACATCAATTTACATATTTAATTGATGTTATAATTCGTTATAAAATATTTGTCTGATAATTAAAACGAATTCCAGTTCCGTCATAGGTAACTATCTAAACACATAAATAAAATAAATGATTTTTTGTAATATTAAATAACAAAATAATTCAATTTTCGGTAACCTTTGTCAAGCTAATTTTACTCTTGGTGCATTAACCAGGTATTTCGCGAACTTGGTACACAAATAATTAAATTAAATTTGATAGTGCATATTTTCAAAACAATACTAAATTTAAATAATTTTTACAGCGGTGAGCAGATAGGACCCCGTTAGCTTGTGGACCCTGTATTATTGATACAGCGGTTCCTGCGCCCCTGAATAATAACATATATAACTATTAAGCTGGATTTATACAGCGTATGCCGTAACGTATCCTAATGTAAAGTATCGTAATGTATCGTATCGTACTTTACTATTCGCTAGTGGATATTTATACACGAAAGTAACGTAGCACATGCGCACAGTTTCACTAATCTGACAGAAACTGACTTTAAACTAAATTAACATAAATAACATCTTAAATGAAACACAGTACAAAAAGCGAAATGATTTTTAACCTTATTTTAAAACCCAGATATTATTAGATTGCTTCAAATGAGTTACAGATCGAGAAACCACGCATGCGCATTGCCTATAATTTTAACACCGTAAACTGCCGTAACCTAAAAAGATAAAAGTTGACCATCTCGCCGCTTAGAATACGATACGTTACGATAGTCAAGGCTACGTCGTTACGTTGAATAAATGTTTTCATTCAAAACAGTATTTCCATCTCTTACGTTAGATTACGATATATTACGATACGTTACGGCATACGCTGTATAAATCCAGCATTATTTTCAATCAAGCAAAAATAATAAAAATGTAAGTCAATTCTAGACTTCGAAAGACAACAAAAAGAAACATATAAAATATAGTATAAGGTGCAATTTTCATAATTTCGCGAACCGAAACAATTATACGACGTCTTTCACATTGCAATTCCATCAACGATATGAAGTTCAAGTTCAGCTAAAATTAATGGACGGTTAGGAAAAACACAACTATTTAACAACTTTTATATCTAATTTCAACAACAATTAAATAAGTAAAATTAAATTAAAAATCTAATTAACACGCGTAATATAATTTTCAACAATTTTTGTTTCAAACTTTTACTGCAGAGAAAAAGTGATTGCGAATAAACTGCTGTACACTTTTCTCGAGATATCTGTATATTTTAAATTAACCTAAAGAAAAAGAAGATAAGATACTCGACATCCATTGTACAATATATCTTGAGACAAGCATGGAAACAATAATGAAAAATAACCATACTTCAAATTGAACTACAAAATATTTACTATTCCTTATTTACTTATATTTATAATAAATATAATACGCGGAATAAAATATGTTCTGCAATGTATTAATTCAAAATCTAACTAATTTGTTTGAAAGAGAACTGTTATTTTAATGCAAAAATAATATTTGACTTGAAAAAACCGAAAGTTATGAATATTGCCAACAATTTAACAAATATGTAGCAATTTCTTTTTAAAATTGTGAAGGAATGAAAAAATGAAAATAGTTATTTGTGTTTGAAGAGCGTAAAGTAATTCTTTGTTACCCGAGCATGGTAATTTCAGCATGAACCGAAGGCAAGAGCAGCAATAGAGTAAAAGGAACAATGACACTTTACGCTCGCGATGCACACATAATTTTTTCAACGATTATTAAAAAACGTATACGTACTGAAAATAAATTCGTTTCATCAATATGACAAATTTCTGTTTTGTTTGTATTACTGGTAACTATTGAAATATCAAAGTTATTTTTTATTTCTCCACAGAAAAAATAACTTTACGATGATAAATGAGAGCGTAATAGTCAACTATCCGTAGCAATGGTACAAAAATAATTATAATTCTAAACAACTTTGCACTATAAAATTTTTGTCGTGAACAGGAGGGCCCGCAAGCATATGCCTACTGTCTCTAATGGTACTATAATACTGAAATAAAATAGATTAATTCTTTAGGATTATGAGTAGGCTATAAGAAAATATGGAATACGAGAAACTAAGCCCGACGTAGTTATCGGATATGATATTTTATTGATGTATGTACTATGTTTCATGTATTTTGGTAATTTCAGGCCGTATTTAAGAAAATTTTATAATTGTTGAATATATAAAAACAAAAAAATTATTAATAAGATTTATATTAAGTATAATAATTTCCGGTTAGGAATAAAAACACGCACACACCCTCTCTCTCTCTCTCTCACACACACACACACCCTCACACACAGACACCCCCACATATATAATATATATATATATATATATATATATATATATATATATATATATATATATATATATATATATATATATATATATATATATCGTAATTGCATTTTTCATGGATTTAACAAAGCAAAATAATTTATGACATCTAGGGGGTCTCGAATTATATAGCGATGAATATAAAATAAAGCAAGTTCCGACAACCTTTAGAATGTATATATGTTTTAAACAATCTTAATGTGAAAAAAGAACACTTAACCAACCATTTCATTACTGGGAGGCATGAAATAATATTTAATATTTTGATAAAATTCACTGCTTTCCAAATATAGATAATATAGATGACTTTAATATCTTTTAAATGTCAGTAAGTGTTGGAATAGGTGATGCGCAAAATAATAAACCAAGAGATGGAGGTAAATATATATGTATATTTGTCAACGTATTCTCTACAACTGACTACATCTTATGAATGAGAATAGTTTTAATATCTATTACAATATTATATAATCTATACAATTATTCAAATCAATTAGTATTTAATTGTTTATTATTATTTTGTATAATCCACTTATATTATGCTATAAACCCAACACTCCCACTCAAAAAAAATAAACAAAAAAATTCTTAGAACATAATATACATATCATTTTATTTCAGACCGATTTTTAATCGAATTTCTGCAAACCTTGGAGCTGGTAGCATTTTGGTAAAAGCATCAGCTAGCTGTTCACCTGTGGGTATATATTTCAGAATAATTACCTTTTTCTCATTTGTTCCCTTGAGAAATGATATTTAATATCAATATGTTTTGACCTTTTATGATCAGATGGGTTATTTGCTATGCTGATACAACTATTATTATCCTCATAAATTGTTATGGGAGTTAATATTTTCAAATTTATGCTATTAATAAGCGATTTTAAGCAAATAGCTTCCCTTACTGATTCAAACAATGCCATATATTCGGCCTCAGTAGTAGAAGCAGCAACTGTACATTGTTTCTTGGTATTCCAAGATATTATACATTTATTAAAAACTTGAAATAGAAAACCAGTGGAACTTTTTCTGTCTATTTCATCTTTTCCCCAATCTGAATCAACATAGCCAATAATAAGATTGTCATAATCACCTTTTACATAAGTTAATTTTAAATTAATTGTGGCTTTTACATATCTTAATACACGTTTTAAGCATTTACAGAGTTCTATATTGTTTTTACTCTGATATCTGCTTAATATATTTATTGCAGAACAAAGATCTGGACGAGTACACAACATAGCGTACATTAAACATCCGATCAAATTTCTGCATGGAGCATCATAAAATTCATTTGAATTTAGATCAGTGTCATTTAATTTTGTTACTAATGGAGTGTTTACTGGTTTACATTCACTCATGTTATATTTTTCTAATACTGAGTTTAAATATGAAGTGTGATCTAAAGTTATTTTATTTTCTGTTCTTTCAATTTTTATTCCTAAGAAAAATTTAACTTCTTGCAAGTCTACCATTCGAAAGCAACTTGTTAAATATTGTTTAAAGTTCATTAGAGTATTTTGGTTTTTTAGTCGCAATTAACAAATCATCAACTAGAGTACAACATATATGTTTTTATTTAGGTCTCCTTCATTTAAAATATATAAACAAGGATCTACTTTAGAATTTTTGGAAACCCTTTTCTTTTAGAGTGCGATCGAAGCACTCGTACCAACACCTAGATGCTTGCTTCAGTCCATACAATGATTTATGTAATTTACAAACTTGATTTTCTTTTGCTTGCACACCATCAGGTACTTTCATGAAGATTTCTTCCTTTAATGTACCGTTTAAAAAGGTAGTTTTTACATCCATATGATGTATTAAAAGATTAAACTGATTTGAAAGAGCTATCAACAATCTTAAGGTTGTGATTCTTGCAACAGGGGCAAAAGTTTCACCGTAATCAAACATATATTGTTGGCTAAAACCTCTAGCAACTAACCGTGCTTTATATTTTGTAGGTTTTCCAAATTCATCGTTTTTAATTGTAAATACCCACACTTGCAGGCAATAACATTTTATTTATAGGTTTATTTACCAATGACCAGGTTTTATTTATATGAAGTGAGTTTATTTTGTCCTTTACAGCCACCTCCCACTGAAGTTTATCATCCCTTTCAAGAATATCGGAGTATGATTTGGGGATGTTTGTAATCAGTACATTTACTGATAATAGATGATTGTAAAAATCATAATTTTCATCTTCATTATAAGAGATGGCTGGACGATTTATTAATCTTTCACTTTTCCTGGTTTTAACTAAAGATTCTTTACCTATATCACTGTTATTTTCGACTGCAAGTTCAGGGGCTAATGAATTATTTGTCGCTACTGACTTCTGTAACGTTTCTGGTTTTGATATTTTATTATTTGTATTATTATTACTATTATAAGTACTATCAGTTTTTACTGGTCTAGAGTTTTTTAAATTTGTTTCATCGAATATAACATCTCTAGCTTTTAAAAAGTTATCCGTTTCCACATTCCACAGTTTATAACCATTACGTTCATACCTTGTAGTCGACTACAAAGAACAGAGAAAGCGAGTTAAAAATCTAGTACTAGAAGCAAAGAAGAAATCATGGGAAGATTTTGGAGAAAAACTAGAAAAAGACAGTATTGGTAATCAGAAGTTGTTTTATAAAATATTAAAAACGACCAGAAAAGGAAAAACACAAGTAGCTACAAGTATTAAAAATAAAAATGGAGCAATACTGACAGAACCAAGCGAGATAATGTGTAGATGGAGGGAATATTTCCAAGAGCTCCTAAGCGAAACAAATCAAAACAACGAGAACACAGAACAAATAGAAACAGCAAGAGGAGACGGAGAACAACAAGAGATAACATACGAAGAATTAAGAGATGTCATTAGAAGCTTAAAAAATGGAAAGTCGCCCGGATATGATAAAATAACTACAGAGATGATAAAAACTCTTGGAGAGAGAGGCCAGGAACTGCTGCTAGAAGTACTGAACAAAGCCTGGAGAGAAGAATCGATACCGAAAGACTGGGAGATAGGTTTGATACTGCCCATCCATAAAAAAGGTGACCCAAGACTATGCAATAACTACCGAGGAATAACTCTACTTAGCACGGTCTTGAAGATCTACGAAAAAATAATAGATAACAAACTCAAACCCACTATAGAAACCAAGTTGGCTGAGTCACAAAGCGGGTTTAGAAAAGGCAGAAGTACTCAAGACCACATATTCACAGTCAACCAAATAATTGATAAAAAGCTACAGCAGAACAAGAAAGCATTCCTAGCTTTTATCGACCTAGAGAAGGCGTTTGATAAAGTCCCACGCAAGAAAGTCTGGGAAAGCCTTGCAGCAAACGGAGTCGAGAACAAAACAATAAGAGTGATTAAAAGCCTATATAAGAACAACATTAATTACGTTATTAATAGAAACTTGAGATCAGATGAATTTGTTATATACGAAGGTCTACGCCAAGGTGGAGGACTCAGTCCTGTATTATTCACAATATTCATGGACGATATAATAAAGAGAGCAGCATTAGAATCAAAAGGACTACACGTCGGATACAGAAAGCTGCAGAGAATAGATGTATCGGAAGGAGCGTTCGCAGACGACATCGTGTTAATGGCAGAAACAGAAGACCACCTACAAAAGAACTTAGAAGTATGGAACAGAATACTCAAAGAGAGCGGAATGAAAATAAACAAAAACAAGACACAAGTCATGGTAGTTGGTAGTGACCAACACATAATGAAGATCCGCCTAGAGGCCACATATATAGAACAGGTCAACCAATTCCAATATTTAGGGACAATAATACAGAGGACTGGAAAACAAGAAGAGGAAATAAATACTAGAATAGCGAAAGCAATTAGAGTATATTACGCAATGAATAATAATTTCATCAACAAGAAGGAAATCTCTAGAAAAACTAAAGTAAGTGTATTTAAAACTATATACAGACCTATACTGACACATGGATGTGAATCTTGGGTGATGACGCGAAGTCAGAAGAGTAAAGTACAAGCCGCAGAAATGAAGTACTTGAGAAGGGCAAAAGGAGTAACTAAACTAGACAGAATTAAAAGCGAGGAAATCAGAGAGGAATTAGAACTACAGTCTATCCACACTTTCATCGAAGAAAGACAGCTGAGCTGGTGGGGACATTTAGTACGAATGGATGACAACAGATAGGTTAAACAAGTATGGGAGGCAAAAATTCAAAAAAGGACAAAACGAGGAAGACCTAATCAAACCTGGGACGATGTAATAGAAAAAATACTAGCCAACAAAGGAGTAACATGGAAAGAAGGCAAAGTGTTAGCAAGAAACAAAAAGGAATGGAAAAACTTTGTACACAAACAATGAAGAAATAAAAACACCCTACACCACAAGTTGGTAGAAGGGATATTTGATTATATATATATATATATATATATATATATATATATATATATATACGTTCATACCTAACCAGTATGGATTTAAATGATTTTTTATCAAATTTGCCTTTTCTAATTTTATTGTATACATAACCATTTGGTTCATACCCAACCAGTATGGCTTTAAATGATTTTTTATCAAATTTGCCTTTTCTGGTTTTATTGTGCACATAAGCGGTAGAACCAAATACTTTTAAATGGGTTAACTTGGGCTTCTTATTATGCCATAATTCATATGGCGTTTTGTTAATAGAGAGAGCTTTTGTAGGTAAAATATTTATCAAATAAGTTGATGTTAGAATTGCTTCTCCCCAGAAACATTTTTCGAGTGCAGTAGCATGTACCATGGTCCAAGCCATTTCAGTTAAACTGCGGTTCATGCGTTCTGCTACGCCATTTTGCTGTGGTGTATGTGGAACGGTTAGATGATAAGAAATTCCTTTTTGAACACAAAAATCTTTGAAATCATTAGATAAATATTCAGTTCCGTTATCACAATATAAATTAACAACTTTTAAATTGAAATGTGCTTCACTTTTTGCTACAAAATCTTGAAATACACTTAAAACATTAGACTTGCGATTCATTAGATATGTAACGGTATAATGTGTAATATGATCTATAAAAATTAAAAAATAATTTTTATCATCCATTGTTGCTGGTGTAACAGGACCACATATGTCAGAATGAATTATAAATAGTGGCCTACTATTTTGTTTAGATTTAGCATTAGAAAAAAAAAAGAAGTCGTGACTGTTTGCCATATATACATGCTTCGCATACCTCATTATTTGAATTTACGTAATTAATATTATCAACATCATCAAATAATTTATAACATTTTAATTCTTCAAATTTATATTTACTAGTATGACCTAAACGCTCATGCCATAATGTATAATTAATTAAATTACTAACATTTACGTAAGCTCTTAATTTTTATATTTTAAAAATAACCTGAATTAAACCATTTAAGAGCTTACCTGTTAAAATAACTTGTTTTTCCTTCATTATTTTTACCCCGTCTTTATCAAAAATTATAGTTAAACCAGCACTTTGAATTCGGCTCACAGATAATAGATTGTATGGAACATCGGAAGAGAAAAACATACCTTCTAGTATCCTAAATTTGTTGTAACTTCAATATTCCCCTTTTTCATTTGCTTTTATTGATGTTCCGTTCTTTGCTACATTTATTTGTAGAGGAACCGCTAAATCTACAAAAGAAGTAAAAATATCACTACGATTAACTATATGATCTGTTGCCCCAGAATCTAAAAAAAAATAAACATAAATGTATCTTGATTAACAAGATGTCGATTTTTAACATTTCCAAACATAAAAACAAAACCATCTGGATTATTGTTATTTGCCTGTATACTATTGATGGTTCTAAGACAAGTTATGGGATGGCTAGCTCAGTGGTATGAAGTCGGCCTGTGGATCCTGAGGTCCCTGGTTCGATTCCCACAGGCGACAAATTTTCATAATTTGAAAAAGCTATCCCTGTGGCTCCTCCACCACTAACATGTTTGGGGGCCGTGATTTGACGACTGGTAACCGCACTTCACGCGCAAAATATATCACTTACCGAGATCTGCTTCAGCAGAGTGCCACACCCAGTAATGGGTAGAAGGCGTGATGATATATTTATTTATTTATTTTATTTTAAGACGATCAGATTTAGTACTCATATATCTTTTGTAATGAAAACAATCGGTTTTTGCATGATTTCTTCTACCACAAAATTCGCATTGAAGACTGTTAGTATTACGAAATGACTTGTTTGGATTTTTCTTAAATTGCTTATGTTAATGTTGTTGTCCTGTTTTCCAATTTTTTTATTCCGTATTTTTCTTGAATCTCTTGGCAGGATGCTTTGATGATGATGCACCAGTAAGAGTATGTACATGCAACATTGTAGTACTGACACTGTCTTCGGTTTTCAATTTTACCTCGTCTGAAGGTTCTTCAGGTGTTTCCTTATCAACGATACACAAAACTTGTAATTCTGAAAGTAAAGATCTCACACGAAACTTCCTAGTACCGTAACGTTCACCGTTGAAAGGTTGTATACACCGTTTATTTATTTTTGTTTCCATCTCGTATTTAATTATTTCAACAAACGTAAACTGGGCCAATAACCTGTTGGAATAGGTGATGGGCAAAAATAATAAACCAAGAGATGGAGGTAAATATATATATGTATATTTGTCAACGTATTCTCTACAACTGACTACATCTTATGAATGAGAATAGTTTTAATATCTATTACAATATTATAAAATCTATACAATTATTAAAATCAATTAGTATTTAATTGTTTATTATTATTTTGTATAATCCACTTATATTATGCTATAAACCCAACAGTAATGTATATAAGTTACCGGAAAAAATTACACATTTTTATTTCAAAGGATACCCGGCCCTCTATGAAAAATAGTTTATATTTTCTTATTGTATTTGAACGTAATCAAACATAGATTTGATTGAAATGCAAAAATTTAGAGCATTTTTTTTTCATTATACCTATGTGTTCAGTTCTACCCGTTTGAGATTTGCTTGATTAAAATGTGAGGTAATTGAGCCGCGGTGGCTGAGCGTGTTAATGCACATCTCTTAACATACTGTGACGTCACCCGAACCAAGGTTCGTCAGTTCGAATCCGCCTGTCGACAAAGTATGATTTGTCGTTAAATAAAAAAATACAGTTACTTGTATTAATCATACTCGGGTGCTATAAGCTAGTCACTTATACATATGCCTTAAAAAGTAACATCGACTACGGAAACCGGCAGTACGGCAGCGTAAACACTGCGGCTCGGTGAGCCCGGTAGGCCCAGGCCCGATTAGGGTTGTAGCGCCATTGAAGAAGAAGAATTGAGCCTTACCGAGAAGACGTGTATATAAAAATAAATGTATAAATATGATATATCAGCCTGTATAAGTTTAACATTCTCTGAACTTACGGTTTATTTATTTAAAAGGTGAATAAAGCGAACCTCGCTATGAATATAGTCCTATGTTAAAATAACTGGTAAATAATATAATATTTTTATTTATAGGCGGCTGATACGTAAAAAGTTGTTTACATATCCATTGATAACCATAAATTTTTTTTAAATAAATCAAAGAATATTTTATAGACATTCGTTTGTTTAAATACCAAATTATTATTATTTTTGATATTGCAGCTTCATAAATTTCAGTATTGAAAAACACTATTGCTCATTGTTTTGTTTAACAAATAAATTATTGTAGTTATTTTAATTTAAAATATTTTTACACTTAGTAGATAGTTTTGTTAATTACTGTTTACGTGACAGCACGTGACATGTATTAATTAGAAATGAAATTTTATTTTCAAATTAAAGTTTATAATTTTTGTAGTAACCGCCTAAAATGTTGTGTGTACCTCGGTTGAAAAGTTCTTTATTGGCCTCATCTGATTTGCTAATCTCGACTTTTACCTCGGTTACACACTTCAGATTTGATTAAAAAAAAACAATTTTGCAACCTTGATACACAAATAATTATTGGGATTATGTAAATTTCCTAGGCATGCCGCAGTCTAACTGACTTCGCAACATTTATTTTATCACATTGAAATTTAGTTTTGTAATACTGAGGGTGTTGAAGGAAAGGATAAGGTTCGTACGAAATAAGCAAAACGCCAAATGAACAATGAGCATGAAATAATAATAAAATAACAAACAAACAAATAACATAAATGAAGCAAAATCAGTAAGTTGCGTAGGCGGTTTTATATTTACTCCTGTAAATAAGTTTGGTCGCACATATAGTGCAGTGAAAAAGTAACTAATTAATTAAATTTGAAATCACATTTGGAAATGTACGGGCCTACTGTAAACAATTTAGGCATGTAAGTCACCTAAAGGTTCTGATATCAAATCGCTGCACTAGTTGGAATTTTTCTCTCAAAATTGGATTTAATCATTTGACATAGGTGCCTCGCTCAATCAACGAAATTAATAAAATTGGGTCATTGATCGTTTAACTAACCTTGAACTAAGAAAGAAACACATACACACACTAATTAACACTAATTAAGAATATATCGCAGAGATTTACATTTTAAGTAACTTACTTATAAATGACATTTATTCAAACTGTTTATTTTCTGTGGAAATGAATCTTTACAAACTACTAGCAAGCAAAATTTGTTTCCTATATCACGTTTATAAAGTGAATTTTGTACAACTGTTTTTGGGGATATTTTTAAAGAAATTGTCGAGTTAGCTAGTTGTAAAAATGTCAAACATAACTTTAGCTATCATTGTTCAGCTCATATAATATTATTACAATTATGAGGTACGTAGCTCAGTGGTATCGAGTCGGCCTGAGGATCCTGAGAACATAGGTTCGATTAGCAAAGGCGACAAACGTTTTCACCACATTAAAATTATCCCTGTGGCTCTCCCACCACTAACATCTTTGGGGGCCGTGATCATCACACCCAGTAATGGGTAAAAGGCGTGTTTATATATTTATTTATATTTATTTTTATTTTTTTATAATAAAATCATTACATGAAACTGCAAAAACCCTAATAATTTTGAATTTGAACTCTATAATTAATAAATATCAAAATAAATTAAATTTCAAATGTTTATTAAATCTGTTAGTATTACGACCTTGAAATTTTATTATTATTTCTGTTAATAAAAATTTTGAAATAAAAGTATAGGAAAAGTTATAGGAAAAATAGTATGAAAAATACATATTACAATGACCAATTATAATCGTACCTTGCTATACTCATCTTATAATATGGGTCATTGTAACAATACACTATTTTGGCCTCCTAGAAAAATAAATAAATTGATTGTTTTCCTTGAAAAATAAGTAAAACGAACGTACCTATCTATTGTGATAAATGGAACGCACCCTTCTATTTATAAAAATTAGATTTTTATGTTGTTGTTAGTGTCCGTTTTCCACGCAAAGGTTTATTATTTTTAATTTTTAGCAATAAATTTAAATTGTAAAATTGAACATAGTTACAGATTAATATTTCAGACTTAAAGTTATACAATAGATTTAATTTTATTTGTGTAACATTGTAGTAATACAAAAAATAACATGGGACTAACATTTTTGGTTTTCAGTTCGTCCCAGATTAGTGCAACTGCCAATAAAATGAAATGATGAGATTTCTCCATAAATTAATGCTTCCGTTAATTTTACACATTTTTTTTTCATTCAAACAATTCTACTTTACAACCGGTAACTAGTGAACTGGAAATATCGCATGTAAAATTAATTCAGATTTGCATCTTGGCTCCACGAGTGAGTTATTAAATATTAAAAATTATTCATTTATTAATTTCACTGAATATGTTTGCTTTGAATAAATGTGAATCGCGAAGGTATGTTATTTTAAAATCGGTGAATTTATGAAGCATGGAAAAGTAAACTTGTAGATTATGTATTCAAATGAAAAGCGAATGAAATTTTACGAAAATATAATCTTGCAAAAAAGTTCATTTGCGCATTCTTCGTCTTTTTCTCGTCTCTATCAGATAAAAGGCCTTTCATTTCTGGAAAATTTCTGTTGTTTTTCGCATAAAAAGTTGCAAATAAGAGATCGTCTACCCAACCGGCCAGTTTCCCTAAACTTTTCATGGAGCAACTCAACGCCCGTCCCACTTGCGACGCTCGTAGGATACGATAAGAAGAACGTTTAAAGTTCCTGCCTAAAGTTCCGCCCGTTAGATAAAGGAACACGCATCGCTGACTTCTTTAATTAAAAACTTATCGCTTTGGTCACCGCCTAATATAGCAGTCTGTAGACCTCGCCACGCGGAGCAAAGATTACTCCCAAGTAACTCGCCGCCACTGGCGACTGTTCAGCAATAATACGCGAATTCATAAATAAATCATTAATCGAAATCGCTGCTTGGTACGATTCATTTATTTTATTTGCATTTTTAAGCCTCCCTTTCTGAGAGAGCTCAGCAGCAATCGACGAAATTTGAAAAGTTTGTGATTGTGGCTATCGATACAATCGTTGGCTTTTTATTCTTCTCGGAAGAAAGAATTTAATGAATATTTATCCAACGAAAAATGGCTAAGAATGAAAGATTTTTTTGTTTTCTTTGAGTGGAATAAATAAGAAAATTGAGCATCGCTCATCTTGATTTTTCGATATCATGTTACAATTAAATAGCAAGATAAAAGAAAACAAGGGGAATTTTTAATATCTATCAAATATTAAAATCCCTTGACATGCCTGAAATTGTTTCCTAAAATATTCAATGCTAGTTTCATTTTACGTGCTTTGTATGCAGGTATTCATTATTCATATTTATCTACTCCACTTTCAATGATAAAACTACCAGTTAAACTCCTAGCACCATAGATCAGGCCAGGATATCGAGAGTTTCACGGTAGGCTGTCATCAAAAGTGGGCTGTGAAATTTCGGAATTTGTATGTAATACCTTAATAATCACGTGCACAAACTTCAGGGTTGCAATTGTTGAATAAGCGGCTTTTTTGTTTAATACAATTTATCAATTTTCGGAAATATACGTAATTAGATGCTTTTAAGTTTAAATTAAATCATTCTATACCAATAATAACACAATATATGAAATGAAAGATATTTTTTAGATTGCTTAATTCGCTTGCTGTCAAAACGAAAAAGGCAAACAATTTGTCCGACAAACTCAGAATTATAAACTAGGTCTGTTGATTCGTTTGAAAACAGGATTCTCTATAAACACTGGATTGCTAACTTGTTTGCAGCATGATTGGCATCTGTGATGCAAACAAGTTGACGACGACCATTTGGAAATATAAATTTACTGAAAATATAAAATAAATAATTCAATACAAAAAATACGGTTTACGTTATATTTTATAGATTAATAATAGTATAAACACAAAAAAAAATATATATATATATATATGGCTGGGATAATTTAACGTAAATATAAAAATTGTTCGGAATTAAAAATTGTATTTAATGAGCTCACAAATGGCTTCGTTTCTCTCGAGAGAGAGCGAAAATAATATAAATATTTTTTAATTAGTTTTGAATGCCACGAGAAATATAATAAATAAGTTAAATAGTTGTATTGTTTGAATTTAACATATCTCATTTGTCACAAGTGATAATAATTATTGGCTTTATTAAAATATCTTATCAAGAATCATGAATACGTTAGCGGTCTCAAAAAATCATCGTTATTATAAATATTTTTAAGAAACATTTAATTCTGATTTTGTCTTATTGCATTTACTCTTTCGTGTTAAAAATCATAGAGAAATATTTATTATCTAATTAAAATTTTACAATTGTATTCCCTATATTCCATAAAAAAAAGATATAAGTTTAAATTGATATATTTTGCTGACCATTATTGAGTTTGGTACAATTAAGCGCGTGAAGTGCGATTACCGGTCGTCAAAGAGGTCATTTTTATGTGGTGAAAATTGTTTTTCTATCTACCATACCATAAACTAATTTTAAAATATTGTTTAGTTATATTATATATTAAAATTAATTTATGTAGCCCCTCTTTAAGTGATATATTTGTATAATATAAATTTTAAAATATAAGATTACCCATACAAAATTTCAAAATACTGAGTCATCATTTTGTTTATTAATTTTAATCCTTTCTATTTAGGTCTTCAAAATTGTTCATGTAATTGCAAATATTTTATCACTAAAGTGCAGCTATAAGCACTACAAAAACACGGCATTTTTTTAAATATTTGTATTATATATTTAATAATCTACTTTATTTACCCTATAATCTAACACTCTAAAGTATATATTTAATATAAACACAAAAAAAAAACTCCACTCCAATTAGAGCAACACATGTTTTTTCCTTCCTGCAAATGGTGCCTCAACCATTTGTTCCACTTGTACGCGTAAATCAGTTATCCAGTGTTCATATTAAATCCTTGGTTTTAACAAATTGCAAATGTCGAAGTTAACGAAGTTTACATAAAATTTATCTAGTCACCAATAAGATGACATAGACGTTTTTCAAGCATCAGAAATTATTTTATCATTCTTTTAATATATAAAAAAATGTCTTACTCAAGATTATATTTCAAGATTTAAAGTTGCCTTGCGATGAAAAAAGTTTTATGTGCATGCAACAATATGTTATCATCATAATGGGGTGGCTAGCTCAGTGGTATGAAGTCGGCCTGTGGATGCTGAGAACCCTGGTTCGATTCCCACTACCGACAAACAATTTTCATAATTTTAGACTACCCCTGTGGTCCTCCACCACTAACATCTTTGGGGGCCGTGATTTGACGACTAGAAACCGAACTTCACACGCAAAATATATCACTTACCGAGATCTGCTTCGGCAGAGTGCCACACCCAGTAATGGGTAGAAGGCATGATGATATATTTATTTTATTTTATTTATGTTGCAACAAGCCTACTCTTGGTATCAATGTTGTAATAATAGTAGAGAGATCTACATATAAAAATATTTGGTATACCTGTAGTTTCAGAAATGAAACTGAATTATCTGAAGAATGTTTACTTATCGCTTTTCATTATTTAGCACGATATATTCTTGTCTTTAGTTCTTATTCCACAATATTTATAATGAAAAAGTAGTAGTCTGTTCACCACACGTTTATATAAACGTATGTGTACGAACATTACCATTAATGCGAAAATTGTCGTTGGAGGACGAATGAAGCAATAATTACATTGCTATACTATTGTTTATGCAATGCCTGATAAGATTAAACAAGTATAAGTATACAGAGACAGACTGGCTTATTGAACCGACACGGAAAACAGAAAAACACACCGGCCTCATTTTGTTTAAAAAAAATTCAATCAGTGGTATTATTAATTAAATGTACCAAACTTGTTTGAATTATTTGAAATAAGTAATATTAATGTTAATCAAGTAACCTGTCATTTATTCCAATTTGAAAACAATAACTTTATGTCATATCTCAAAAATTGACCCAGAATTTAATTTTCATAAGCAGCCAATGGTTAATAATTGATAAAAAAATAGTTTAATTTATTTGTAATTACGTTACTATATATAAAGGATGAGTCTGGGAAGATGTTTCCTCTTTTAATATTTTTTATTATAAGTAATAGAAAAAATGGATTCATATAAAAGTTTTATTATTTAAAATGTACTATTTGATGGCAGATATAGATATTTTTTATTGTCAAGTTTTCAAAATACGAGTATAAAATTTTATTTTCTAAATTTCAACTTATAATTATTTTACTAAAATATAAATCACAATTTTTTTGTCTTTTAATTAGGTTACTATTTAGGAAATAAAAGTTGATAGTCGTGTCTTGTAAACTTGTCTTTATAAAAAATATCTATATCGGCCTTCAAATAGTATATTCAAAATAATAAAACTTGAATTTGAACGATTTTTTTTCTTTTTCGTGTAATAAGAAAGTAAAGAGGGGAGGGCATTAGTATATACTTAGACGCTTTTGTTATCATATTTATTTATTTATTACTTACTCAAAACCACAAGAACTTACTTGCGATTTTAGTACAAGGATCCTACATTATAGTGGAATCCGAACTACAATCGTATTCTTTTTAGATATAAATCGAAATGAGCAATATTTGAACGCACTACTTGTTTGATTCACGCAAGTTTTATCCACTGATCTGCGATCGTCTGTTAAAAGATTAACATAGTAGAATTATGTTTAATATGTCTAAACTGCACGTATAATAAAACTTATTATAGATAATTCACCTCATGTGTTACTAATCCATGTATGAAAGCATGTTGCTGTCAGACGCCATACAATTGTTGTTAATATTACGTTAAATTTGTTAATATTTCTAGTTAAACTTACCACAGTATAACTTTTTGAGTATTTACAAGGTACGCCTATTCCAGAAATGTAGTGCACAGGTAGTAGAAGATATAATATTGTATTTTGACGACTGTAGTTAACATATATATATATATATATATATATATATATATATATATATATATATATATGTATATATATATATATATATATTAGGGTGGTCCTTATTTTTTTTTTATTTTTTTTTCTTCGCTCCAGGTGGATAAAACGAAAGGTTATAATAATAAAAAAATTTCTGTAAAGTCTCGTTGGAAAATATTAACATTAACCCGTGCCCCAAGACGGTTGAAGTTTAAATGGGAATTAACATGGGATTTACATACTTGCGGGTATTACAAGGTATAACTCGATTAGTTCTCAATATTTTGACCCCAACTCGACTTATATAAGGTATTTGACATCGTTGAATCCGAATATGATAGCGAAAACATGATTAGGATACTTGACAACTGTCAAAATGGCTGTCATTGTGGAAAAAACCCTATTTTTGCCGTTTTTTAGGTTTTTTCAACTTTTTAGGTTTTTTAAGTTTCTGTATACGAATATGGCGTTCAAAAACAATGATAGTTTAAACAATTAATTTAATCAAACAAACAAACGGATAATTTTTGTATGCTATGATCTGCGTTGTAAGTTTTATTTTTCCGCAGTTTTCTGAGCAGGGATCGAACCGACGTTTTAGCAACCGAATTGTTTATTAATCTTTTAACAATAAACAATAGTTAAGAATCCGATCAAAAGTACGTAGATCATAGTAATTTTGTTCGCTGAGTCGAATGGTAGCCGCGAATCGACAAAGTCCCGATGATTTTTAACAATTGTTTAAACAATTTTTGTTTGAACAATTATTTCGACCAACCAAAAAAACACGGGTTTTTCTCACCTATGCTATGAACTGTGCAGTTAGTTTGGCTGTAATAAGGCTTAGTTTTGCTTGAGCCTTAATGGGTTAAAACTCGACAATATGATAAAAATAGGGTAAAAAATTGTCAAAAACACGAATTTACATTGAAATTGCTTCTTGGCACAATATTTGGACAATTTTTCTTTATTCTAATTGTTTTTGAACGCCATATTCGTATGCAGAAACTTAAAAAACCTAAAAAGTTGAAAAAACCTAAAAAACGGCAAAAATAGGGTTTTTTCCACAATGACAGCCATTTTGACAGTTGTCAAGTATCCTAATCATGTTTTCGCTATCATATTCGGATTCAACGATGTCAAATACCTTATATAAGTCGAGTTGGGGTCAAAATATTGAGAACTAATCGAGTTATACCTTGTAATACCCGCAAGTATGTAAATCCCATGTTAATTCCCATTTAAACTTCAACCGTCTTGGGGCACGGGTTAATGTTAATATTTTCCAACGAGACTTTACAGAAATTTTTTTTTTATTATAACCTTTCGTTTTATCCACCTGGAGCGAAGAAAAAAAAATAATAAAAAAATAAGGACCACCCTAATATATATATATATATATATATATATATATATATATATATATATATATATATATATATATATATATATATATATATATATATATATATATATATATATATATATATATATATATATAAAATACAATATTATATCTTCTACTACCTGTGCACTACATTTCTGGAATAGGCGTACCTTGTTCGAAATTATGGTGATAATATTTATAATTACCCCGTAATATGTGGTTTATATCCACGAAATGACCTGATCATACTCGCATTTTACTTGGAATTATATTTTTCCTGATCAAATAACAAAAATTCGCATGTTTTGCAACGCTCAAATATAAGGTTGACATCGGAATGAGATGCTTTCTTTCACAGTATTTTCATCTTTCTTGGGGAAAACGTGAGACCTTTAACATCTTTCGTGTCCCGTATTTGAATGGCATTCTTAAATACAATACGTTATGATACTTTTTCCTCTTTTTACAACTTTATTAATGAAAACTGTAAGACCCACAACTTTAAATGCCTTCATACAGTAGTTCAAAATTATGTCAATAGATATTATATCGCATCTCTAAAAATGCAAGTACTTTTGTAAGAAAGCGGACAAGTTTATATTAATTCCTAATTTCCTTAAAGAATGTGAAAAAGATGAGCAGGTTAGGTACCTACCTAGTTGCTAACAGGTACTGTGTAACAATTTTACTTTATTCTCTCGTGTATTCTCTCATCAAATATTAATGAAGTAATAACATTATCTACTGTAACAACAACTACCACTAGCACTAGCCATCTAGTGTCCGTAAAAATGTTCTGTTTTTCCTTGCACATGTTCACGTACTCGCTGCACGGTAACTACACAACACGCGAGCTGTGGGCGAGCTGTGGGCGAGCTGGCCAGTCCGAAGGGGCCCACCTGGCGACACATGTCGACACCAGCGCCCCCGGGGGCTGCCGGAGGTTGCGTTATTTATGTTCAGCAACGCCTGCCGCGCTCTTCGGTCAGCCAGTCCTGCGGTCCAATTACGGTCACGTGGTGTAGCGGTGATGTTTTGGTGAAAAATTTGTGTGGATGTTTTTGTTTGATGTTTGGGTTGCGTAGTGTTTTTGGTGAGTGAAGTTGTGGAATTTTTGATAAATACTCGTATAAGTGGCATTATAATTATGCTTATGGACGGGTGGGAATGTATGCTGGTATTTAAATGTCGAGAGCAGTACTGGTATTTGTAGTTATATCCAGCACATGCATATAACAAATATATTGGGCTTTGTGGGATAGTTAGTTGTTGTTTTTTATTCATAAATAAAATTTCGATTTACGTACGTACTACGTAATTTAAAAATGATATGAATAGTGATATAAATAAAGAAAATTAGTATGAAAAATTCCACACTATATTTGTAAATAATGTTTAATGAAAATTTGCTGTCAAGTACTGATTCGAATAACAGAATGGAACTATTCGAATTTATCCACAAAATATTGACGTCGAAAGTTAATTTTTTTTGTTCAAATATTAATTGGAAAATAAGATAGGGTTTTTTTGACATTGATTGTCTCCATTTTGCAAAAAAAAGGTATCCTGCAAATAAATATATACAAATATATTTCCAATAAAACCTAAACATTTGTATTTTTGTAACTTTTTGGTTTCACCACAATTTTAAATAAAAATTGCTATATTTTGATAGTTGTTCTTTGCCTACTATTACCAAAAATATAGAATTTTTTTTTTAAATTGTAGATAAGCTCGTCTCTGCAAAAGAGAAACAAATATACTGTTTCCACGATCGAGCAGAAAGTAGACATTTCCAACTGTGTGGGGTGCAAAAACTTGTCGTTTGCTGCTTACCGAGCGGAAATAAGATTTTGCCGCCCGCCAAGCAGTAAACTAAAGTATATCCATGGAAAAATTAAAACTATTAACATTCTCAATCAAATTTCCAATCAGAAAACTGTCAAAAATGATTTAATTTATTTCTCAAGAATTTCTAAATGTCACTATTTAGGATCTATTTTTCAATGCTAGGATAATGTAACACATAAACACATCTATTAGATAGGTTAGTGGAACATATAGAATGGAATTGAAAATATACATCCATTATGTTACATTATATGAACTATCATTTATTGACATGAAATATTTTTCATTTATTCAAGCTATGTATTACTTTATCCCCAAATAAACGGGCTCTACAGTCCATAAAAAGTATATTTTTTTAAAATTATGCTAAAAAATAAATGCATTTGTGTTAATCACTTTTACATCTCTACTTTTAATTTAAAATTGCAATTAATTTATAACCTTAAAAAATAATCATTATCATTAATTTTCACTTGAGTAATTATAAGAAATTAATTAATTTATTTATTTATTTTGTTACTCTACATAACAGGAAGTAAAATCCAATTACAGTTTATAGTGGAATCCGAACCACTCAGATACAATCGTATTTTTGGATATATGTAAGTAGAAGTCAGTGAGATTTGAACGCACAACCTCTTGCTTGCTAATTAAGACACGCAAGTTTTACCTAGCTTTTATCCACTGAGCTACGATTGCCGGTTACTGCTTATTCATGTAGTATAAATATTTCACATTTTTTAACTTTTAATGCAATGAAATCTGTATGATTTTATTTTAAATTCCATGTTTGTTTCCACTAGCCCTTGAGAGTATATTTTATTTATTTGGATTATAAACATCAAAGTTGAGCTTCTGGATTACATACGTATAGGTACTACAGTAAAGATATTAAATATAAATGAATTTATCTTATTTTACTCATGTACGAGTACAGACATAAAAGTCAATTTGATATGGAATTTTAAAAATTCAATTTTATGTCAAACGTTACTAAATTAAATTTACAAAAGGAATTTTGATTCATATATGATAAGTTATATATATAGTAATAATTTTTAAATGTTATTTTAAAAATTTACTTGAAAAAATTTAATTAAAACATAAAATGCTTAGGAATACATTGATTTAAAATGTACAACTCCTGTGATCTGGTAAGGGAATTCGTTGGAAGACGCCAGAAAAATTCCGAAGCAAGTTTTTAAGCTTTTTTAATTCCAGCAACTCATTCTTCGAATACACATAGGGATTGTAAATTTATTGACTTTTCTACTACCGGTAAATCGGTAAAATTATGAATCAAATCGGTTTATCAGGATAGTACTGGTATTTATAATTATATAAAATATTATTGACAATAAATATAAAATAAAATAAATAAAATTAATATATCATCACGCCTTCTACCCATTACTGGGTGTGGCACTCTGCCGAAGCAGATCTCGGTAAGTGAAATATTTTTGCACGTGAAGTCGTCGTTTGTCGTCTTGTGGGAATCGAACCAGGGTTCTCAGGAACCACAGACCGACTTCATACCACTGAGCTAGCCACCGTATTAAAAAAATAAATATTATTTAAAAATATATACTGAAATCTAAGTAAAGGCTCAGTGGTATCAAGTCGGTCTGTCGATCTTAAGAACCCTGGTCCGATCCCCACAGCTGGCTAAACATTTTCACCAATTTAAAATTACCTCTGTGGCACTTCACACACATAAATACCTGTACCACTTACCGAGATCTGCTTCGACAGAGTGCCACACCCAGTAATGGATAGAAGGCGTGATGATATATATATATATATATATATATATATACATACGTATCTTTACGCTATATCCCAACAAATGGGGTAGTACGGACCCTAAAATCACTCATAAAATATTCACTCATTACATTCATCAAACAATCAGCCCTCGTCAAACATTATCATCCGATCACACCACCCTCACTTTAACTACATTTATAGATCACTCCATATAAACTCATTCGTTTATTACACTCGAAATTATTTATCACACAACAAACCTTAAATCACGTCATTCCTATTCACTTATCATTCATCATATTTCTTCGACGTACATAACATATGCATAAAACATCACAAATTACTCACGCGTACTCCTAACAACGAATCTAATAACGAATCTAACAACGAATCTACAAAGATTAGAAAAGATGAAAGCACAATGCAGTAACTGAAAATTAAACAAAAAGATAAGAAAGGAAGGGAGTGTCGCCCTGCGCTTGTTTTTGAAAGTGAATTTCACACAATTGAAGTTAAACACTCTACGTAAGAACTGAAAACTAATTAAAAGATAAGAAAGGAACGGAGTGTCGCTCTACGCTTGTTTTTGTAAGTGAATTCCACACAATTGCAGTTAAACACTCAATGTAAGATCAGAGAACGAATAAAAAAAGATAAGAAACGAAGGGAGTGTCGTATCTGCGCTTTTATATATATATATATATATATATATACAAAAAAAAATCAAATTAAATTATTCTGAACATAATATATTATTATTTGAAGCAACTAAAATAAGATTAAAAATGAAAAGAGTAATTTTAAAATCTAATTTATTAATATTTTATTGACATCAATTTTAAATACATCATTAGTCTTTGACAAAAATAAAATTCCTTGACAATAGCAACAATATATATAAACAAGTTTTTTATGTCAAATTACATTACATACTGCGAAGAATTCTTCTAAACTTATTATCAACGAAATGTAGTAAATCATATGATGCCGCCTATAACCGCTTCAAAGAAAGGTGTTCCAAAAAAAAAGTACGAATTTATACGGAATAGTGATGCACGACCAGGCGAGAGTACTCTCATACCTCGCCTCGCCACGCAACAAAAATGAGTGACGATAGCTAGAACGATATTAGAATAGAAAATTCGAGCCGAGAAAATTGCATGAGATCTCGTGAGATTCTCTCATTTTTTTTTTAATACCTATGCAAAATATTATGTTAATTTAATTTCGTTTGTATCTATAATTTGTAATTAAATAGCAGTTTGTATCATATACTCCGAGAAACTTGAATTTTTCCGAAATTTTACCTCGTCAGATTTTGTACTTTTCACAAGGCTATATCTCAAAAACTAAACGTGATTTTGAATTTCTCGTGCTTCAGTAAGCCTATAAACAAATTTTCAGCGATTTATATTTCTCATTGTTTTTGTCAGAAAACAGTTTTTTAATAATATTAAAAAAAGTAGAAGGCATATACACTTAGAGATTTTACCATTGGGTTTAGCGAATCAAACTACATATATTACAATATACGTATGAGGAAGAATTTTAAAGCAGAACAGTCTGAGATTGACCTAAAATGGAAGAAAACCAAGGAAATGTCTTTATATATTTCAATTCGGACAGCGAATATGAAAAGCACTAAATTTCAAAATTTATATTTGAATAGAAATATAAAATAAAATAAATAAATATATCATCACGCCTTCTACCCATTACTGGGTGTGGCACTCTGCCGAAGCAGATCTCGGTAAGTGATATTTTTTGCGCGTGAAGTGCGGTTACCAGTCGTCGAATCACGGCCCCCAAAGATGTTAGTGGTGGAGGAGCCACAAGGATAGTTTTTGGAATTATGAAAATTATTTGTCACCTGTGGGAATCGAACCAGGGTTCTCAGGACCCACAGACCGACGTCATACCACTGAGCTAGCCATCCCATATACAGAAAGATTAAAAACGTAAATTGACTTCAGAGATTCTCCTTAGTGCCACGCTGGATATAACACTTCAACTGTTTATAACAAATAAAAATAAAGGAGTAAGTAGGTCAATGGCATCCAGTCGGTCTGTAGATTGGAAAACTCGAGTTCGATTCCCAGAGCCGACAAACAATTTTCACCACATTAAAACTACTCCTGTGACTCCCCGTCCATTAAAATCTTTGGGGTCGTGATTTGAAGCCTGGTAACTGCACTTCACTCGCGAAAATATATCACCAAGATCTGCTACAGCGGAATGTCATCCTCTGTAATAGGTAGAAGGGTGATGATATATTTATTTTATTTTTTAATAAAAATAAAACATAATAACAAGTGTATATGAAAAGCACAAACTTTAAAAATTTGTACCTAAGCAGAATAAATCTAGCACTAACTCCTCATATAAAAAGATTTTTAAAAATTGAATAGATTAGGTAGGTTTACTCTTAGTGTCACGCTGGATTCCCCACGTCAATTGTTAATAACATGTGTATATGAATAGAACAAACTTTCAAAATTTGTATCTAAATAGAACAAACCTAGCACTAGCTCCTCATATCAAAAGATTTTTAAAAACTGAAAAGATTAGTTAGGTTTACTCATAGTGTCACGCTGGATTCCCCACGTCAACTGTTAATAACTTGTGTATATGAATAGAACAAACTTTAGGAGTCTGGAACAAACTAGAACAAACCTAGCATTAACTGTATACAAAATTTTGAAAAGATTTGAGATAGGGGGCCATCTAGCGTGACGCTCATCAGAAATTCAATGTCGTTAAGTGCATTTTCTTAAATTGCTTAGTTTTTCAGAAACAGACTCCGGAAAAATTTTATTTTTCCCAAATTTTACTCATTTCAGATTTTGCACTTTCGTGAGGCTATACCAATCTAAAAACTAAAAAAAATTCGAGATTAACTCTTAAAAAATTTTCAAAAAATTAAATCACTAAAAATTTCAATTCACATACTAGAAATTAATTGCCTTTTAGTTTTCATTTTAGCGAAACTCACAAGAGACTCTCACATGAGAACGAGGCGAGATACAATAAATTTTATGCGAGAGCGAGACTGAGATCAATAATGCTGATTCAAAAACATTTTCTAATTCTCTAGTCTCGAAAAAAAAATGCGTATTTTAAAGAAAAAGCAAATCTTTTACATGTGAGAAAAGTACTATTCGAATACGTTTAATTTGTTAATTGTTAATTTGTTAATATCTTTTGATTCAACAAAGTTTTACCGAAAATAGATATCAGCCTAATTTTAAACTATATGATTAAATGATTTGTTCAGTTTTTAAATCTCACTTTGAATACTGATCGTTTTCATTTGAATCATTCTACATTTTCAGTTTTTGTAACGCACTTATGTTCCGTTGTGCTTTATTTCTGAAGATTCGCAATACATATGACTCAAATGAACAAGAACAACTAATGCTTCGTAAAACTTACAAATATATAACTCACGTTCAGCTCTTAGTTCACTCTCTAAATTCTAGAACTAAACGACAAGTAAATACACTTACTTTACGATATAATTTAAATTTTGACAGACACACCTTGATGAAGAAAAGTGTAGGAAATGCCGTGTCACGGGGCTCCATTAGTCCCGTGAAGAACAGCGTCACCGTACGGGACACGAGAGAGAACTGCGGGTTAATTTACTTATCTGTCGCACGGGTACGGCACAAGGCACGCTGTATTCGTTAGTGTCGCGCGCTAGTGCTCAGTGCTAGGCACGGCTCGTAAACGAGTTAAGCCTACATACGATGTCTCCACTAGTGATGCAGCCAGGATGCGTATTAGCTGATGCTACTCTGTGTTGTGATTATGTGCTATGTTTTATGAAGTTTTATTATGCTAATGTTGCGGAAATTTGTAGGAGTATTGACAGAGATGGAGGCTTCAAGGAGTTCTTAGAACCCCGATGACAATTTAGGAGAGTGGTAACATATCAAATAATATATTAGAGAACGAGTTTTATAAGGCACTTTTTTGTACACTCTTGAGTTTAGAGAACGAACCGAAGACGAGTTTTGTAAAAGACAAGTGCGATAAAAAGTCTTATAAAATGAGTTATTTATACTATTTTCTTCTATTTTGCGTCTTTTCTAAATTCGAATTTTAAAAAAATCTGCGATATTAAAACCGAGTCAATTTAGGGAAATTTGTATATGAAATTTTGTGGCCGGTATCTGTTTTTGACATTTACGCAATTGTTCAAAAGTTTGCGATCGTTTTCGAATTTTGGTTTATTTCTATTATTATTGTTAGATTTTGTGTACTCGTATCATGCCAGATGAAATCGATTGTATTCCGTTTAGCTACGTAAAGTAATTTTAATTATTATTATTGTCTAATAATTCCTTATAATTTAAATATGTAAAGCACAATAAATCATTTTCCAAAAAAATTTTAAGTTTATGATGAAATTTTGATGTTCTCAGATTGACAGTAATAGTTCAGGTACTACCAACCGTCTAAAACAAAATGTTGCGTATCGTAATAAACGCTCTTTTGATACGCAACTGGGTTTCATAATGACTTCCTTATAAACGTAAAGTTGAAAAAAATATTATTAAAACCAGGGTTTGTAGAAAACCTTACGCCCCAGTAAAATCTAACAGGTAAAACTAAGAAAATCTCATATAGTAAATGCAAAAAATTGATAAAAGAATTTGAATTTAATCAATGAACATCAAATATATAAATTTTGAATTCAGTATCTTTACATTTGTAATAAATATAAATATATAAATCTCTTACATAATAAAACAAAATTAAATCACACTAAAAACATTTAAAAAAATAATTGGTTGGACTCAAATTAAAAAAATAATCTTATACTTTTCTACATTACAACAAATATGTAAAAATCACTGGTTTTGTAGTTCGCTTTGCTGATCCTTCCAATTTTATAATCAATCAACTATAATAAATTCAGGTCCATAAAAATTACGTCAGGGTGGTTACATAAAATTCATATTTTAATAAAATTAAAGATAGGTACAAATAATTTACGAAATGGGGTTATAAAAAATTATTTAAGAAATTGTAAATAAAATAAGAAAATAAAATGTTTGGAGGAGGAATTTAAATGACTTTAATCATCAGCAGTTTAACATGACATGTTTAGGTATTAGTCAGACAAAAATAAAAAGTTTAGAAAAGCTTTTCACATTACTATGCTAAAATTTTCAAAATAATTTGTAATTTACTAAATTATTTTTTTCTGCCACCAGCACAGTAAGTACATCATTACTTTTCTGTTATCATGGATGTAATGAGTCATTTACCACCTATGGGTGGTAAAGCAAATTTGACATTATTTTAATAGTAATGATACATTAATCATCGCACGTGACATATATTTAATTATATTTTATACATTTTAATTTATTTTTCGCTGTTAGTAGAAAAAAATGGTATATTACGAGCGATAAGTGACTAAGGTCTACAGCTCGATTCACATATAGTGTACTGCAGTTGTTGTGCGCTTGTATTGCAGTGCAGAATTCTTGCCTAAAGAAAGTAAACGAAACTGTTAACATTCAGTATTTTTAGGTGGTAGTACCATTGCATTGCAGTGCATAAGCTTGCAAGGTCCAAGGTTCTACACTACCACTACACCGTTCCTATACAACGACCAATCGGAATGTAGCAACAAATTTAAAACTATCGGTAATATAGAAATACGAAATGTCAAAATATATTTGACGTTTAATTTTGTTTACTATAGGTCAAAGTGTTGTTTGATAGTTATTGTATTCAGTAGCTATACTCCTTGAACAATAAAAGTGCTATACACAGTAATACGTTGTAATATTTTTCTTGTAAAATATGATTATGCTGTACTGCAATGTAACCGCATTAATTTTCTACGTGAATGAAAATTTGCATTGCAATACAACTGCACTACCAACACTACATTACAACTGCACTAAGATTTATGTCAATGATACTTTAGGTTTTTTGAAATCCTCGGCTGCGCTTTGTATCTCAAACAAAACCTTTAATCTTACATCACTTACCCCTCTTGCTACATAAATAACTATATTTTACCTTATTATGTTATTAGCTTTCATTATTCCTGATTTTGTATACTATGTATCTAAAAGGAAATAGTTAGAAATCACTGATATTTGGAATTTCCAAAGTTTTAAACAATATGAAACATTGATTAGACTTTAATAAAGTCCCTTAAGCGGAAGCAAAAGTTTTCTGAAATCGATATTGCTTTTTGGCATTATATATTTCGCGAGCAGTTACCTATTGATGAGCGGAATTCGTTTAAACCTTAAAACTTTACTCCCAATAGCATAAGCCGCAATAATATTTTAAGTAACTATATATGAATTTAACTATTCAGTATTTACCTAGTTTAGATTTGTATGCAATAATTTGTATTTATTATCAATAGATATCAATTTTAGAAATTTATGTTGTCTTTGTTGACTATACAGGATGATTGTTAACTTGGGGAGGTATAGCAAATTTGTTTATTTTAAATTTTAGACTTGTGGTTTAAATTACAAATGGTGGCGAACCCTTTTTCAAAACACTGTCTTGGTGTAATTTAGATTTTCAGTCTTTATTTCGTAAAAATGCCGTAATTTAAATTACCATAATCAAATCCCCTATCAAACAATGAGAATGATTAAAAGAAATAAGTTAATATAACAGGCAATCGTAGACCAGCGGATAAAACTTGCATATACAAAGCAAGAGGCCGTGCGGTCTAAAAGGATTCTATTATCTCTGAGTGATTCAGGTGCCACTATAAGCTATTCCCTATAGAAGGTTTGTTAAAAAAAAATAAAAAATATATCATCACGCCTTCTACCCATTACCGAGTGTAGCACTCTGCCGAAGCAGATCTCGGTAAGTGATATATTTTGCGCGTGAAGTGCGGTTACCAGTCGTCAAATAACGTCCCCCAAAGATGTTAGAGGAGAGGGAGCCACAGGGGTAGTTTTTGAAATTATGAAAATTGCTTGTCGCATGTGGGAATCGAATCAGGGTTCTCAGGATCCACAGGCCGACTTCATACCACTGAGCTAGCCACCCCATTAAATTATTATTATTAATAAAAAATAAAATAATTATATCATCACGACTTTTACCCATTACTGGGTGTGGCAGTCTGCCGTAGCGGATCTCGGTAAGATCGCGTCGTCAAATCACGGCCCCCTAAGATATTAATGGTGGAGGAGCCACAGGGGTAGTTTTTGAAATTATGAAAATTGTTTGTCGCCTGTGGGAATCGAAACAGGGTTCTCAGGATCCACAGGCCGACTTCATACCACTGACTTAGTTAAAAAAGGTGATTTTTTATTTTTCTCGACAAATATTTATTTATTCATCAATATCTATTTTGTCCCCTTCAAAGTAATCTCCTTCAGATATAATACACTTGTGCCAGCGCTTTTTCCAATCCTCGCAGTACTTCTGATATGCGCGTTTTGGTATGGCCTTAAGCTCTTCCAGAGATGCGGTCTTTATCTCCTCAGTCGTGGCAAAACGCCGTCCTTTCATGGGTCTTTTCAGTTGTGGTAACAGGAAAAAGTCACAGGGGGCCAAGTCTGGTGAATATGGTGGCTGATGCGTGATTACGGTGTTGTTTGTGGACAAAAAATCACGAACAAGCAACGATGTGTGCGCAAGTGCATTATTGTGATGCAAAAGCCATGAATTGTTTTGCCACAAATCCGGGCGTTTTCTTGGTATTGCTTTTGCCGACATCCTCAGCAACTTCTCTAATAGTGATTCGACGATTCTCCATACCAATTTTCTTCACCGCTTCAACGTTTCCATCGATTGTTGACATGCCCCAGGACGGGCATCATCATTAACATCTTCTCGGCCTTCTGTGAAGAGCTTGTACCACTTATAAACAGTTTCTTTGCTCAAAGTAGACTAGCCAAATGCCACAGTCAACATTTCAAGTGCGATTGCAAAAAATCGCCGAGCACACCAAAATACAACTAACCTCTCTCTCTCTCTCTCTCTCTCTCTCTCTCTCTATATATATATATATATATATATATATATATATATATATATATATATATATATATATATATATATATATATATATATATATATATATATATATATATATATCAAAAACAAACTACAAATTCAAAATGGCTGATCATGTCAACATACGAGGGGAGGTCCGTATATTTGCTCCCTGAATATCAAGTAGGCCAGATAATAAAACAAAAGTTAATATTTTCTATTAAGTATACATAGTTATAAAATTTGAACAGTTTCGCATAAATATTTTAATTTTTTTATTAAAAGAGTAAGGTGAACTGTTTTAAATATTAAACTATGGTCAAAATTGAATATAGAGCCATCATAAAGTATGTGGCAAAACAGGGCAAAAGGCCGTCAACCATTCGGAATGAAATGTTGGTAGTATATGGTGAGTCTACTCCCTCCGACTATACAATTAAAATGTGGTCCAAACTTTTTAAATGGGACAGAGAATCTTTCGAAGATGACCTTCGCTGTGGTCGGTTTGTTGAAGCCACTACAGGAGAAAATGTGGATTAAATGAAAAGGTTAATTTTAGAAAATGCAAGGCTCAAGAAAAAAGAGATAGCAAAAATATGTGGCAAATTAGAAACAACAGTTTTACGGATCCTTCATGAACATCTAGGTATGCCCAAGGTCTCTGCAAGATGAATGCTTGATTACTCGCACCTATTCAAAAACGGGCGCGCGTTACCACATGTGGCGAGTTTGTGGAAATGTCTAGAGATAATCCAGCAGAAATTACTAATAAAATTATAACAGGAGATGAAACCTGGGTTAATTTTTATGACCCAGAGTCGAAACAAGAATTGATGCAGTGGCATCGGAGGGGCACAGAGCACTCCAAGAAGATTAAAGTTGCGCAGTCAGTTCAAAAATTATGGCAACAATATTTTGGAACTCGCAAGAAATTCTTTTAATTTATTATAAAGAAAAATATACAAAGATCACAGGAGAATACTATGCTAACATTTTACACCATTCGAAGTAGGCCGTTACAGAAAAGCATCGTAGAAAAATAGGCGGAGGCGTGCTGCTCTTGCATGACAATGCTCCTGTCCATAGAGCTCGCACAGCAGTAGCCGCGCTACAAGCATGTGGTTTTGAAGAAATTAACGACGCACTCTACAGTTCAGACTTGACCCCCAGTGACTTTTATATTTTCCCAAATTTGAAAAATGAGCTAAAGCGACAAAGGTTTTCGATCAATGATGAACTAATTACTGCCGAAAACAATCATTTTGAAGAGAAAGATAAAAGTTATTATTTTGAAGGTCCAGAAAAATTAATAGATAGCTGTCATAAATGTATTAAAGTAAAAAGGGATTATATTATAAAATAAAAATATTTAGGTTTTTATAGAACTTTTCTTTTGTACTTAGGGAGCGAATTTATGGACCTCCCCTCGTATGTTGGGAAAAGAGCTGGGCAAAATCACAAACAAAAGGAATTAAATCACAATTAACAATTCAAACAATAATTTTTTGTGACAATTCACAATTCCACTTCATTTTCAAAGTGAATTAATTCACAAATCAAAGTGATTTGTGCTTTATTTATGAAAAATATAAATCACAAGTCTTTTTGTGAATTGGGGCTTGAGGCTTGGAGCTTGAATCACATTTACAAGTACTAAATATTATCAATTTATATAATATTTACTTTTAAAATATACTAGGTGCATAGTAATGTGCCAAAGATATGAATGAAAACAGATATACGGCATGTAACATATCTTTAATAATAAGCGACGTCGATAAATTTTACAAACTTTGGCATCACCGGTTTTGTCTTGACGTTTGTCAAATTTGTATTTATATGAATAAAAATTTGACAAACGTCAAACCGAAACCGATGTTGCCAAAGCTAAAAAAAGTTATCGATGTCGCTTATTATTGACGATGTGTTACATGATACAGCCGATAAGTAGATATGTTCACAAATTGACTTACGTCATCAAAGATGTAATTAAATGAATGACATGTGCTGGTATGTTTACATTAAATCTGTACCCGGTTTTAAATTGTATTGCATTGTAACTGTTTAGCTTTCAAAACTACTATAGACTAAGAGTCGTCAAAAATACGCATTTTTTTTGTAAAAATATACAAAATGGCTAGTAATTTGAAACAAATGTTTAGTGTAACAGAAATGTAATATTTAAACTTGTACCAGAATTGTCAATCCCAATAACAAAACTAATTATACTGTTATATAATCCAAAAAATAAAGAAAAAGTTAAAAATGAAAAATAATGATTTATAACGCACGTGTCAATAATAAATTAAATTATTATTTAATTCACTTACATAAGTTTTGTTTTCCTTGCATATTTTATTTAAATAATTGCTCACTTAGTTTTTTTATAGTTCTATTAGGCCTTTTCCATTTTTGATGATAAAGTCAAGCCCAAAAACGTTTGTATTATACACAAATTGCTCGTCTAACTAGCGAGCTTTACAGACATGAGAAACACATGCAATGTTGCAGGGCTTATTATTTAAATAAATAAATATAAATATATCATCACGCCTTCTACCCATTACAGAGTGTGGCACTCTGCCGAAGCAGATCACGGTAAGTGATATATTTTGCGCGTGAAGTGCGGTTACCAGTCGTCAAATCACGGCCTCCAAAGATGTTAGTGGTGGAAGAGCCACAGGGGTAGCTTTTGAAATTATTATTTAAGATCTTTCAATGTAATTAAGTGATTTCAATTGAATTAAGACCTTTCAATTGAATTAAGCCCTTTCAATTGAATTAAGCTCTTTCAACTAAATTAAACTCTTTCATTTGAATTAAGCTCTTTCATTTGAATTAAGCCCAGAAAAAGGATTAAAGCCTTTTTCAGCTATAGAACAATTCACAAGCCCAAATAATTTTTTTTAAAGGTCTTCAATCAGAAGCCTTATTTGCGAATTTATAAAAAAAGCTTAATTCACTTGATTTAAATCAAGAAATATGATTTAAATCAATTTATAATTCCTTTTAAGTCATGCCCAGCTCTGGTTGGGAACATGTGTATCAACGTAACAAACAAAAAAAATCGAGAATCTAATATGCGTAGCCGCGAAATTTGAAAAGTCACCATTTTTTTTAACAAACCTCGTTTTGTAAATTGGTTTATGTTTCTATTGTACAGAATGACAAATAAATAAATAATTAAGTTATACTTCAAATTTAATAGAGAGTATAAGAGTAACTTGTGTAACTTTAATTCATAGTATTTAGGAGATTAATAGCCAATTACACGGACTGCAGTTACGGCACAAATTAAATCTGAAAATAACGAAAATAGCCTCAAAACTATCGTAGCCATGGAACTGAAACAAAATTAAACAAAAGTTTAACGTTTTACCTGTCAAAATATATGACAAAATAAATAGAGAAATTATTTTGACAGAATAAACGTCAAACATTTGTTTAATATTGTTTCAATTCCAAGGCTATCGATAGTTTTGAGGCTATTTTCCTTATTTGCAGATTTAATTTGTGCCGTTACGAAGCATGCAAAATTAATTATTGGCTTAGATGCAGAATTTTATGCCCTAAAATTTTTATTCCAAACTTTTTTGCTTAAAATAATTAAGGAAGCAGGAAATTACAAAATTGTGATTTTACATGTTAAATCCCTATGTTCGAGTCACGGCCACCATCCTGTATATATATTAGGATTGCCCTTATTTTAGGTAAGTCCGAATTTTGTCGATCTCCACCCAAAATCTGGTTTAAAATCACAAAAAAGGAATAAATGAATTTTTTGAGATTTTTACAATAAGTTTAACCCGTGCCTCTAGCCACTTTCACTTTTGCCTTCAACTCCCAAATCACATTAAAAATATGATAAAATAAAATAAAAATATGATAAAAATGTTATAATCAATATGAATATTATTCAAGAACAGTCTAAAATAGATTATAAAACGAAATTGTTGTAAAGGAATCAGTACTGTGAATCACTTTTTGCGTATTTAAAAAAACTCAATTTTCGTTAGTTTTTGCCAACCCGTTTAGCAATAAACAATCATATAAAATTATTGTTTATTGTAGGTAATTGATCAATTCGTTATCTTATCTAGTTTAATGTCCATTTGGAACTGTGTCAAAATATTAAAAAACAAAAAAGTTATTGCATTTTGAAAAAAGCTGAAGGCAAAAGTGAAAGTGGCCTAGAGGCACGGGTTAAACTTATTTTAAAAATCTCAAAAAATTCATTTATTACTTTTTTGTGATTTTAAACCAGATTTCGGGTGGAGACCGACAAAATTCGAACTTACCCAAAATAAGGGCCACCCTAATATATATATATATATATATATATATATATATATAATTTATTTAATCGAACGGGAACTAAATCTTACCGAACCACCCAAAAATGAACTCGAACCGAATCTGAACACGAATTGAACCCATTTTTCTGCAGTTTCCGGTCCCTGTTTCAGATTTATTATACTTGGGATGCAATTATGCAACTTGAATTAGAATTAGAAAACACACAGCCTGGTGTGTGTGGCGGGTGTGACAGACACGTCCGGCGGCGCGCAGCACTTCCGGTGTCACGGAGAGGTCCTCCGAGGGGCGTGTCACCAGCACTCCTCCACCATCGCCGCACTCCCACACCGGAAGCGGAAGGACAGTGACGGAGGCACAGGAAATACTGCTCCTTGACGCGCGACTCCAGCAAGTGTGCGCGTACTACTCACTGCCTCACTCCCGGCTCCGTCTCGCGTAGATTATGCTCGCCGGCGCCGTTGCCTTTGCCGCAGCTCCAAACCGCAAGATGGATGGTAGACGCTTGAAACTTTGCTAAAGGAAATGGAAAATATGGAATACGGCCGCGACTTTTCAACGTATGCTTAAAAGAACTTTAATTTTATATAACAGAAAAAGAAGATGTATTAAAGGAATTATGAGACCTGGCGATGTATTGTGGGAATGGAGATAACATATTTCAAGAATAACGATTTTAGTCTAGAGTAGAATCGTGCAAGTTAATGTATTAATAATCATTCATACATTTAACATACATAACAATGTACGAGTACCTACGGGGTTTCTGTTTTGCCATTATATTAATCAATTTTGACAGTGATGATGCAGTAGGTACTTTTAATAATTAACAGTCCTATTTTCAAAAAAGTTTTAGCTAATTCTGAATTTTTATTAGCTAACCGTAAGTTAATCTAAATCACATTCTGAAAATCAAAAGAAATCAAGATGTTAATGGTGAGGGAGCCATAGAGGTAATTTTAAATTGGTGAAAATATTATTATTATATATATATATATATATATATATATATATATATATATATTATTTTAGAGCATTTCAGTAATATTTTGTTTTGTTTCCCAAGAATTTATTTTCGGAAAATACACTTTATTACATCATCACAATAATATTTATATAATGAAGAATTTCCGCGAGCCGAAAATTAAAATAAAATAATAATTTTTATAAATAAAAGATAAATAAATATATCATCACGCCTTCTACCCATTACTGGGTGTGGCACTCTGCCGAAGCAGATCTCGGTAAGTGATATATTTTGCGAGTGAAGTGCGGTTACCAGTCGTAAATCACAGCTCCCAAACATGTTAGTGGTGGTAGCTTTTTTGAAATTATGAAAGTTGTTTGTCGCCTGTGGGAATCGAACAAGGGTTCTTAGGATCCACAGGCCGACTTCATACCACTGAGCTAGCCACTCGTAATTAAACTAATTATGCAAAAGATACAAATTCTTTATTTTTTTTTTCTATTTAATTGATTCATCTGGATATCCCATATTCTTATGTCGGCCATAATACGAGACATTCTTGTCTCTCTGTCTGTTGAATAAGCTCTAACGATCTTGATAAAACTTTTAAATGTTTTTATGTCTCAGAAAACTATCTAGATAGTTTTATCACCCGAAAAATTAATTTAGTACGCCCTTTAGAAAAAAAAAAATTATAAAAATTCCATGAAAAAAAAAGTAATTACAAAATGTTTATTAATAATAACTTTTCCATTTGAATATCGTATACGAGTACAAGATTGTTTTGCTAATAATTACCATTAAATCTGAAACATTTAAATAGGAATTCATTTGTGTACTATACATATTTATTTTATACAGAGATAAGGAAATGTGTACCTACTCTTATATATGTATAATGCAGAAAGTGGGACATTCTACTGTTTTAGTAAAACACGGTATAATTTTATTAAAGTCGGTATAACCGTGCTCCAAACGAAACCAGTGGCATTTTTTTATTTACTTCTATTATTCTTTGGTTAACAGCAGTAGTAGTTTTTGTCTTTTTAACTAAAATAATACCTTAAACTGTTATTTGAAGTATTACGAGACAAACCCATTATAAACATCAGGCTAAGAAGCCGTTCGACAATGTTATTTTTTTATAACTAATAAAGCTGAAGTAGTCATTTTAGACCGGTTCATAATTAGTTAAATTTACAAAAAGTGGACACATCTTTTTTTCGCTTATTTTTATAAATACACATATTACTTAAACTCTTAAAGTGTATTGTTTGCAATTCAATTGCATAAAAATGTAATTGTGGAACGTTGGTCTAACCGAAAGTAACACCAAATTTGTAAAGTTAAATGTAACAAATAAGATTTATTTATTTTTTATACATTCGGATTGCGTATTTGATTCTTTTTTCAGCTTTAGGTACCTACCAAATTTATGGGTTTTAATTTTACTCATTTGTTACAAATAATTATTTTCTTTCGCTCGATTTTAGAATAGCTTATTCAATTTTTTAGTCCTTAAAATTTTTAATATGTTCCCAGGAGGCCTAACTGCCCAATATGATGAATTCTGTTAATCCAGTCATTTTTGATCGAATCTGTTATTTAACTAGTTAGCTTACTATTCAAGTAGAATGTGCTGGAGCATCATTCGGTTGAAAATTAGTCTTCTAAGAGCTCCTGATAACTTCTTAAAATAATTTTCAACTTCGTTGTTCAACAAATTTAAAAACAGTATATATTGTATTCAAATTTACAAAGTTAATATCACCTTCGGTTAAACCGCAAGTTCCTTAATGAAATTTTCCATGCATTTAAATTATAAATATAGGACTGATTAGATAATATTATCTAATCAATATGTGAATCTATAATAATTAGCGAGAAAACGGTGTATGCACTTATCCAAACACACGTTCTTTAAAGAATAAATTCATTCACGCTCCAACCACAGTAGTGGACGGACGTGCTTACAACTCTCCCCAGTGGTGATCTAACACAGTGATAGTGATTAGTGTCAGTTAAGTGTATAATAACCAAGCCTCGTGCTATTACACAACTCAAACAAATTCTATTTATTAGAAACAACAACAAGAATACAACAAATAAAATAAAAGAAACCCACAAGTGGGTGCCTCTCCTAGAGAGCACCCACTTCAACACAACATGACAGAAAACGGAAATAATCCTGCAAATAACAACACGACAACTGCTCTCCGAAAACGCCTAGCAGAAAACCAAATATCATCCACAGTTAAAAGGTATCAATATTCCATTCCAACAAAAAACAAATATGACATACTACAAACACAATTGGATAACTCAGGCACAAATGCTGCTACTCCCGATAATAAAAAAATCCCACCGATATTCCTAACCACAAACAAGGAAAACAGCAATTACATGGAAATCCTCAAAGACTTAAAAACTGAAATCGGAGATAACAATTTTACTACGAGACAGATTGGCCCCAACACCGTCAAAATTAATACAACAACTATCGAACACTACAGAAAACTAACAACATATTACGATCTTAACCAGCTTAGCTATTACTCTTTTAAACTTCCCGATAACAAAACATTTCAAGTCGTGATGAAAAACATACCAATTTCTATCACCGAAGAAGAAATTTTAAATGAACTAAAAGACAAATACCCAGTAACAAAGATCGTCAGATTACTAAACAAATATAAAGATCCACTACCCGTTTGCGTACTGGACCTAACCAAAAGCGATGAGGCAAACGAAATTTTCAACCTGAAACACATCTTCAATTGCATAATTAACATAGAACTGAGACACAAAACCCAAGGTATCCCACAATGCACCAACTGTCAAAACTATGGCCACACAAAAAATTATTGCAAATTGCCATCAAGATGCCACAAATGCTCTAAAAATCATCACTACTCAAAGTGCACAAAATCCAAGCAAGAGCCAGCAACATGTTTACATTGCGGAGAAAACCACCCCGCAAACTACAGAGGCTGTAGTCACTACCAAAAACTACTAGAAAAAAGCCAAAAACAACAAACTCATCAATCCTGAAATACGGTACCAAACTCAACTACACAAACGAACCACTCACGTACCCACGCAACAAACAAACAATAACCCAACCCCACCATCCCCTCCTATAGATGATTCCCCAACTATTGTCACTCAAATCACAAAATATATCCTAGAACTCATCAAACCACACATAGAAACAATAAAGTCCTTCATATCCACACTACTAACCACCCTATTTAAATAAAATGTCCAATATAATACAAATTAAGCAGCTCAAATTCCTAAACTGGAATGCAGATGGTATAAAATCAAAACGACCAACATTTATAGACTTCTTAAATAGACATAATATTGATGTAGCATGCATATCCGAAACACACTTAATCCCAGAAGAAACTTTCAACATACCAAAATATGCAACTTACAGATACGACAGAAAAGCACTCTGGGCATCAGGCGGAGCTGCAATTATAATAAGAAAAACAATAAAACACCATGAAATTCTCCTTCCAAACCTCGCAAAACTAGAAGCAATAGGAATCATAATCGAATTAATGAACAATGAAAAACTAAAAATCATATCAGCGTACCAACAACCGAACAAAAGACTAAACGAAGATGATATAGCTTCAATATTTGAAGACAATACACAAACGCTACTACTAGGTGACCTAAACAGCAAAAATACACACTGGGGCTGCAAAAAAAACAACCCAAAAGGTATTCAACTGGAAGAAATCATAAGAAATCATTCGATACAACTTAGAGCACCAGAAGAACCAACGCACTATCCCTATAGAGTCGATCATCAGCCAGATATCCTAGACGTCATACTCCAAAAAAATATCAATCAAACTATCAACCAACAAGTTATACTAGAGCTCGATTCCGATCACGTCCCAGTCATAGCCACATTTCAAGTTCTCCCCAAATACTCAACCAATACAAAAAATATCGGAAAAATAAACTGGGATAAATTCCAACAAGAACTGCAGAATACATTAAAACCACCATACCCACTTAACACAAAAGCTGACATAGACGAGGCTATTAAAAACTTTACAACATCAATAATTACTGCAACTAAAGCCGCTACGTCAACGAGGAGAAGAAACGTAACCCCATACCTGAAAACATACTAAAACTTATTAACCTAAAAAACAAAGCGCGTAGATTATGGCAACAAACACACAATAGATTCTATAAACAGGACCTAAATAGACTAACGCACCAAGTCCATAATGAATTGCATAATAATCGAATCAGCAAATATCAGAACTACCTCTCCGACATTGCCCCTGGTGACCACCAAATGTGGAAAGCAACCAAAAGGATACTGCAAAAACCTACAGTAATACCCCCCCTTAAAATCAATCATATCAAATACGAATCAGACGAAGAAAAGTGTAACATTTTTGCCAATTTCTACGAAGAAACCTTCTCACATGACTCAACGGATGACGAAACAACAAACGATGCTAATATCGAACCAATAAATACACCATCAGAGCTAAAGACTACCAGCCCTGCAGAAATAAAAACTAATTAAACTAATCAACAGAAAAGCTCCAGGACATGATGATATATCAAATATTATTCTAAAAAACTTAAATAAAAAAGCACTAAGCTACTTAGCATCAATTCTCAACGCATGCCTAACAAAAGGACACTTTCCGCAATCATGGAAACACGCCCACATCATTGTTTTCCATAAACCGAACAAAATTAAAACTGATCCTGCAAGCTATAGGCCAATAAGCCTCCTACCAACCTTAGCAAAATTGTTTGAAAAAATAATCAAATCCCGCTTAGAGGCACACCTAACATCACAACAAACAATACCAAATCACCAATTTGGCTTCCGAAAAAACCACTCAACGAACCACCAACTGTTAAGAATAGTCGAATACATCGCAAAAGGATACGAGGACAAAAAATACACAACGGCGGCCTTCTTAGACCTAGCGCAGGCATTCGATAAAGTCTGGCATGAGGGACTCTTAATTAAAATCAAAAAACTAAAACTTCCCCCTTACCTATACCATATCATTAAATCATTCTTACAGAAAAGGACATTCCAAGTCAAGATTAATCAATCTCTATCTCAAGAAAAACAAGTTAAAGGAGGGGTACCTCAAGGTAGCATACTAGGGCCGATATTATTCAACATCTACGTACACGACATACCAACACTAGAAGACTCAGACCTAGCAATGTTCGCAGACGACACGGCTATACTATCGCAGCACGAAGACCTCCAAATATCAATAAATCAGGTCCAAGCGGCTATTAATAAAATCACAAGCTGGTTGAAAAAGTGGAAGCTTTCCCTAAACGAAGGGAAATGTGAAGCAAAAATTTTCACCCTCAGAAAAATCCAAAATCCAGACCGACTACAAATTAACAACACAATAATAGACTGGAATGACAAAAAAAAAGGCGTAAAGTACCTAGGACTACACTTAGACACAAGACTCTCATGGAACATCCATATATCTACAAAAATCAAAGAAGCAAACAAAAGACTAGGCATGCTTTACCCCATAATCAATAAAAAATCACTACTGAAACCAACATGTACAAAATTAATTTACACCGCGATAATCAGACCACTGATTACATATGCATGCCCAATATGGGGAGCAGTCTCCAAGAATAACATACAAAAACTACAAAAATTCCAGAACAAAATCCTACGAATAGCCCTCAATGCACCCTGGTACGTGAGAAACATCCAAATACACAAAGAACTAAAAACGAACCCAATACAAGAATTCATAAAGAAAACAGCCAGAAAATTTTTCGAGAATATTTCCTCATGCTCCAGCGCAGAACACTACAACCTAGGAAAAAGATCCGGACCAACGAGACTAAAACGAAGACTACCCCAGGACTTACTCCTGTCAGAAACAGAAGAAGAAGGAATAGTCTAACATGAACCCCAAAAGAATTCACCGAGCAATAACAAATCAGGAACACAATTAATTTAGCGCCAAGGAGGAGCCACTGCTCCGACCCTACTCCTGTGATGTAAATTAACAATACTATGTATAACAGATGTCATTTGTTGGTCTAGTAAAGCTTATATTAAACAAAAAAAAAAAAGAATAAATTCGTTTTCTTTCTTAATTTTTAATTATGCATTATTGTATTTTTATTTTAAGAATGAATCCAACAGATCTATATCAATTTTACCTGCAATTTCATCAATTAAATGTACAATGTACACTAAATCAATTTAACATATGAACATTTAAATTTTATAAATAACAATGTATTTATATTTTTATCTTAGCCTGATGACGACTCATCTGTCGAAATCGATCTTAAATTGAACATTTTTCAATATTAACTAAATATTTAATCAAATATAGATACAAAACTATAATATAATAATTATAAAATTTATTATTTGTTGTAGTATGAGTACAACATAATAATACAAATATAGAAACCATTACCACTTTTGTTTGCAAATTAATTATTATTATTAGATTATCCATGATCCGCACTTCATATTTTTTAATTTATAATAATGCCATATGACTCATTTAAATTAAATATTGTCTTTTTATCTATTAAATGGGTGACTATTACATGAAAATTATTGATTTATCTAAGATTTTTATACAAATATAACACTCTCTGGGTAAAAAATGTCATTTCAGAGGACTACATGCAGTGACTAGGGTAATATTGCTTGATTAAACATCCAACATAACATAAAATAGAATATAATTAGTTTTGTTCATTATTAATTGATAATAACAGTATTCTGTTTGAATTAGATCAATCAGTTTCCTTTAATTAATTATTCAAACTTCATAACAATACTTAATTAAATTTGCCCAAATAGTAATTAATTAATAGTTCTCTTTGTATTTATGTACGTGGATGGCAGATGAATGCGGCAGGGACTAATAATAATAAATGAAAGATATCACCATTTAACCACACTCTTAACATTACTGCCGTCGCAAAAAATAAAATTATCAACTCCATGATCTCTATCAAGGATACTTGGCTAACATGGAAACTGTTTTTGCTCGCGGCCCTCGTCGCAGTGGCGTTTGCGGTCAGTTCGCCCCGGCCCTTCCCTCACGCGTCGCTCGTCACAACCAACTCTTCCGCACTTGACAAATAGAGCACCAACTTTCAGATGGAGTTATAGTGGACAGAGGTTCGTTTTAATAAATTGCTCACATGTTAATGTTTGCTAAATGTATAACTTTTGGTCGCATGTGTATCCAGTGAAATATGACGTAAACATTGAAATATTACAATGGAACTCTTTTGAGGCATTTAGAAATATAACTTCATGGTTTCACTTTTGATGATGAATTCTACTGTAGAATTGAATTCAATATGTAACTAATTCTGAGTAAAGATTATATTTGTACCAAGGTATAAAGCAATAAATATATTTCAAATTATATTTACAATAAAAATTAAGTAGAAACAATACATTCGATGTACTCGTGTAATTATATTTTGAAATTAGAGTAACACCAACATATTTTATTTTTCTTTATTTTTATGATACACTGTTCAAGAGACAGTTAATCCCAATTACAATACAAGTTCCGGAATCACCGAGCTGCAGTATGGTAATATATATTTGACTTGAGTGGGATTCGAACTCGAAATCTTAGAATTCGAATGCCATGATGCTAACCATATCACTGTACTATCGGTATTTGTATTTATATTTTGTACTAGGAATTTTTCATCTCATTCCCGATCTCTTTCATTATTTTAAGGAGAGATTACCTGTTTTTTTTTTTCACCTTAAAAATTCGTAACAATATTTATATTCGAGACAAAATATGAATATTTTGTCACGAATAAAGTTATGCATACGAAAAACATTAATTTTTTTTTGACTACTTTATTATTATTATTACCTACTTACAAATTTGTTTATGTATCTTGTAGTACTATTACCTACCATTAAATAATAATACGAACTATTGATTAAATTTTATTCAGCAATACAGAAACATAAGGTTTCATTATAAGAGTTGATAAAGGACTGAACCTTTTCAAAGAAGTGGTAACTGAAAATTAAACTGCTTCATACAGCTTTTTTTTTTGTTCTTATCTGAACAATAAAACTCAAGTACATATGTAATTTTCTTCTTTCGTACTAAATAAATAAACATAAATTAAAAACCTGTTAAAATGTCAAGTACGCAGGGCGAATTAACAATTTGCAGGTACGTGCAAAGCAAACGAATCAATTCATACAAAACAAAACGGAAACGAAACAAAAACAAACGCAGCTACGTTCTTCAAACACTTGAAAAGACAGTTCCACATTACGACCACAAATGGAGTCTAATTCGTTAGCAACGGCGCGCGTGAATGATGAGGCATTGCGTGATGCTCAAAGAGCTTTAATTGACAGTGGCGCGCCGCTGGTATCTGTAACACAGGGCTTAATAACTTTTCAACTGTAATTTAGATATGAATTCATAAATAAACGAGATACTAACGGAGAGCTCTTGTGAATCTCTTCCAGCCGAACAGTGGTTGTAGCCGCGCTACACTCCCAATGAAGCTGTGATCCCGTGGTATTATTTTCTTGTTGCCATGTTGTTCACTCTCTATCTAATAAAGGAATAAATTTTAATTAAAAATTATAAAAGAACGCGAGTTTGAGTAATATGATATATTTGACATAAAATTTTGCAGTTTTTATATGAATATCGTTCATCATTCGAATCCGGTTTTTTTTTTCGTTTAACTAAAGTATTTATCTATTTTAAACTATTATATGCTAGTCGTGTGAATTTAAATAGATTAATTTTTGACGTTTCTCAAAACCAATGAAATGCTTCATTGTATGTCACGTGTCTGCGTTTTAACCAATCCTGTCATTATTATACTGAGAATAAAGCTCTTGTTATTATTCAAATGATAGGTAGTTGTCAAATAATTATTTAAAACTGTCAACGCGTCAAGTAAAATGTGTGAAAAAAATCAATTTAGTTCCATTTCAGATGCAGAAATACACCAACAAATTTTGGAAACAACTTCCAAGAATACATTAATAAGTAATCAATTGATATGAACCCAGTTCAAAATCTTTTAAGTTGGATGAATCGACCTCAACAGCTAAGTCAAAACATAATCTAATTAAATATAACTCGAGAGTTCGATACAGTACAGATAATTTATATTTATGTAAATATTTTACCTATATACAAGTATTAAATTTAGAATGAAACATTTCGACAGTGATTAATTGCACCACTATATAATCCATTTCTTAAGTTTAAGAAGTAATTTTCTAAATATGATGAGTAATAATATAACAAGAGAGTGAGAATAAATTGAAATTCATTTGACAGATCTTTCGAAAACTTGTTGCCAGGCAATAGTTATGAAAGGCCGTAACCACTGTTGAAATGTTTCATTCAAAATTTAATACTTATATACAGGTAAAATATTTACATTCATATAAATTATCTGTACTGTAGGAATATACTCGATTATATTTAATAATAGTATTATTAAGATAAATAAAATATAACAATTTCATCTCGTGTATCACAATTTAATAGTTACATATAATTCTTTAATTGCTAAGGTTTCGGTAAAATTTTTAAACATCGTTAGAGAAAAAGTTTTATGTCGTATAAATGTAACAATATTCGTAAACTGTGACTAATTAAACCAGAAATTGGAATGGAATAGGAAAATTTTATAATATAACCTCCAATTTTGTCTCAGTAAAGTTACACTTCTAATATGTTTGTAAAGTAATTTGTCTTTTTTGGTTTACGTTAACATGTAGTATTTTTTTAAAAATTATTTTACTTCTGAACTCTGTTGAGCTAGTTTTTTAGTAATTAGACTAGAGAACGACTCCGATCACAGAGTCGGAACGTCGTAGTCATCATGCAAAATAATGCTTTTTGACCTTTATTAGAACTGTTTAAATTTTATTTCCAATCAAATGTGGAGGTCTTATTTAAAAAAATCCTATTATAAATATAATAATAAGTTAAAAATAAATGTAATGCCTTTTATGCAAAGTCAAAAATAATATAAATAGAAGTTTATCTGTCAGAATGAAAATGAAGTGGAAACTAAATTTTTATTAAAGATTCTGATTATTTAATCTAACAAGTAGTACCTATTTATAAAAAGGTTCATAATAAAATCATAACATTATTTAAAATGAATAATAATTTGTCAAAATTTATCATGGAGAAAAATGATAAAAAGCGTATTAAGATCTCGATGGAAGCATACTGCTTTTCCTCAATATGAAGAATATAAATTTTTAGCCTCGCTGACTGCTATGGAGCTGGGATTTTAATCTAGAGAAATAATCTCGTTTAATTCCGAAGTGTTCGGGCGGGAAAATTAAATAAAATCGATTATATTTGACAAAGGACATTAATCACATTACTACAATAATAGTATGCTGTTCCTTTACTCTCTGTTGCCGCCTCTTCTTTCGCTTGCTCCAGCTCCTTTGGTTGCCTTCATCTTCAAGCATTCGTTACACGAACGCTCTACTTCAGCTGCCCCCCTCGCGCCCCCCTTTCATTTTCTCTACCGTGCCGTGATGGAGTTTGCTATGGTGTCTTATGACTTGTTAAACTTACAGAACATTCCTTTCGACATACAAGGAAAATTAAATTTGCAAATGTTAATAGTATTGGTAACGGCCGGGAAAATGTTTGGATACCAGAGGAGTACCAGTTCTACGGCCTGGTTTGTTGTGCGGCACGGACACTTGTTAACTATTATTTGATAGTTCGCCCACGGTGATTTACGATATCAGTAAACTCTATTGTTTTTGTTAAAAACCGAAACCATATTGTACTGTAAATGAAATTAAATTGTTTTGCTTGGTTATGTATATAAATTGAAATATTGGGATTTTGCTGTTTTTTTAAATAAAATTGTAAATATCCAGCAATCAAATAAAATACCAACAAAGTCAATATTTGTTTCAAAATAAATGTAGAAATAAAAATTTCATGAGAATATTTTTCATTTAAAATGTTATGTATATGAATACGTAACATATATGAGTTGTATTTATTACTAGATCTCAATGACAATGTCAAACTGTCAGAATTTGAAATCCAGGGACTGAAAATAGTGATTCTGTGAAATTACAAACTTTATGTTCGATTATATTAGGAATCATTACATTATGTTAACCAGAAGTTATGTGATGTGTATATAATAATTTGATATAATATTTTGTACGTTGCATGATATAAAAATTAAGGCATTTTAATAATGGATAGTGTAAATTTGAAATAATGTTTCATGTCTTTTCATCGTTTAGTCTTTTTCCGATACACTCATTTATATGAACAAAAGTCTATAGAATACCTATTGAACCATAATATGCACAAAATTGATATTACCAACTCAAGATCTAAAAATTTAGTAGTTTTTGAATTACCTAAATAAAAACAAACTAATTTAATTATTAATTATACATTCATTTATAACTTAAAATCAAAAACTGTACGAGTAATTAGGCACAAAGAATCATGCGCTTTATAGCTCTTCTAAATACAAGAAATCAGAATACAAAAATTCTGTGAATCATCTAGTTTGACTTTTTTTTTTAATATGTGAGGTAATAATAATACTTAATAGAAAATTATAATAAGCAGAATCGTGCACGAAAACTGAACCATCGGCGTTTAATATAGGAAATATGTGATTGTTTTAGAGACAAAAATTCGGCTACTGCCGATTTTTGAATCCGAGATTTCAAATTTTCGACAAAGCGTTTTCTCAACTAAACTACACAGGAGCTGAATCGCTCCCTCTTTAATAGAATACAGGCGATAACTTATATATTGCATTCTAAATAATTTTGCAGTAGATTTGTAGTTAACTTTATTTGTGTATTACCTAATACAAAAAACACTGGTTATTTTATGCTGTATTAGGTAAAAATAATAATTTTTACTTGACAGATGACTGCGATTCTATTCTCGCAAATGGAATTCTACATAGAGGAATTCAAGGGAAGATCAGGGTTGTCATAGTGACGTCATTGCTATTTTACTCTGTATTATTTGTTATGTGTCAAAGACAGCCTTGATCGGTATGACAGTCCGTGGCATGCGTAGTTTAGTTTGTAAGATGCATTATCGGAAATTTTTCTCAAATTTATGTCTTTCACATATTTCATCATAGTTAAATATATATTGCTTATAGTGTAACCATGTGTCACAAAATGTAAGATTTAATTTAATAATATTTATATAAGTTAGTAATTAATTCGACGTTATGTTATCTGTTCGTATTATATTAATTTAAAATAAAGGTTTATGCAAGGAGTTAGACCGATCTTATCCAGTAAACAGATTTCTTACGTTAGTTTCTACTCGTCGGTTGCGGAGTAAAGTTGTAGTGCGACAGTTGAGTTGGTAGTGATCAAGTCGCGGTGGATATTGTTTGGTTAGTGTTGAGATGATTACATTAGCGAGGTGAGTCAGTTAATCTAGAGCACGTATGAGAGAGTATAATTGAGTTGGGGTGCATAGCACTGCTAGCAGTCTGTCCATCACTGGGATGATGTGTTGAATAGCGAACTGTAGTGGCTACAGATAGTTCTGTAGCTGCCAACGACAGCAGCCGGGTGCTGTAGTGCCCGCAGATGGTTCTGCAGTTGCCCAAGGTAGTAGCGCTAGAGGCTGTAGTGATCTGGCGACCTATGGGTATGGGGTCACCCTCATGTATGAATGATGAATAGGTTTTGATAGATTAACTCCTCATTGAGTTTGTTACCCACGGTTTGGTTCTTACAGGCATTAAATGGTTTACACTCGCGTTAGGTGATACGCGGATTGTTCCATTCGCGTTTGCTTAGTTTTGCGAGTGCATTTGTTTTACGAGTCTACTTGAGGTGAGTCTCGTTTATATTTGTTGTTACGGCATTTGTGGATACAAATGTAGTTTGGATTAATTATGCTACGCATCCATTGATACGATTGATTGATTATTTCTAATGGCAAGAATTGCCCGTTTGATATTATCATCTCGTGACACATGTTTTAATGAATATAATTTGTTGAAGTCAGCAATGATTAAAAGTGTTGACAATGCGCAATTTGTATCCATGTGGTGCATGTGCGCAGGTGTACGAAAAATAAATAATTAGATGTTACACGAGCTCGTTGAGCGTACAGAGCGAATAAGTTAAAATATGATATAATAATTAAATTGATGTGATTGTTACTTACTTGTTCTGTGAATTCCTTCTACGGTTGTGAACTACTTTTCTGGACTGGCAAATCGTTGCCAGTTCGAACACATAAATCACTTATTTGAGAACTGATGAACACTTAGTTAATTGGAAGGGTTAATAAAATGAGCTTTAATATTTAGACATATAAGATATTATAAAATATTGAATGAATTGTAACACGCTGATACGATTGGTAAAACGTTATAAATGATGAAATGGTGAAAACAGATTTAATTTTAAGTTACATTAATTATAAAACATTAAGTAAATTTGCGCACGCCGCGTCTCATATGAGGATGACCGCCCATCCTTACGCTTCGAGTCGGTGGTTCTGACTGACTTGGCTATCCCAAACACTTGACATCCTCTGGGTAAAACTACCCACATCTGGAATCCATTTCCACAGATGTCTCAAATGTTTGGGGCTGTGTAATCTGACACAAAGGCACTGCCGCTCCTGCTGAACACGAAAAGATTCTAGAATTCTTGGTAAATTAACTAATAACTGTCACTTTTATAAGTTAAATGTCCTGTATTTGAAAACCTAAAGTTTTCGCATTCACACGAAAGGCCATGTGGCCACGTGTGTCAAATTACACGAAGCCAAGCTTTTATCTAAAGCAACATACAATAATGAGATAGCTCATATTGTTACATAGATTTACATAGGTACTCGTATATGCAGAATTTAATCATCAAAAACTTTATTTGAATCTTTTTCCTCTGAAATAGTGAGGGATGCAACGTTGGTAGAAAAACTTATTTCTTATAATAAAATCCTATATATGACATAGTTTTCATGAGGTACTCTGTAATTTTTTTTATGAATTACGACTGACATTTTAAATTGTACATTTGTTTACATTAAATTATATATTATTATTAAATAAAAACATATAATTTATATTGGAACAGTTTTTTTTATAAATATAGTAAAATTAAAATACTCTTGAGAAACGAGCATATCATAAACGACGATATCAAATCTCAAAAATATTGTTAGTAGCTGCGTATATATTAATGTTTTAAATTAAATATGAGTTGCAATTAATTATTGTTGAGTAAATTCTAAAATCAGTGAAAACTAATTTCATGTAAAATCATTATTATTTGCCGATTTATCATGCTAAAGTGCTATGAAACGACATATTGTTAGGTGCCTACAGTAGATATTCACGCAGTGTGATTAGTGAATATACATGATAATACCCTGTTAACGTTTCCATCAGTCTTCTATCACACAAATTTCTATTTCCTGGATCTTGTATGATTAACACATTTCAAGTAAACATAAATTTGACTGATTGCATTTAGGCAGCACACTCCATCCTGCGCATCGAGTCGAGTACGTCACAAACAATTACAATGTCCCGGATTTGGTTCTGGCGCCGTCGTCGTGCGTCGGGGCTCGGTACAGAGGACACATGATGACAGACTCGAAACTTCACACGCAATTTAACCGATTACAGTTGCGATTTCCTCCGCTGGCGCTGGCAAGCACCGGCACCGTGCTAAGTGGCAGCGGGGCGAGGTGAGACATGGGTGCGGGTTTGGGACGGTGCTGCTATATCTGACGCGCTGTCGAGGGTCGTGCTACGTCCTTTGTGCGACAGCGACGCTCCAGCAAGAGCCCTCATACTTTTGACACTTCTGTTCAAATCACCAGGGATCATGGTTGGAGAAATGTGAACATTTGGTTTTCAAATGTATTTAAATCAATAAGTTGCATTCACAGGTAAAGTTGATTAAGCATAATCTGGTATTCATTAGATTAATAATAACATATGTATTCTAACTAATTGGAATTCCATCATAAAAATGATAAAATTAATATGTTTCAGTATAGAACTTATATGCTTAGATAAATAATAGGCAGTTACCAGTAATACATTGATAAATTATATGTATTAGTTAGTACTTCTAATAAGAAAGATGATATATAAATGAAGAAGCCTCATGTCTTCCATAGATATATTATACGTCGATATGTGGAACTCAGGAATTATATAACATATACAACTTTCAGATTCGACATTAAATAATTAGATACGTACCTAATAATGCCGCTGAGAAGGGCATTACTGTATATCTCGTCTTCGAATTGAAACGAGATATGAGTGAAAGTAAAATACAATTCTCGAACAATTGTAACTAGTTACAAAATGTTCATTTTTGTTACCAAAATTTGTATCATCGTTAGCGTTTTATTCTCTATTAAATGTAAGATTGAGACGATAATGCGAGACAAGAAATTGTTTTATAACTAATTCTCATAATTAAAATCATACTATGCCATTACAAAAAAATCAAAATGGTAGCATTGAAATATTGAATTAATTTAAATATAGGTGTTTAAAATTATATATTATTATAGTTGAAAAATAAATTAATTAACAAAACAATCAATCAATAAACAATAAATAAATTTATAATAACTGAATAATGAAAAATAGCATAATTATTTGTAGGTTCAAGAAGTTTATTCCATTTTTCTCAAATTGAAAAAAAAAAAATTAGTTCATTATAACTCGGAACACTCCATTTATTAAATTTATTAGTAGGCGAAAACAAAATGAAATGTATAAATATTTGTAACTGATGAATTATTGCGATAAATAATATAAAAATAGGTATGTTCTTTTACATAACAATGCCTATTATACTTTCTATAAAAATTTATTGTACATTAATATATATTTAAGTAGGTATTCTGTTATAAGAAATGAACAATGCGAACAAATAAATATTTCATTAATAATATTCGGCAGCTAAAATTTTCTGTTTTAAAGAGCAATATGAAGTACAAACTAGCATAATGAGAAAGTGAAAGTATTTTTAGCTTGAGGATTCCTTTGAAAACTCCTACAGTGCTACACGCAAACATTCCACAACTGTGGCATGTAACAGCGAGGCGCGAGGTGAGCACTGAACGCGCGTCATATGTTTCCGAACATCGGCGAAGCTGGATGCGTCGCTCCACTCCTTCTCTTCGCATCCCTTCATCACCGCGTCAAGATGGGGTGCGAGCACTTTACGCGCTATTTACATACGACATTTGCATCTCCGTACCTGGCCTTTCCACCCCGCTCAACTCTCCGGAGTCTGGAGTTTTGATTTGAAAACTGCCGAAACGAGGAGCAACTCTGGGAATTCGTCGCGAATGACTCGAAGACGACTCGGTCGGTGTAGAGAGTAAACAGATGATCGCGAAATGAGGATTTTTGTTTGAGGGGTAAATAATGAAATGTTTTAGGTTTAGATTTTTAAATGATGTTTAAAGACGGATATAATTATGATGTTTGAGATTTTTAATTTTGAGAAGATTAAAATTTAAACGGTTGACTGGAGAAAATGAAACAGATATGAGTAATTTTGAAGTTAAAATGTAAACTTTATTTTTTAAATAAATAATATGATTATTAGAGGTGATATTTTTATGTGTTTTTGCAAAATTATTACGTAAAAATTTCGCGATTCTAAAATTTCGTTATTTGAGAAATTTGTAATAATTTGTATTATTTTTTAACAAGATGTACGTACATAGTAAATTAATTTGTTGACACTCATTTGACGTTTATTTGAAAAAAACAACAAACAACATGATTTATTATTTAAGTAATTAAAAAATACTAGTAAGATATAAAATATTGTATGCATTACGGGAATTACTTGATGTTCATATCTCTCGAGCGACTTAAATACCCTTGGGCAGTAGGCTCTCGGCCTTGTAAGCCCTCCAAGGGTATAAATATCTTCATAATGCCTTAGGTACATATATAACTATATTACTCGTGTCGTACATATAAAAATAAGATCATTTGAATTTGTCTATTGTCATTATACAAGTAACATATAATAGTTATTTCTACATCAGGGGAAGAGAAGAGAAAAGTAACGTGCCCAAACCGACGGCAAGAGATATAATGACAATTTCTTCTTGAGGTACACCTGTTATTTTTTCATTACCCTACTAGAAAGTAAAATTTTGAGAAATAAATTAAAAATTTAGAAAAGATTTAATATTCTCTTGACAGATGTCACCTGAATTTGGATGTCAATATTTTCTTCCCTAGGAATGTTAAATTTACTTTCTTCCATAGGGAAGAAATGTATCATTTTCTTCTCTCAATTGACGAAAGACAATTTTACTTGCTGACAGAGTCGTTTAAAAAACATTTTAAAACATATATGAAAATAATTGGGTAGATAGCTAAAATGTTTTTAAAAAACTCTTTTACATATATGTACAATAAAAATTAACAGGATGAAATAGAGTTCAATTCATTTGGAGATAACGGGACTTACATTTAAATTATTTTAACAATTGCCTGAGTAATGTATGTGTAAATTAAGAAAAGAAAAAAGACGATATTTTAAAAATGCTTGAGAACTAAGATCTAATGTTCAACAAGTTAGTTTTCTTAGCGTACTTTAACTATTTGATTATTTGTGTTTTTAAAACTAAATTTTCGTAGCCCGTTAAAAAGTTTAATAGAAAATATAAATACACGTATATTCAATATTTTTAAAATCACGGAATAATAGGTATTGAATGGATGAGGAAGTATGAACTTAAAACTGCTGTGAATATAAAATATTTGCGGCGTATGTGTACTAGAGTACTTTGGGGTATTTGAATGTGATTGATGAAACCTATTGATGAATTTGAAGGTTGAGTAAACGACTAAGGAATAAATAAATATATGATTGCAGAAACGAAAATAGAGTATCAGGATAGAAATGCTTGACAGGCATTAAATGCAGTATGAATAAATGTTCAGTGAATATTTCAAGAATTTTGGATACGTTTGTATGTAAATAAGTAAGTATTTTATATGCATACGAGTACAGTTACTGAAATAAAGCATAATAATAAATAATATAGTTTCACAAGTGGATGTACGATATTATGAAGTGAGATACGAATGTTGAAATAGATAAAATTTATGTATATTAATACAAAAGTTTTCTTCATTAATATACGAAATATAAAAAAAATCATTTAAATATCAAAACAGATTTCAGTTTTCAATACTCGTACATACATATAAGTGGAAATGTATACAAAAAAATTATCCATTTGTTGAGTTATACAAAATTTAACATCACAACCGTAAATATTACATCTCACATTCTCTCCCAACAAAACGTATTATGTCCCCTGGTAACGGACGTCACTGCAGTTCGCTGCACCGCCTGAATATGAATTAGGAAGATTGCGCGCACGCCGCTGTTAATAAATTCTGATTTAAAGTTTAAAAGATTCACGGATATCCAACGTGGAAAATATGTAGAGTTATGTAAATGTATTATTGAAATGAAATATTTAAAAGTACGGTCGCGTTACATGCACGCTAAACGCACTGCTTTGCACCATCTCTTAAGGGATAGTAGAGACTAGGTAATGGAATTTTAAACAAAAAATACAACTTGTGTAATGTATAGAACTAATGTATGTACTATAAAACAAATAAAACTGAGCATATACATGTATTTTAAAACATTGTTTAATATTAATAACATATTTTTATACCTGCAGCCAACTGAAAAATGCATATGCAGATTGATTTATATAAACATCAATTCGGTGAAATAATTATAAAATGAAGGCTGAAAAAAATTAAATTTATATGTGAAAAATATATTTAATTTATGCAATTGATGATACAATAAACATTTTATTACTTTTCAAATAAAAAATTATTTAAACTGGTATTACAAAAATAAGCCAAAATAATTTTATACACATATTTATATTACATAAGAGTATATTTTGTTTATTTTACGATATATTAATGTTCCACTTCCTACATACGAATTATGTTATAGATGTATGAAAACAGCCCAACAAATGAATAACCTTATATTTTGTTATAAATGATTTAACCATAATAAATATTGTATCACTTTTTGAGATAATCAAATCAGAATATTTTGAAATAATGATATACAGTTTTCGCTTAAATAAGAATAAATATGTAATAATAGGTGGAAATATTATATCTACCTTGATTCCAATTAAAATAAATTGATTTAATTAAAAAGAGAATTAAATTGGTTGTAGATGTTGTTGTGGATATAATTTAAAATGAAAATAATTTTACTCTTACATAATACAACAGGAAGTAAATCCTAATTACAGTACAGGATGTGTGATTAAATGCCAGGTAATGCAGTATTTTAACGACATGCAGACTTGTTGGTCGGTAGACTTGAATTCAGGACTATGTCACAATAAGCAGCGATCTACGACCTAATGCGCTCGATCGTTGCACAGACAAATGAAAATAACTTGACGTGTATATTTTCTCTTCACATATATTATACTTATTTATGTACCTCGGATCTTATGAAGATGTTTATGGCCTCTGGTCCTCGGGTTTGTAAGTCGTCCGAGAGGTATATACATCTAGTAATGCCCGTGTTGCATACGATATTTGATGTCTTACTAGTATTTTTTAAATAAAAAATAATAATAAATAAATAAATATATCATCACGCCTTCTACCCATTACTGGATGTGGCACTCTGCCGAAGCAGATCTCGGTAAGTGAAATATTTTGCGCGTGAAGTGCGGTTACCAGTCGTCAAATCACGGCCCCCAAAGATGTTAGAGGAGAGGGAGCCACAGGGGTAGTTTTTGAAATTATGAAAATTGCTTGTCGCCTGTGGGAATCGAATCAGGGTTCTCAGTATCCACAGGCCGACTTCGTACCAATGAGCTAGCCACCCCATTAAATTATTATTATTAATAAAAAATAAAATAATTATATCATCACGACTTTTACCCATTACTGGGTGTGGCAGTCTGCCGTAGCGGATCTCGGTAAGATCGCGTTAAGTGCAATTACCACCTGTTAAATCGCGGCCCCTAAGGATGTTAGTGGAAGAAGAGCCACAGGGGTAATTTTAATGTAATGAAAATTGTTTGTCGTCTGTGGGAATCGAATCTGGGTTCTCAAATCTACTGGTGACTCAATACCACTGAGCCATCTGCCCCATATTAACGTCATTCGTAATGCCATAGGGCCTATTAAAATCACATAATGCCCTAAGGCATTATGAGCTAAATAATGTACTTTATATTCATGGTATTAATACTCTATAGTGAGCTAGGAATATATGTCTAAATACTATATGGTGTAAATTGATTCATGATAGCGCATTAGGATGTGCAAATAATAGCAAATGTTTTTCACCTTTTCAAAATAACCTCTGTAGATTTTTTTGACTCCGTTGATATTTTTGAAAACCGGGTTTTAAAGGCTTATTACCATATTGCAACGTGAAAAATAATGCTTGTATCACATCATGACATCTGTTATGAAAGAGTGCTACATTCAGTAACAGGTAAAACGGCATTTTTATTTTATGTTTATTTGAGTGGGGTATAAAATTTTGCAAATATTATTTAGTATTAATAACTCATGGTAATTTGGAAGTAGACAATATTTAGACAATATTTAGACTCGGGAGTTATATAAATATTACTATCACTGACTAAGAAAGCTACAACAAAAATACAGTAATGTTACAAAAATAGGCACATAAAAAATAATTCTCTCATGAGACCTGCCTACCTTTATTCTTTTCTACGACGTCAATATTTAAAATGAATATTAATTATTATGAATAAAATGTGTATAAAATTTTTAAATAAACAAATGAATGATGAAATTTGTTTTATTTTTTCTCTCCTTATAATATTAATAATTTCCAATGTGGATATAAATTTGAATTTGTAAAAATCTTAAATAAAGAAAACAATTTTAAGAAAAGAAATTTATTTTAGAAATTATACACCTCTCTAAGAATGGCCATTATTGAAAATTGCCTAAATTTGAGGCCGAAACGGCGCTACTTTAACATCTTTTAACATAACAAAGCCTGAATTTATAATATTTAATGTTGAGTTTCAATATTCATAATTTTCTCTTTTAGATACCGAATCCAATTATGCCAACATCACGTTTTATAATATTCATTGTAATGTAACATATAATAATCTTTTTTTCTATATTCCGTCCGTAACAAAGCTGTTGCAATTTATTTTTTTAAGATTAGTGACTCTATTTCAGGTAGAGTACAAAAGAAGTCGTCCACTCTCAATTTTACGTTAATTAAGTTGACAATTTCAAAATTCCTAAATTTTGAACTACAATGATTTATTTAAAATAGTATAAATAACTCATTTCTTTGTCGATTAATTTGTTTGAAGAGTTGGGCTTCTCCGCTGTACATCGTGACCCAAATTTCCTTCGCACAAAAAAAGTGACAATTATGAAACTCATACTTTATTTTAATATTGTAATAAAAGTGAGCTAAGGATTTTGACGCGGGCTCATAGACTAATTTGTACCTGTACACCTGTTTCGAGTTTTGTTATGATATTGTCTGTCAATAATTTCTCTTTTAAATACCTACAAATATCTTTATTTATTTCGACCTATACACCATGTTCATACATAGTACAGTCAAATAGTTTAATTGTAATTTACTTTAAAGCCGCATTCACATCTCGAAATTTGGTGAAATTTGTAAACACGAATTTCTGTAAATTACGTCGTGCGTTCACAACTCGAAATTTATGTAATATCGACATCTATTGTCTTTTCAATGTACCATCTCCCAGCTATTTTCCGATTGGCTTGTACTGACCACGTGTTAGAGAATTCGTTCAATTTGTACCATCGATGTACTTTATTTGTAGAACGGTCTCTAAATTTGGTAAAAAGTTTGGAGTTTGCAAACTTTTGTAGAAAGTGAAATTTGTGCGCATCAAATTTCAGAGCTGTGAACGGATACATACAAAGCTATATGTCAAACTCTACAAATTTCACCAAATTTCGAGCTGTGAATGCGGCATAACTTAACAAGGTTTGTATTGTTCATATAATTTATTATAATTTTTCTTTATCTGTACATCTATTTCAATAACCTAACATCAGCTTTTGTAATGTAACATATATAAGATAATTAAAATATTACAGAACTTTTAACGTAGCTTTTTGATGAAATTATAATGTTGTTGAAACGTTAAAGATATTAATATATATATACTTAATATCCTAGTCCAAATTCCAACAACTCAAAACTTTAATTAATCCATTAGATGCTACGTTATGCCAATTATTTATTAATTTTATATGGACAGGAAGTACATTTATTTAAAGGTAGGTACTTTCATTAATAATTCTCCATTTTGCTATAAATACATGCATTATTTACTAACAAAATTTAACATTTATCATTTACTGCGAATAATATTACATCGCAATTGAAATTAAAATTATTACACTTTCACAGTTATTAAACAAATTGCTCGAGTACAATAGTTTTGAAACAGTATATTTTACAAACAATTATCCGGATATATGTAACTGAAACTTGTGCTTTATATTAATGAGAATGCAAAGTCACATTAGAATCTGACAGGAGATAAACGCTCATGAGAAACTCAACATCGTAGAAACAAAGTGCCTATCATTTAAAGTATCACGTACCTACACAACGCAAAATACAACTGCTATTAGTCTCTACTCAGTCTTCAAGTAAGTGTACGATATAGTCTGCTTGTTCTCGACTTGAAAACTTCAAGCAATTTATATTAGATTCACACTGGTTGTTACTAATAATTATTATTACCTCATCTATGTACCGAAGAACATGTAATCATTAAATAATTTAATTTAAGTGAGTGAAAGAATGTAACTATTTCAATTAATTGGAATACGAATAAAATATGACGCCCGATATTTTATTATGGTTTTTTATTCTTTTTTAATTTTTTAATCATGAAATAATTCTTTGCTGTAAATATAATAAAGCTGTAATTATAATTTTTTTAATTGAGCTAATTTTCAAAATGAATAATTAATTGTTATAAATAATATAAATATATAAATATATTTATATTTAATTTTCAAAATGAATAATTAATTGTTATTATCTACTTAAATAATAATGAAAATAGAAAATAGATTTTTCCGGCATTAATGCTGACTTCCTGGATAGTTTTGTCAAATGTGGAAAGTGTATCAATAACTTGTAATAAAACTACCGACGCTGACGCTTTATATGTATTTGAAAAAGTATAAAACAGTTGCAAAATTTCCTTCAAATTAGAAAATCGCCTCATATCAATAAAATACGATTACCTAAGTGGTTCTGAGTCAACTATAACCTGTAAGACCCATCGAGTGTAATTGGAATTAATTTTGTGTTGTGCAGAGTAGCAAATAATAATAATAAAGAAATCAATCCAGAAGAACAACTTATTCGAACATAACTTATATGTATCACATTTCAATAAAAATCCTACAGAGATCGGCATTGTTATAAATTTTTATACCTGGTCCGATTCAAAATCCGATTCGGTTTGATTTGAGATCCGATCCAATCTGAAATTCAATCTGATATCTGATCTGAAATCCGATCCAAAATCCGATCCGACATTCGATTGGAAATCCAATCCGAAATCCGATTTGGCATTCAATCCTAGATTCGATCTAAAATTCAATTGTAATGTAAATTGTATATTTGAGAGAAAAATAACCGTAAACGTAGAAGAAATTAAATTAATAACTTTAATAATTTTGTATCGTAGTACATAAGTTTTTACAAATCTTACGTAGCGGTATCAATTGTATAGAGTGGAATTGAACATTTCATGTTTTTTTTACTCATGGAGCCTATATAGGTAAAAGTTTAGTTTGAAAAATTCAAATCGAATATTTTATCCGAATATCGGAGCGGATCTTTAATCCGAACTTTGGATTTGATCGGATTGTATTTGGTAGTGAATAGTTTTGTCTACGTCTCCTGAAACCATTCGGTAATTTTTTAAATGTTAATTTCATTTGGAATGAACTTAAAATTACAGTTGCAAGTTAAGCTTAATATCTTAAAGTATTATATTAATAAGTAAATTAATTAACTTCTTGGGGCCATATTATCGAGTCTGATGAGTTGGTACATTTCTATACTTACAGTAGTGTGCGAATTAATGTGAACATGGATATTTTCGTTCAAGAATACGTTTATTAGCTATGAAATGAGTATAATTGGTAATTAAATAAACATTAATTATTATTTCAATAAGAAATATGGCATTTGGTTTAAATAACTTGTTGGAGTTGTTTTAGCATCGAATTAATGAGATTCTCCAAGATTTTCTTGTTCCGGAACTATATTTGAATTACTACGTCAATCATCTTTATTTTAGTTGTGCAATCCATTTTCTTAATCCTGGAGTTACATATAGCCCACAAGTTCTCTATAGAATTTAAATCCGGTGAGTTCCCTGGCCATTCCATTTGAGTGATCTTCTTGTCTGTGAAATATTTCTTTATAATCTTCGATGCATGTCATGGAGTTGAACTTTGCTGGACAATTGCTTCACCTTTAGCTTAAAATTTTCCAGCACTCAGCCAGTCTACTTACCAATAATTCCTTGTACTTTTGATAATTCATCATCCGTTCAATTGGCACAAAAATCCGGTCTTCATATGAGAAAAACAGCCCCAGGATATTTTCTTGAGAAAAAATGGAAACACTTCATTGTTCACATTAATTCGCATACTACTGTGCTTATAAATTTGAAAATGACAAAACATACAAATAAAAGAAAACAATTTATATTTGAATATAAATTTGTAATTATTTTATGAGACGAGAATTATAACCAATGATTTCCGAAGATAGCGGGTTTGAATCTCGTCTAGAGTTTCGTAGTATGTGTCTGTTCGTTGGACGGGGACAACAAGCACGAAATACTCGTATATATTATCATTGGTCAACTAGCTACGGGTATGTGCTGAAGGCCAGGATTTTAAAGAAAATAAAAACCGATTTTTCAAATTATTATTTAAAAAAACTCGTATTCGGATTGATACAAGCTAAAAATGTTCTTTAGCAATTTTTACTGTACATCTATCAATGACAAGTTTTAATGAATGACAATTGTTTGATCTGGACAAGCTCTCTCTACAAAAACCACATGAAACATAAACTGGGTGAACAAGTCACAAAACATGGCATTGGAAAAACAGTACTGACCCGCTTCAACAGTCTATGCCGCGGTGACCCGCGCGGGTTTTGCCGGAAATGTTGCCATTTAAATTAATATCCTGCCGCTTAATCAATTGACACGGCGGCGTGGACCAACGCCTGGCCATGTGCTGCCACCGCCAACCAGGACTGTTAGTGCTGTGTCCCCCGTGTATCATCCGTTTTATAGCTGCAGGAGTGCACGTGCCGGCGGCAGACTGCCCCCTTTTATCCCAAGAGTATTGTGATATAATTAGTATTATTGTGCATGGTTCTTTGTATACAATAGGATGAATATACATTGTTATAGGCTGTTGTTAGATCAATGGAAATTGAATTGGATGGTGTGAAACGTTAATAGCTATTATACTGCCCATATTGGCATGTTGTAATCACGGAATTTAGGAAATTCGAACATTGATTATATGGCATTAATATTATAGCAGGTATTAATAATAAACTGAACTACAGATTATTGCTTATATGTCTTATATTATGTATATCACATTTACATATTTAGAAATATATACAAACATTTTAATTTAAATAATTGCTTGAAAAGTTAGGTAAGTCTTAATTTAAATTAAGTAAGTTATTAGTTATGTATGATTATTCACACTGTTATCTTGGCTATTTGCCAAGAATTAGGTTTGGACTTGTCTTGTTTAGTCTTATTATGTTAATTATACATGCTATAATCTTTCATACTTACAGTTATTATTCGAAAATTTTATTATTGCAAAATATGTAGTGTTCGATTTTTCAATGATTTGAATGAAATAGCTGTAAATCAATCTATCGATTTGTCTATTCTCTTTCCCCTATACACTTTTACGAAATCAAGAAGTTATTTTAACGATAAACTAGTGTCGTAACGTCCTTATATATTTAATTTGATTGTTTGTAAATTTGAAAGATGTATTTGTTATTTTTGCTCATTTACACTTTATACTATACTTATTAAAATATTTTTTATACCTATGTTTCCCTTAATATTTTAATAAATATTACTTATGTTGCCAAAAAATATTATTTTTTTTCGAATATGTTATATAAATAGTGCTATATCCAAGTAAAAGGTATGACGTAATAATTTGTTTGTTTGTTTGTATAAGCTAAAGGTAAGTTGAGAAAATGAAGAGTAAAATCCACATATTTCACCGTGAATAAAATTTATAATTTAAATGCGATTAGTTTCGTACGTGGTTTTCTTCCATGCAACCGGCGAGTTTATAAAAAAACATACATTTTGTGATTAATTATTTATATTTTTCTAGTAGCCTCACCGGTTGCTTTGAAGATAACCAGCTAAGTGGTGGAAACCGATTGCTATTTAAATAAAGAATTTAGAGCCATGGAAAAGAAACAGGAGGATTTTATTTTTCAACTTCCTATCTTTATTATCCCATTCTGTTTTATTATACTTCTTCAACAATTGAAATAATTTAATCTTACAAATTCTATAGTGTGTTTCCTGTATTAGTATCACGACAATTTTCGTTAAACTATATAAAAATTGTCAATTTAGTATGCCAATTTAATAATATTTTGGTTTTTTAAAAATAACATTAATGAATGTGCAAAAGTATAAAATAAGCAATATTCTTTACAAATAATTTAATGAATTTTACAATAGTGGTAGAAAAAATAGTTTCAAATAAGAATTGTTCATATTAAAATTATCTTTGTTACAGAATTAACATATTTTTTCCAGCATGTCATTTTTGAGATATGACACACTAGTTGCAAACGTAACTATTTTCAAATACAAAGAATAGTTACAATTATATTTAATAAACTGCTGTATCCTACACAGTTCCTCAACAAGAGTTATATGAGGTCTTTAAGTAATACTATTACTTGAATATAAAAAAACAAAAAATATGCTGATTCATTTGTAATAATTCAAAATGTTCGGGTTTGTAAATATATGAAAAAAAAAACTGTATACTAAATGAATTTATAATCATTTCTAAAAATGTATCAAGTACAACTTATTTTGAATCAAATTATGGTTCATTTTAATTATTATGAATTTTGCGATAAACCCTTCCGTTTACGAAATTAAAATTAAAATAAATAAAAAATACATCAATCAGTAAAGTTGTAGTACTATTCATTAAATATGAACCATAATTGAAATTACGCACAGTTTTTTAATCATAAGCTTAAGTATATAATATAGTTCTAAAACTCCAACACTTATTGCAGATATGGCGTATACACACGAACTGACTTTTTAAAAAGTATGTTTATTGTATCAACATCTTGAGACCCTTGGAAATCACCTTCACAATGCTGGCCCTATTTTTTTATATAAATCGAAAATTTAAAGTTTAATAAGAATTCCATTAAATTTAATAACTAGAGTGATATGATATGAACTGATCCATGATGGTTAGCACATAAGAGTGAAAATATAAATAAATATAAGATAGATATTTATTATTTTTAATGGAACTATTTCCTTGAATAACTTAATAACTGTCAATTTATATAATGCATAAAATAATAGTAATATAGTAAAAGAAAGACATAAACTGTCAGGAAACCTGAGAAAAACTCAACATAAAAATAATGAAGATCCAATGAAATCCACCTTTATCTTCACATTTTCCAAACTACTATCCTTCCACGATATATCAGAACAAAACCTCTACAACTGTTGCGTCGCAAAAAAACTTGAGAAAATCCCTGTCGCGCAAAATGATATAGACACCGTGTTTATTGCACATGGCGTCAATTGATAAAACACCGTGGACATTATCTCCGGAGTAAGCGTGATATAAGCTAGGGGCGAAGGTATAGGGGAGCAAACGACAATGTAGTCAGTGCAGTGCGCAGATTTAAGTGGCCATGTGTAATAATTAAGAGGGTCCCGCGACGGTAATAAAGCGACATCGTCCCACGGACTGTTCTAATACGCAACGAGCCCGGTGCCCGACGCGGCCGGTAAGCGTTAGCAGTGTCATTTCGTGGATACGCTCGACTGACTGGATATGTTTGTATGCTGATGTTGTTGGTGATTGTGTAAAATTTGTTAACACTATTATTACTAGCATATTTTGAAAAAAAAAATCACGGTATGGTTATATAAATTTAACTATGTTTAGTTCACAACCAACTTAATACGTAGATGTGATGACCATAAACTTGTCAAATTATCTGATCGTTGAAGTTAACATACAAACCACTGTAAGAGCACAGTTATGCGAGTAGATTATTGATCGTAACAAAATAGTATCCATAATTTTTAAAAATATTTTTTTTTTAAATTCTTGAAGAAAGTAACCATGGGCAAATTTATTATGAATTTTCACACTTATTTAATAACTTTCCTTGTTATAAAAAGTTTCATGTAAATGAATATGGGAAATAATACTATTTTTCTAACTACAGTTGGTAATATCGTTGCTTATTGTTTATCATTGCTCAAATTTTTATATATTTATTTATTACTCTGCACAACAAAAATGTAATCTCAATTTCATAAATATATATATTTTTAAAATAAGTTGAAGTCAATGAGATTTGATTATATGATATTTTGCTTATTAGTTAATAATTCAGTTTTAACTACTCGGGTGCAATTGCCTATATATACCACTTTTCAGTGTCTTATGACTAGTTGCACCGCCAAAAATTAGATTTTAAAGCTAGTTTAAATAAATAATAGCAAAGTGACGTTAAATGTCATTTGCAATAATTGACGTTGTTGTCAAACGTTCGATTTATTTAAACTAAATTTAAAATTTAACCTTTGGCAGTGCAACTAATCATTACTCACGTATAAAAAATTAAAATTTACGATAAGTAGCAGCTTTATATATTTTTTATCAAATAATACTACGATTGTAATAACTCCTGTAAAAAAAAATACATATAAAAATTTGTATTTTTGACTCATTTTCTGTTTTATTAAATGTTCATCACATTATTTGATGTTATATTCAATTTTTTTTTAAGGGGGAATGGCTCAGTGGTTTTGATTCTGCTTGTGGATTCTAAGAACCCTGGTTTGATCCCGTCAGCCGACAAACATTTTCACCAATTTAAAATTACCTCTGTGGCTTTCCCACCACTAACATCTTTGGGGGCCGTGACTTGACGGCTGGTAAACGCACTTTACACGCATAAATATATCACTTACCGAGATCTGCTTCGACAGACTATCACACCCAATAATGGGTAAAAGGCGTGATGATATATTTATTTATTTATTTATTTTAAATTAATGGGGTAATGGCTCAGTGGTATCCGAGTCGGCCTGTGGATCCAAAGAACCCTGGTTCGATCCCCACAGCCGATAAATATTTTCACCAATTTAAAATTACCCCTGTGGCTCTTTCACCACTAACATCTTTTGGGGCCGTGACTTGACGGCTGGTAACCGCACTTTACGCGCATAAATATATCACTTACCGAAATCTGCTTCGGCAGAGTGTCACACCCAGTAATGGATAAAAGGCGTGATGATATATATATATATATATATATATTTATTTTATTTATTTGTACCTTTCAACTTAATTTTTTGGTTATACCGAATATATAAAAAAAACTTAAATGGATGTTACACCTACATGACGTATTTCATTAATAGAAACATTAAAATGCTCAGTTATTTCGGTAAAATATTTCATTTAGTTACTTAATTTTAATTTAATTAAATTTTTGTCTTCCTACATATGAACAATGGTCCTGTGGTGGCCTATTAAGATCAGACCCAAGTTAAAGAATCCCAGAACGGGATCTAGAGTCGAATCAGCACTGATGCGCTGGTACCTAAATTAATATTATTTTGATTTTGTTAAATAAACTATAATTTTGTTCTTTAAATTTATATATATATATATATATATATATAATATTTTCAGAAAAAAATATAAAAATATAAGAAAGTATGGTTTTAAAATTCAATTATATTTGAAACAAACAAAAAATTCATAATTTAATATTGTTTAACTTTATTGTGATGTTGAATTTACAAATATTTTACTTAAGCTTTATTTGCCCCAATTACATAAATACTTGTTTTATAATGAACTAAGTTTCCGAAGAAGTATAAGAGTTAAGGAAATAAATTTAATATGTTTCTCTGATATATTATTTGCGTTGGTGGCAAGCCTACAGCAACTTACTCTCAAACTTGTTTAATGTTCGGTAAGACACAAACAGTGAACCGAAGTTTCAAAGAGATTAATGTTTTCAGCAAAACTACTATTTACTAGCATAAACGTGATATGTAGAGGATTATTGATGCTAGATAGTGACTAGAGCATCTAATCTTATTAAATCTCAATTTTCAATAACAAACTTATTAGTATTGAAAAATAGTTATTTTAATAATACTTTTGGAATATAATTTTGAACAAGTACTCTCTTACTAACTACGAATTAATAAATGGTTCATAGTAAAATAAAATAAATAAATATAAATATATTATTACGCCTTCTATTCAATACTGGGTGTGGCAATCCGCCGTAGCAGCTCTCTGTAAGTAAGATGTTAATGAAGAGGGTGTAGTTTTAATTTGTTGAAAATTGTTTGTTGGCTGTGGGAGTCGAACTCGGGTACTCAAATCCACAGGTAGACTCGACATTACAGAGACACCTAAATTCTGTCAAGCCAACTTTTAAAAATATACTTTAGATAACATTTAAATAGACTACAAAACCGAATTTCTGAACATTATTAACTGTGCAGGTACATACTATAACTATTAATTATGCAAACAAATTATTAGCGATTTATATATATATATATATATATATATATATATATATATATATATATATATATATATATATATATATATAAACATAAAAATGGGGTAATGGCTCCGTGGTATGAAGTCGGCCTGTGGATCCTAAGAATCCTGGTTCGATCCCCACAGCTGACAAACATTTTCACCAATTTAAAATTACCCCTGTGGTTCCCCCAACACCAACATCTTCGGTGGCCGTGATTTGACGACTGGTAATTGCCTTTCACGCGCATAGATATAGTTTTTACTGAGATTTGCTTCGGCAGTGTGCCACACCCAGTAATGGATAAAGGGCGTGATGATATATTTATTTATTTTATTTAAACAGAAAAGATAAAAATACCTAAGAATATACAGCGATATGATAATATTAATCAACTTGTTTCTGAATCTAAATATTCATATACGAGTAATGTATACTGAATATGCTTATTTGAAATTCAATATTTACACAGGGAACCAGATTGTGGATTAAAACCGGAACCAAAATCTCACTTTAACCAGTAACAAAAGCTGTAACAAACCCAGAAACAGGAAACAACGATCCCCGCAAGTATTCAAAGAACCATAGTAGACAAGGCTGCGTAGAAATTATCCCGCTCAGCCTACAGACAAAGACAGCTCTTTCAATTTCTGCGCTACAGACGGAGACAAAACGAAGGTCAATTTGTAACCTCTTTCAGCGGTTGTACACAATGTGTTCATTACAACATATCCGCATCCCAGTGCTGCGCGAGCTAGGCATGGGGTATGGCAGAATGCACGGTCCACGGACAACACTGGCGCTGCAACTAGCTGATGCTGATGCTATGTTGCTACTATGTATCTATGTGTTACATGCGAGTGTGTAGCTTCGTGTGTGTGGGTGCTTTTTTCTGGAGCCATAATTTCAATTTTATCGCCGCAAATGACCACATCTGTGTCTGACACTCCCCTTTTTATGTTCAACGTGGTATTGTTTTCGCAACGACTATTTTTTATTTCTCTCTCCGGGCAAGCGGGTTTCCAGAGAGTTTATTCTTGCCCTCTCATAGTCTCTCTTTCCTTTATTCTCTCGCTCTTTAAACCAAGGGTGTGCAAAATACATGGGGAGTATACGACGATAATATAATGTGATAAAACTTTAAAAATTATTAAATGACAAAGAAAAACAGTTTTTCGAATTTAAATTGTGCAAAAATTATCCTATCTCCACGGATGTTTATTTTATCATCATTTATCGTCTATGGGTATGAAATTCTAAAAGACGATCTTAAGATAGTACGAGTACATACCACAAAGTTTTAAACATAACAAGAGATAAAACAGAATGTATTAAGAAATCGAACTGTTAGACAGTAGTGCACAATAATTGCCTGAATTAAAAACATGCGTAATTAATGAAATGAAAGTTTTAAATAATATACAGGTATATTTTACAGGGTAATTCATAACGTACGGAAAAGATTGAAAGTTTTGACAAAAACTCAATACTTGAAAAGTTGCAGCAAATTTAAGTTCTTATAAATTAATTCCAACTTATTGAATACCGCTTAAAATAATATGGAAGAATTAGTTCTCGTTTTATTGGAAACATATTTTTGACAAAATCTGATAATTTGCTGTTACTTCAATTTGACGATCTGGAAATATTGTGAAATACTGACTCTTAAATGAATTGGCATTTAAATAAATTTTAACGGCAATTTGTTTTTATTATTAAGTAACTCCCTATCATGTAGATAGCAATTTTTCAGTAATAAAAGAGAAATTAAATAGCCGTAAATTTTATATTACAGTCGTATTAATTTTTTTTACTAAACATTGTTCAACTTACTCTCAAGTATTTCCAATTTCTATTTGAAACTTAATTAACAGCTATAGTTTTTAACTACTGTTTATTAATTGATCCAACTTTAATTTCCTGGAACTTTTTGGGTATTGAGTATTTGTCAAAAGTTTTGGGCCATCCCAAGCTACACTTTAAAATTTTCCTTACTTTATGAACCACCTTGTATTTAATACATATTTTACAAACAAATACATCTAATTTTTTTTTTATTGCTCCCATCAATTCTTCTTATGTTATACAAGGTTTACATTTTCTGGTTCGTATTCCGTTAATAATATACGTATGTATTGTGAAAATATCGTTAGGCGAAGAAGCTGGTGTCAAGTTTGAGAATCTGATAAATTGTAATATTACCATAAAGAAAATTAAACCATTTTTCCTTAATTCATATTTAAATATAAGGTCATAGAAAAAATATTGTGCGCAACATATATTTGAAGCCCTGATTGTAAAAAAGGCAGATTCGCAAACTTGTTATACAATACACTATTACTGCCAAGGTAGTCAAAATAATTGTTGCTATAGAAAATATAACAAATATATGATTTAATTTAATAAATATAATTACATCCGCATATCGCTTCTTTAATCTCGGGTAAGAGTAATGTTCCTTTGTCACTTTTCATTATATTTGATTAATTTAATTAATATGCCAAAATGATATTTTTGAAATTATATACATCAAATTTGTTTTATATAGCAACCGCTTAATAAATGCATGGCAACATGATGACTACGATCACACCGATAACACTGAAAATATAGAAAATAATCACCAAATTAATGTTAATTTTAAATAATTGACAAAATTAAATATGTATTCAATAGTGCAAAAAAGGAAATGAAACTCTGCCGAACTTCAAATCGCACGGTAACTGCAACTCACGTTCAAATACGATGGTTGCAGTTGTTTGTCCTGTTGTTTCGTGTACAAATAAACGGTATGCCTTCAAAAACATATGCAGAAGACGATCTCAGTATCTTTGATGATCAGAAACAACCTTTGACAGATATTTGTTAATCGTCCTATTCATTCGTTCAACCACGTCGTCAGACTGCGGATGTAATGCGGTTGTTCTTGTCTTATGGTTGCTTAATGCAGATGTTTTGGAACAGGACAGACTCGAAATTTCTTCCCATATGAGAGTTTATTTTGCGCAGTTCTACAAATCGGCATATACATTTCTTCACTAATAGCTTCCTGGCTGGACAGAGGATAAGCTTCAATCCATTTGCTGAAATAGTCCATGACGATTATTATATGTATATTTGTTTTCATCATGAGTTTTTGTGAATGGTTCATCTACGTAAATTGCAATGCATTCAAATAAGCTTCCTACGTTATACTGACGCATTGATGCTTCTTGTTTGCTATGCGGCCTATTACTTGCAGAACAAACTATGCATTTCTTGCACCAATCTTTCACATCTTCTTTACAATTTAGTCAGTAAAATCGTTCTCGCAACTTTTAATAAATCTTATTGATTCCTAGGTGTTCTCCAGCAGATCTGTTGTGGATCTTTTACAATATTTCTTGTACCCTGTTCTTAGGGATTATCAACTGCTCAGTACCTTCTACATTCTCCAAGACACGTTTTCAAGAGACCTTCAATTACTATACAGTCCAATTCCGCCTAGTACGATTTTACATACTGGTATTATGGTGCAACATATCGCCAAATCGGTTTATTCTTGTTGTTTTTCCATTGCATTATGATTTTCAAATGCAGGTCGTTTTATTGAACTTTGCGTAATTTTTTCGGTTGCTAATTATCATCGAGTATTGTTGTTCTTAAAGCAGCAGCTTGTTTTTCTTATATTCGGCAATAATGCTTGAAATCCTCGGAAAACGGTCTCCTGGACACCGCGTCGGCATTACAATGGCTAGTTTCTACTCGGATAAATAGTTGCAAAAATTCTCAACGGATTTCACATCTGCCAAAAACTCTTTTTCTGGTAACATAATAGTTCCTTTCCGGTTTCGACAGAGTCATACTGATGTAGGCAATACATTTTGCATGTCTATTTAAGAAAGGACGCCGCCAATCATAACATTGCTGGCATCTATATTCAGTATAAATAACCCTTCAGGGAAAGGATAAGTTAAAACTGGAACAGTCTGCAAAGATGTAGATGCATAAACCAAGGAAACTCCTTAATTCATGTTTATCGGTCAGCACTTGTTACACTCTTATAGATTTTATTTTCTCTCCATTTACTGCAATTCCATTACCAGAAACCAAATTCCCGAAATAATGCACTAGCTTCTAGAACAGATGATATTTCTTCGGGGTAAACTTGACATTTACCTGTTTCAATCTTTCAAAAACTTCTTACAAATTCTTCATTTGATCCTCGAAAGTTTATTCAACGACACACCAATAATATCATCGGGGTACATCAAGCAGTGTGTCATCTATTCAAGAAATCGGATAACTATCCACTTCATCACATTGTTAAGTTGACGATAGCGTACACAGAATCGGATAAATCTATCCATTTTCTCTACTAATACCACTGGAGAGGCCAATGAACTACTTGAGGGCTGTTTCACACCTTCTGTCTTTATTGAATTATCCTTTTCACTTCTTCATGCTTTGCTAACGGTAATCTTCTTGCTCCTTGATGGATGGTTCTTGCATCTCCAGAATTGGTTTTATGCTGTACAACGTTCGTTTTCCCTTGGATATCTCGGTACTTGTTAATTAAATTCTTCGCTTTGGTTTTCTCATCGGATTTCAATTCTTGAAAGGATGTTGATATATAAGTAAAGTATCCGGAATTTTTTGTAAGATGTGGTTTCTTGAGCTACCATTGTTCTAATAATCGAGGATATGAATGAGCATTCCGCTACCCCAGTGCCTCGTTTAATTGTTAGCAGATAATTATTTATGTTTATTAGTCAAATAGAATTATCTTGTTGGCTTTAATCAGTGATTTTTCTATCATCATTCCACAACAACTCCCTTCATCATCATTTCGGGATGCCAACATGGTAATGTGCCTTCAATTTGTGCATTCACAATTGTCTCACTTCGCTCTGACCGAGTTAAATCTTCGGTTAACAATGCACGTGCGACTTCATCCTCACATTGCTATAATACGAGTTCTTCCTCATACACCATTGTTACCTCGTGCTTAAGGTCCAGTTTGAAACCATATATCTTCATAATGTCCATCCAAGAATAAACTTATCTTCGATTTCAGCTACTAGCACACCATATTTGATGAAGATATTCCCAATGTTGATGGTCACGTCTAATTCTCCAAATGCTGTAGCTAGTTGCTGTACGTTGGATGTAGTCGTATCGGTGCCAACTGCTTTGTTATTTCGAATCTTATTATTGTTTTTGTCGCACTCATATCCAGTAACATTTTGCATGACCTTCCGTCATAGGAACAATTCATTAAAATGATGCTGGCATAGATAATTAAGAGAAACTACATATCCGATGGAATATGGGGCTAGCAGAGTACGGGTTGACGATCGTCCCGTCATATCGGCCGACTTAGTTTTATCGACTCATCTTATGACGCCTTTTGCAGCTGGTGATCTAGTTTACCACAGTTCCAACAACGTATTTTCTTCTTGCCTCCAAATATTTATAGAGCGATCCAACGTACCTTCTCTTCTATGTCTTCATTGTCTTCGTTCTTCATATTGCTGTTCATTGTTTGTACCCTTGATTGACCACACAAAGCTTGTTTCACAGCTTCCTGTTCTAAAACTTGAAACAGTACATCGAGTAATGTTTTAGGTCGAGCCAATCTATGTGCTTTCTGTGTTTCGCCATTTAGGAATCCATAAATAAACATTCGGATAGCTAAGCACTCTAATATGCTGTCCGGAGCTGTAGGCTGTGCAAGACGCATCAAATTCTTGAAGATTTTCATTAGATCTCTGATATAAATTCCTTAATTGCATTTGATACACTTGTTCTAGGTGCACATGTCCGTATTGCATATCTAAATGCTTGATAAGTAGATCGTAGTCTTCTTCCTCTTCTTTCTTTAGTAGTAGTAAGATATCGGTGGAATTTCCACGGAACACTACTGTCAACGAATATGCATTATCACTGAGTAACCAGTTATTAAATTTTGCAGCAGCTTCAAATTGTTTAAAATAATTTGTTCATGACGTCTTTTCAGCAAATTCCGATGTTTTCATTCAATTTGTTGATGCAGTTTCTTCTTTTGCTACTTTTTTCTCTCGTTGCATTTGTTTTAAGTACACTAGAACGTAAATGCAATGACACAGTCTTATTGTTCTAGTTTTTTTTTCATATTTGTCTTTTAACTTATTTAAATCCTTTTGTAACTTTTTCTTCTATTATTCTAGAACGTTCTTTAGTTTTGCTTCTAATTGTTGTTGAAATTATCATGTTTGAAATGTTTAGAATTTTCTGTTAATAGACTACTATTATTTATATCAAGTTCATAAGAACTACTATTTATTATCACGATATATTTATTTCAATTATTATATGAAGTCAACAAAAAAATCCGACATTTCTCGATCCGTCTACAATGTTCCAGAATATTCGGAAGTTGCGAGCCCCAACATGTGCGTTTCGACTCATGCGGTAGGCTTGGCTCGCTGCAATGACACACTCGGACGTTTTCGAATTGATTATTCGTGTCCAGTGGCCTATTTATGATCGGAGAGGCCCTCTGTGCAATATTTTTTGTATCCCTATTTCAAAATAAATATTATATACAATGTAGCAATACTAACGTCACACAAGGAAAGCATTATTATTTTCTACGATATAATGGTATACTCGTACATTTAAAAATATGCATTTTTAGGCAGTCCGGTGCCTCTTCATCGTTCGGGGCTTCTTCATCATCCGAGGACCTGTTACTACGAACACTGCGCACATCTATAAATACGCCACTGTTGATGCCTGGGAATATATTTGTTACTATAGTTATAAACTAAATAGACCTACTCTTTGTAGAAATGTTATTCACGTTTTTATATGGCTACTGACAGTATTTATATTGTTACGATAGGTGATTACAAACGAAAGAATCGAAGCGGCGATATTTATACTTAATCTATATAACCGTACTTACATAAAATGCAGCCCAAATATACTGAGAGAATACCTGTCCTACGAAAGCCCTAAGATATCTATTCACGGTTTAGCATCTGGAAAGAATATACTAAATAAGCATTAAAGCTCAGTGAGAACACACCTCCAATCATTCATCTCAACTACTCCACAACAAGTACTCCATAGGTCAAACTGACCAGGTCATATAACATTCACATACTTGGCCAAGTCACACAACATTCGCTAACCTTTCGTATCTCGTTGGTAAACCGGGTTAGGGTTACTACAGCTCACAAGGCTGCTTGCTGCACGTTGGCGGCCTGACTAGGGCTCCGCTACAGCCCAAAGCTGCTCGCTGCACGTTGGCGGCCAGTCACGGCTCCGCTACAGCACAAAGCTGCTCGCTGTACGTTGGGAGCCAACCACGGATCTCCATATGACCACACACGGCCACAGCCGTAACAAGCGCTCACACTTGCGCTAACTCAACAATACCATCAACCAACTCAACTCACATACGCAAGGAGGACTCACCTCTAAACCTGTCCTGAATATCCTCGAAACTCTATCAGGCACTTAACACAATATATAACCATCTCAATACTACTTTACTTGTCAAACGATGAACTGTAACTAACGTAAGCCATCCGCCGATTCGGTTAATAAATATTCAATCAAACATTACATAATTACCAAGTTGCGTAAATAAAAGGAGATGACATAAGCAAAAACGAGCTAACTAATAAAATTAATGAGATGAAATAAATATGACTGTGACAATATGTTTACAGAGTTTTCATCATCAAAATATTTCTGTTAATAGTGCTTTCAGTTTAGCTGGTTTCGTATAATATATGTGTATATTAAACACGTATTTTATATTTGCGTTAAAGTCTCTTTACATAAATCTAGGATTATTTAAAGACACTTATAAGAAAACTATGAAACAAAAATGTGCAGAAATATTTGCATTTCTTTTAAATATAATGTTTCATGAAAATATCACAGTCAACATGAAATTATTACGAGTATGCTTTTATGATGAAATAGTAACTAGAATATATTACATTGCAGTCAAAGATTTGAGAGGAATGATAATCGACATTGATATATGTATTCTGTAATTAATGAAACGAATGCATGGAGTAGTGTAACAAAAGGAACATTTTCGGCACAAACATTGAAACATGACACTCATGAATTGATTTGCAAGTAAAATATTTTAGTTATTGTAGAGTGATGCAAAATTCAACAGCTGTCATTTTGCAAATCTGTTTCCATATAGATCAGCGTGTATATTTAAAACAAATAATGAAAATTGAAACTATTATTTCATTTAGTTTTGTTACCAATGGAATATTCAAATGCATTTTCTGTATAAAACATGACGCTATGTAAGTACCATGCTGTTAAAAATAATCTTATTTATTTAGGTTAACTAATATTAAAATAACTTATGTTTCATGTATACTCTAGTTATGTGAAAAATGTAAAATTTTTAGTATCAACATATTTTTAGATCTTTGTCGGGAAGAAAATTCTTTAAGTCTTAAATAACATATGAAGGATCCAGTTTTGTATTTTCGAGAAAATCTATAAAAACGTCACCTTTTGTTAAATTATATGTTTAATTAAATAAATAAATAAATACATCATCACGCCTATTACCCATTACTGGGTGTAGCACTCTGCATAGCAGATCCCAGGAAGTGATATATTTATGCGCGTGAAGTGCGGTTATCAGCCGTCAAATCATAGCCCCAAAGATGTTAGTGATGGGGGAGCCATAGAGGTAATTTTAATATGGTGAAAATGTTTGTCAGCTGTGGAAATCAAACCAGGGTCCTCAAGACCAACAGGCCGACTCGATACCACTGAGCCACCTACCTCACTTATATGTTTAATTGATGTTACTAATCGGTGTAAATACGTACTACGAATAATTTTGTAAACTCGCAGTAGAAAATTCGACGTTTTTTTATTAAATATAATCGAAATTAATTTGAAGATTTTATGTTTTGTATGTAAAAATTTGGACATTAAACATTTTGAAAGTAACTATTATAAATTCATTTTATGGCAGGTGTAAAATGGTTAAAGCGAGTACAGCATCGTACTATTACAATAAAATGTCAGAATTGAATTAGTACTGTTAATATTAATTAACGCAAAATATTACATGTCCGTACACATAATAAATTTTGTATTAAAAAAAAGTACATATAATTATGAAAATAAAATAAATATAAATGTATCATGACGCCTTTTACCCATTAATGGATGTGGCACTCTGTCGAAGCAGATCTCGGAAGGTGATATATTTATGCGCGTGAAGTGCGGTTACCAACCGTCAAATCACGGCCCCCAAAGATGTTAGTGATGGGAGAGCCATAGAGATAATTTTAAATTGGTGAAAATATTTTGTCAACCGTGGGGATCGAACCAAGGTTCTTTGGATCCACAGGTCGATTTGATATCACTGAGCGTTTTTAGCCCATTATAATTATGGTATACCATAAACTTCTTATTAAAAAACAAGTAGGTATCTTTACCATTCAGTTTTATTAAAATATTTTATGAAACTTGCAAATATAATTAATATCATTAAACTAATTCTTTTTGTTCGTAAAAAGTGTAGTAGGTATCTTTTGTGAGATATGAAATTGGTGTTTTGTACAGTTATTGTTAAGGCAGGCAATACATGTGAGAAATATGCGGTTGGTATTGTTCCGTTTTCGCACGACTATTGTGTTTTTTTAACTGGCTTGGCAGCGCTGGTTCTACCGGATGTGACCGAGATACGCCAGCGCCTACAATTTCCATCCTTACTTCGCTTACTCAATGATAATATCTTAATTTACTGTTGTGTTAATTTCTGTCCCGGATAAAAAAGAACAAACATAATTGTAAATAATAAATTTTCCTTAATTATATTTTCGTGCTCGCTGATTAATTTTATGTTACCTTCGAGATTTTATAGCTGGGTAATTTTAAACCTTTTAAGTGTAATTATTTGCCTTTTTGTATACAAGATTGTAAACATTTTTATCTTGATACATATTCTGTAAATTTTAACAGTAATTAATAAAGAAATTGGTTTGGATAATATTGTATTAGGGTAATTACAATTTACTGTTATCATAAAAATTATACAAGTAAAAAAATACATAATGATGTCGATATTAAATTATATCTTCTTTCAAAGAAGAATTAATTAAAAGTTAACTAACATACATATATTCTAGATTGATATGATTGGTATTCATTATTAAAGTTAGTAACGACCTTGGCAAGATGCGTTTGTTCCGGTTGACTTAGTAATGCAAGGTAAACAACACTGTCTTACGACAAATCATACCATTTAAGTCTACATACCATTGACGTATAATCGACAACGAGCAACCGAGGTGGCAAACTACGACTTTAATAGTTGAGGCTGCTTATAAAAAAATATATATTCACAAATCAGAATAAAGTTGAAGTTCTTTAAATTTTCAAATATTGATCAATTTTTCTGATGCAGAAATGGAGTTAAAATTAAAAATTAAATCTGGTAATCTCTTTTAATGCGAAAAAACGTTATTATTGGTGTTAAATAAATTCATTTGATACTGTGAACCTGAATATGATGGATTAAAAAGATTTGTATATATATATATCATCACGCCTTCTACCCATTACTGGGTGTGGCACTCTGCCGAAGCAGATCTCGGTAAGTGATATATTTTGCGCGTGAAGTGCGGTTACCAGTCGTCAAATCACGGCCTCCAAAGAAGTTAGTGGTGGAGGAGCCACAGGGGTAGTTTTTGAAATTACGAAAATTGTTTGTCGCCAGTGGGAATCGAACCAGGGTTTTCAGGATCCACGGGCCGACTTCATACCACTGAGCTAGATTTGTAAATAGCCTTTAATTATTTAATTAATTTTAATTATTGCTCATCTCAACGTTTGAAGAATTTAGTTTGATTTAAAATTAAGGGGTAAGATGTATAGCATAATCATATTAGAGAAAGATAGCAATACCTTCCAAATTTAATTGAAACCATTGGAACAGCCGGCCATGTACATCAAAGAAGAAAAGATATTTAACGCCTCTTAATTCCAGTAATTATATTTTATGTGAAATAATTTCATTTATTATTATATATTTATTGTAGTGTCACAAAGATAAATGCAAATAAGATATTAAACCATAATAAATCAAAAAACTAAGTAAAACAACAATAAATATTATTTACTGGATAATAATTCAAATATAAATTTAAAATAAAATAAATATATCATCACGTCTTCTACCAATTACTGGGTTTGGCACTCTGCCGAAGCAGATATAGGTAAATGATATATTTTGCGCATGAAGCGCGGTTACCAGTCGTCAAATCACGGCCCCCAAAGATGTTAGTGGTGGAGGAGCCACAGAGGTAGCTTTTGAAATTATGAAAATTGTTTGTCGCCTGTGAGGATCGAACCAGGGTTCTCAGGATCTGACCAAAATAATTTTTTTCAGTTTGCAATACAATTCAGGAGAATTTTTTATTCTACAGTTGGCACAACACTATGTATAGGAAATGCTATTTGACATGTCCAATAAATACAAATTAAGTAAAATATAACTAAAAACACTCAAATTTAATTTTTAATTTTCAAATGTCACTGTCAACAACGGGAAATGAATTTATGTATCAGGCTCACCAACTTAAAGTAGATTTTTTTATTGCCAACTGAAACAATTTCTTTTGATCACTCTGTATATATAATTTAAACTAAGAAATATATTTCGTTAATAATTATATACTAAATTTTTTATCAACAGAATATTTTACAATTTTTAATTAAAATGCTTCAATAAAAATTATAAACATATTTTTTTTCCTCTCAAGACACCTCTATGTTTATAATCAGCATAATATTACAAAGTTTGAAACCATAATCTCTCAAACATGTATAATTTTTTTCGTTTACTTATCGATCCAATAAATGTGTTGTAAATTATGCGCCATGCAACAAACAATTTTAACAGATTTTACAATCGTCATCATTTTATAAAACGATATACTTAACAAGTTTGTGAAGCTGCCTTCTTTACATGAGTGTGGAGCCGTAGGCGAGGGGCTCAACCACATGGAAATAAAGGTGTTACACATGTGTGGCACTTCTACTTTCAAAAATGAATTAAGGGAAAATTTATTAATTTCCTCTATTGTAATAATTATAATTGTTAATGGTAAAATTACAATTTGTCAGAGTCTCAAATTTGATGGGGTAGGTGGCTCAGTGGTATCGAGTCGGCCTGTGAATTCTGAGATCTCTAGTTCTATTCTTACAGCCGACAAACATTTTCACCCCATTAAAATAACGCCTGTGGCTCCCCCACTATTAACATCTTTGAAGCTGTGATTTGACGGCTGGTAACGGCTGGTAACCGCATTCAACCACACCCAGTAATTGGCAAAAGACTTGAAAATATATTTATATTTTATTTCTAAAACTTGACACCAGCTTCTTCGCCTAACTATATCTTCAGACAATAATGATGTATTACAATCCATAACTCATAATAATCTTTAAATTATTGCCCAAAACATGTGCATTAAAACCGCCTGAACTAGTTTGACAGTTGTCTTAAAACAAACAATTCGTTATTATGAAAAATCAAACAAAAACTAAACACAGCATTGCATTTTACGCATCGCTATTAAAAATAAAACTTTAGCTCTGCGTTCAATATGTGAAACTACTATTTTATTCATGGGAGTAGAGAAACAATATTTGTATTCATTTAAAAAAATATTCGTACATGTATGTAGACTAACCATGTAAAGTTTCATGCCATTTTTTTCGGAAATGCTCAATAATCATGAATAAAATTTTTATCTTCCACACTACTTACAGGCATGGGAAAAAAACTTGATAACGAGGAAACTATAGTATAAAATTTATTTCAAACTTTGTTAATTCAATGCATGCATTACCCGGAGTGCATCATATATTTTACAGAGTTCATAATGTGTAAAGTGTAAATATAAGTAAGTGGTATGGCCCCAAATCTCGACCACCTCATACAGGTCACATCTACATGGCAAAATGCAACATGTTATTCTAGTCTCGGCCAACATACACTGAGAGTTACATTTTAGATAGTACTATAAGAATGAGGTTCTTTGTTCGAAGCTGGTTCCTGACCTGAGTATGTCCCAGACATAGATACTAGATCCGCTCGAGGTCTCAGACCTCATTGTTGCGAGAATTTGAACCCGATTGTTGCATTTAGAATAGGGCTGGTAGTATAAGGTTCTAGATACAAATTAGGTCTTTGACCTAAGGATGTCCTATTCATCCTGTGGATCCCAAATCTAGCCAAGGTCCCAGACCTCATGGTATTTAAATCCGATTATTACGGCGATAGATATCTTAGACATTCGTATGAATCCAATCCGCACGAAGTCCCAGACCTCATCTGTGCAGGTATTTAGACCCGAAAGTAGCAGGTTCCCTACCTGATCATGGATCAGTACTGTCGTATGCGCAAAAGACTGCTAAACAGAAAACATGAGGGACTCCAATTACAGACATGTAAATTTCGTTCTGTGGTTATTTTTATGTGCCAATGATGCATGCGCAGCTGGGTTCGCGGAGAACCTTCAGTACGACCCTGCATATCACCACCACCTAAGTAGCAGTTGCTTTATGCTCTTAAATGCCGCCACATAACATACATAGCATTTGATGAAACAGAACATTAAAATTAAAATAAATATAAATATTTCATCACGCCTTCTACCCATTACTAGGTGCGGCATTCCGCCGGAGAACAACATAAAATCTGATAAAACACATGTATCCCTAAATAAATAATACACAAAAACGTAAATATATTATCAATTAACGTGCTATTCAATAAAAAAACAGACATGTGTCAAATCACTGCAGATCTCCGCGTACGTTGAACCTAGACCTAAAATGATACGAAATAACACCTTTAATTTATGCTAATCCAATATAGTGTCCATGTAACATTGAATGTATAGTTCTTCACTTGACTTATTCGCTTATATTCCGAATAGTTTACAAAACCCATTAAACACATACTAAGCGTCTCAGCACTAGCTGCCGACGCAAGCCGTGTCGTCACAACTATCACATCTTTTGTTGATGGATATGTGACTACCAACATTTCCAAATCAGTGGATCGCACATTTTAAAATGTATATCTTACGCTACTATATTTTAAAATTGACAAAGTTGCTAGCAATCCTTAAAATTTATTCAAAATCAGTCCAGGATATTAGATAGCTCGTCGCTTTTTAATTCAAGATGACGAGTAGAAAGTAGGTATATTCTATATTTTTCTTTACTCCACATTCAAATTATCACATCCTGGGCCCATGTTTAAACTGTACTTCATATGTAAAATATATCACTAACCGAGATCTGCTACGACAATATGCCACATCCAGTAATAGACAAAAAGGCGAGATAATATATTAATATATTTTATATTGGAAAAAGTTAGCTATCAAATTTTAGAAGTTAAACTGTTAAAGAGATAATTTTATTTACAAAAAAAAACTTGTAGATTTCAATTTCTATAAAAAAATTACGATTGTGTCCACTATAAAAGATAGGCTCCGCTGTACTATAATTGGTATTAAGTTCGTGTTATGTATATGAATAAATAAATAAGTCAGTTTAAAATGGATAAAGGTAAATATATTCTCTAAATTTTATGAAAATATCGGTTAACGTGTTCTCGCGTGATATAAATTTTATTCAGTGATTGATACCCAAGAAATTTCTTTTACTACAAATTTGTATTATTTTCATTATGTAGGTTTATTTAAATTAAATTGGTTATGAAAATATACAAAATATGTATTTTTAGACTGGTTTGTATTTGTTTGACTAATTAAAAGTAAACAAGAAATAGTTATTCAAAATGAAAACATATACCTACTCCACTAATTAAATTTATAATTTTGCTGGATGATAGAGCTATATTTTTTATTTAGTACTAAAAACAAGACGTGAATAACTTTTCTAGCTTCAAACAAAAACATATGTTATTTAAAACCTAATAAGAGATAGACTTCCTATAGTATTATTTATTTATATATTCAACCCATTATTAGTGATGTTAAAATAAATATGAAAATTCTAGAATATTTTAATTAGTAGGAATTAAACCGTTACTAACTAGGATATTTGTCATGAAAATTATATACTTTTGTTAAATTTCTTGTTTTATCTATATTTAATTATGCTGACGTAGTATACGGTCCATGTTTAGATGCAACTGAAAAATGGAAACATATATTACAAAATTGAAGTATTAAATTTCTATCATGTACTCATAGAGGTTATTCCATCGGGCATGTATTCTCGATCCTGTAATGGTTAACAATGAAAAATAGAAGCAAAATTAAACTATGGTTATTTAACTCACAAAATATATTAATACTGGACATCTTGCATATCTTTATGAGAAATTAACACCTACAAGAAATCTATAAGATTTGAACGTACGTAATAAACATCTCTTATCCATTCCCAAACACAACTGCACTTTTTTTCAAAGATCCTCCTCATATAGTTCGACCTCATTATACAATGCCATACGAAATCAATCAAAAAACTCAAAATACTAATATTATTAAAAAAACAGTCTTTTAATTCTCACTAATAAATTTTAATATATTCTGTTCTGTATAATTTTAAATATATTATTTCTTTCTACGAGTAAGGTGAAAATATTGAAGTTAAGTGAAAGACAGCTTTTAGATGAACTTTGCAGTCAATAAATATGTATATATATATATATATATACGAGCCCTGTCTCACATCAGTTCACTCGAATCTTATTTTTTCTTTTGATATGGAAGAGAATTAAATGAAATTTTAATGAAACATATACTAATATATTGTTAATACACAGATAAAATTAGAAGTCAAACGATACACATATCTTGGAATGACAGCCATTGAAAGATGAAGTAAACATTTCTGTGTTAAGTAAAAAATTTTTCGTTTTATTCAAAAACTATTTAATAATAAAGTTTGTTTTAAATAATAATTAACTTTTATTTCATAGGTCAAATTACATATAAGATAAAAATCATGATAATATATTTATGTGTTGAATTAGTTTTTTTGTAAAAAATAGTTGCTAGTAATATTGTTATTCAGTTTCTGCCAAAAGAATATTCAATGTTAAATTTAGTTTAAGATGTTGAAAATTAATTATAGAATTTAGTAAATGTGAGATATCCGTGCATTTAATATTATTTAAATTTTTAACGGAAAAAAAAGATTCGGGTCAATATATATATATATATATATATATATATATATATATATATATATATATATATATATATATATATATATATATATATATATATATATATATATATATATATATATATATATATATATATATATATATATATATATATATATATATATATATATATATATATATATATATAGCTTCAGTTGACCCAATTTTATTTTTTCGTTTGATGTTATTTTTTACTGTTTTAGTTCTCGTGTAGTATGCAAGATAATGAAATGAAATTTTAATGAGACATATACTAGTATGTTCTTAATACATAGATAATTTTAAGTCAATCGATACATACATCTAGAAATGACAGCCATTGAAAGAGGAAGTAAACATTTCTGTTTTAACTAAAAAAAGTTGTTTTATTAAAAAACTGTATAATAATAAAGTTTGTTTTAAATAATAATTAACTTCAATTTCATCCGCCAAACTGCCCACAACATAATAATCAGGATATTTCATTTGAGTGTTGATTTAGTTTATGTGACGAAAAAAAATTGAGAGTTAAACTGCTATACATTTTGCGTTTAAGGTATGTTTAATGTTAAATTTAGTTAAAAATGTTGAAAATTAATTGTAGAATTTAGTAAATGTAAGTTACCTGGGTTTTTGGTATTATTTAAATTTTAACGATAAAATTAGATTCGGGCCAACTGAAGCCGGGACTGGGCTCGTGTATATATATATATATATATATATATATATATATATATATATATATATATATATATATATATATATATATATATATATATATATATACATAAATATATACTGTACGTGACTCAATGGGTAACACGTCGGACTGTGAATTTGAGAAACCCGGGTTTGATTTCTACAGTCGATTTTTTTACCCACGTTAAAGTTACCACTGTGGCTCCCTCCACTAAAATCCTTGGGGCAGTGAATTGACGACTTGTAACCGGACTTCGCTTGCATAAATATATTACTTTCTGATACGGCAAAGTGCCACACCCAGTGATGGGTAAAAGACATGATCCAGGAAAATTGGAGCCATATGGATTTTTTATTGTTATTCATATTATAGAAAAACTTAAAACGAAAAAATAATGCCGCTTTATGAGGAAATTACATCAACATTGACAAACTTTATGTAATGCTTACAGATGTTCATAACATCGGGTTGAGTTGAATATAACAAGAGTGAAGTTACCCTAAATACTCGTATTAGAAATAGAAAGGAATATTATGAGAAAAAGTGTTTCAAAATAAAATTCTAAACATGTCTGCAATAAATTATCATAATGATAGCTCAGTGCTATCGAGTCGGCCTGTGGATTCTGAGAATCCTGGTTCGATTCCGTCAGCCGAGAAACATTTTCACCACATTAAATTCATCCCTGTGGCTGCCCTACTACTAACATCTTTGAGGGCCGTGATTTGACGGCTGATAACCGTACTTCATGTGCATAAATATATCACTTACCGAGATCTACTTCGGCAGATTGCTACACTCAGTAATTGGTAAAAGGCGTGATGATATATTTATTTATTTATTTATTTTATATTACTGCTATTCAGAGCAGTATATTTCGATATGAACAGTATACAATAGTATGTTGTTGAATCCAAATATATTATTTAATTTATTTCTACGTATCCTCAATTAATGTAAATTTATCTTTCAATTATTTTTTAATTTCGTTCATAACATTATGAAAACAAGGTTTTTTTTTATATCTCAAATAAATTCTTCAATGCTCCTTTCTAAAACATTTTGATTTTCTGAGGGATCTTTATAAACATGGTGTATTTATTTAAGGTTAATTTGTAAGAGAAAAATGTGTTTAACAGACTATAGCCACTCAGGGCAAAAATATTCGAGTCAAATTAAAAATTGATTATTTCTCATCTATCGAAACTGACAATGGGAAATTGTCCAAGTCGAATAAAGCTATTTTTTCTGTACTCGAAATATTTCAAAAGGAATATGTTTTTAACAGAAAATATTATCAATTGACAGATTATCTAATACAGGGTGTTTCATGGATATGAGAAACATCGATTGTTTTCATTATTATTGGAAGTAGAAAAAAAAAACCTTCCAAATAAAAGGTTTAAGAGATCGAGAGGGATATTTATTTCTTGAAGAAAAAAAATTAAACCGTTAGTTCTCAAACTATGACATAATGTTGATATTGTAAATCTCTAGTTGAGTGAAATTTCACTTTACCAGCAGAAAAATGATTCAATTCCCAATAACAATCTTAAAAAAAAATACTTTGATTTACACTACAAGTAAAATTATTAGGAAGAAAATTGCTTCTGGAGATTAAATTACATGACAGAAATTTCCGAAGTGACCTTAACGAATGAAATTTCTAGGAACGAAATGAACTAGCACATGCTTGGATATTCAGTAGATAATTAAGTGTGAAGAATATAATAGTTATTTTTATAATAAATGTCGAACAAGGCTTGTTACGTGCACGTGTACGTAATATTTTTCATAATTTAGAAAAACACTAAAATGTTATCAGGATTTATAAAATTTTCATGATGTTACACGAGAACGATGTTTTACGGCGTTGCTATGTTTAGTTTGTTGATTGCTTTATTGTTCTACGTTATTTAAAAATATTTCACTAATTTCAGGATAGTTTCTTCAAAATTGTCTAGATTTGAATACCATAATGAGTGATTCTACTTTATTATGTACATCTCCAGAGATAATTGCAGCCAATCAACCTCCGAAATTGTTGTCAATAATAGTTCTGTTGATAATATGAGTAGGTACGGAAGAAATCAATATTTCTTTAGATAGTACAAAAATTTTCACTTTACATTATATATATATATATATATATATATATATATATATATATATATATATATATATATATATATATATATATATATATATATATTCGTAAGCAACTGTAACAACTAAATGATTAATATACACAAACAATATCATGTATTTCACTTCCTATCTACATAAAATAATTTTTCTTTATGTTAATTTTCATATTTAATGATGATACACCTGCAAGTACTTCTCTGCTCATTGTGATGTGTACAGATTAGGAATACTGATAATGTTATGTGCAATATTTATAACGGTTATGTTGATGAGGGTCTGTATTTAAATTTAACAGATACCGATTAGATAAATTTTTATTTTATCAGTTGCGCAACGCACAAATTTCTTTCGACACTTGTGCTTTTCGTTTACAGAAACGCACTTGGTCTGCATTTGTGTCCTTTCCACCCGTTACCAAGGCAATAGTAGTTATGTAAAAACAAAGAAATCGCACAGTTGTAGGAAAAAATATTTATAAAAATTAAAAAAAAAAAATATCATCACGCCTTCTACACATTACTGGATGCGGCACTCTGCCGAAGCAGATCTCGGTAAGTGATATATTTTGCGCGTGAAGTGCGGTTACCAGCCGTCAAATCACGGCCCCCAAAGATGTTAGTGGTGGAGGAGCCACAGGGGTAGCTTTTGAAATTATGAAAATTGTTTGTCGCCTGTGAGAATCGAACCAGGATTCTCAGGATCCACAAGTCGACTTCATACCATTGAGCTAGCCACCCCATAAAATATTTAAAAATACTAATATCGTATACAGGGTGTTTACGGTATTTATTTATTTTTAAATATATTTATTTATTTTTAAATATAAACCTTTACTAAGGTGTTTTTACGTTTTTCGTCTAGTTTTAACCTGTAGTACCACTCATTAAAAAAAAATATGAACACCGTAAACAGCCTTTATATCCAATCATTTGAATAGGGGTGTGGGCACCCCCGGTTGAGCCGAAGTTATAAAACACTGAATTGACTGTGCACAGCATGTGTCTGACCTTGTGAAAACTTTACTTTCGTTGCTTAAATAAAGTGTTCGTAAACAATGTAAATAAAAAGGGAATTTATATTCTCATATCCTATCATACTACAAGGTCTACAATTATGCAAAATAGACCCTAGTGTTCAGAAAAATATTCCCCGACACTCACATTTTAGGACACAGCCCACGGGTCTTTTGTGAGAATTTCCCGGATCAAAAACAAAAGCACGGCGCACAGTTCAAGCAGCGCAAGCACGGCTGGCGTGGTGGCATAGTGGCGACCGACGAACGCCGAGTCAAGTGAACAATCCTGATATTTCATTGTTTCGCTTTTGGAGCAAATTTATTTTGTTTATACATGTCACGAGCGCGCTAGCTTCATATAATCACATAGGCGGCGTTGGAGCAACGAGCGGCTGTTTGCGCCGCGACGCCGCTGCGGTGCGAAATATTACCACGTAAATGCGGCCGAATTTATTACGCGGGTAATTATAAAAAAGGCGGTTGAGATAAATATACATGGCCGCAGTTCCAAACACAGAACAAATAAGCAAACAAACAGAAAATGTGTTAAATTAAGTTGCAATGTTGTTATATATATATATATATATATATATATATATATATATATATATATATATATATATATATATATATATATATATATATATATATGTATATATATATATACATACAGTATGTTCATCCAAAATCCGAACATAGGCATATAACATGTGATATCAGTTTTTTGATGCGCATTGCTTCCCAATTAATTTTACAGGAAAATACTTCAAATAAAAGTTGTAGAGAATAAAATTATGATTTTTTTTTATATAAAACACATTTCATTTGTGTATTTCATCAAAGCGCAAAACTTAATTAAATATTTGTAATATTCGTAAAAATAAAGCTTTCCATGAAAATTGTTTAAATTTTTTCATTTAACTAACCTTGTAGCTCTTATAATTCAAAAGATAGCAACTCTAGAATATTTTAAACTTGGCTTTCACATTTTACAAAAGGTGTAACATAAAATATATTTAGTGACACAGACACAGATTTTAATTATCTACATGATTTATTTGAAGTATTTTGCTCTAAAATCACTAGGGAACGACATATCGCTATATAAAAAAAGTCCATTGTATTTCCTATATTGCATAAATCAATTCTCCATCCAAGCCACAAGTAAACTTAATTTAAAAAGATATAAAATATTAATATCAAGTGAAAATCAAAATATGAAACATATTTCATGTTCTATACAACTTTTGAAATCTCTGAGGTTAGTCAAATAAGGAAAAAAGAACAGTGTTTTTTATCGCGTGCTTTCAGGAAAAATATTTGGAAAATATAAATAATATTATTTTGCACTGGATATGAACGATAAAATAAGTAGAATGCTTAAACGGAAAATCGTAAAACTTAAGTATTCAAAAGCCATGGCATCAAAATATGCCGAACAATATTCTCAAGCTGATTAAAATTTAAATGAAATCTTATTTTTGAACCATCCAAACATTCAAATAAATTTATACCCGAACTATTCAAAATTCCTATTCTCTGGCGCGCACTTCATCCATCTAACTCGTCCCCCGAAACCCTTCCATAATCCCATCTTTGGCAAGAGCGCATGCATTATTCATATCGTCAAATTGTTAATGTTCCTTTCAATATAACGCTGTGAGCTTTTGAAGACAAAGACCGCTCTGCTTCACGAAAAAATGTCCGCGTCGCGTTTGTTGCTGGCTTGCCGCAACGCAATGATCGAGGCGGCCCTGGCCCTGGCCCGCCACCGCCATCGGCACCATCAAGCCGCCTCCGGCCAGGATTGGGAATAATGTAGAGAATGAATGATTGTAATGGTCCTTGAAAGAAACTGCTGCATTCGAGTTGGAATCTTATTGGAATGAGATATTTTGTTTTATGACAAAATGATGTGGAATACTTGATCGTGCCTGGTAAAAATATGTTACGAAAGAACAGATTTCTTTAAGTATAAATATCTACATGTATGTCATACCTACATTATACAATCTTTGAGTATTGTGAGCATTATGTTATAAGCTTATCTTGTATATTGTCAAATAATATTAACAATGGCAATGCAAATCATGAAATCATTAACAGGAAAACAAAATTTTACAAAATTAATAAATGAGAAAACTTTGACACAACATATATTGCAATAGAGCGAACAACTTATTTGGATGTAAGAGTTGATGTAGATTATAATACTCGTAAATCTAAATATACAAGTATGTTACGGTAATTAATTTTTTGGTTGTTTGGATTTTTGTATTCTTGGTTTATCACTCAACTGTTAGTTAAACTACAACATAATTTATATTTATTATCTTACATTTAATAGATGGAAAAAGATAAATATTTACTGAAAAATAGAATATTAAACAGATTACGAGTATATATTTGATAACATTTTTGATTTATTACAAGTAATAGCACAAGACTATCTGATTTTATCGATACATATTTATTATATTTTTTTTTGCTTAGTAACAAGCACGATAGTAAACTGCATAGTAAATCCCGAGTCCGTAGGACGAGAGGTTTTACCTAATATCAGTTGGCTCGAGTGATTTTGCTAAGAGCATAAAAATTTATCTAGATTGCGTGCTATTTGCAAGATAATATATGTATAGTATATATATATATATATATATATATATATATATATATATATATATATATATGTATATATATATATGTATATATATATATATGTCAAATGACAAAATATATTCTTTTTAATAAAAAATACAAATTTAGCCTTGAAAAACTCACTAAAATCTCGAAAAACCGGTAAAATGAAGGAAAACCATTTAGAATCATTTGTTGACAGCTTTATTGACAACTGTCAATAATAAAAATGTCAATTCTGGCATCAGATTCTGATTGAGCGATGTCAAAACCATAAGCCTACCAAGTTTGTGAACATCAAACATATATTAACGTCTTTGCCGTTTTTTTGCTACAAACTTCTTATTATTCAAATTAACGCTACGCCGTTGTTTTTTATACAAATGACTTAAATTAGTCTGCCTGGAAGCTTATTTCATAAGCTTTCTGGCAGTTATCTTGAAATATTTTTAGGTCTAAATCGTAAAAAGTTAGACATAAAAGTACCGGGAAAAGCAATTTCTCCATTTAAACTACGTGCAAATATTTAGCCCTCTGGTGTTTGTTAAACTAAATCATAAATGTTAAAATTTGTTGTTTTTCCATAGTACAAGTTCTACACTCTAGGCTGTAAAAGTTCATAACCTGTCTGTTGTCAACAAAAGCTCACTGGATTTTACCTCAATTTATAATAAGCAGAAGCAATTTTTAAATATGCACACCACACGGATTGAAGCTGCCCAAATTGTTATCCTTCTTCATACAGATTTAGCCAACGTGTTGTAGCACGTTGGCTTAATTTAACCCATTCAGCGGTTCGTCGTGCTAACCAAAAGTTTCTGGAGACTGAATTTATCAGAAGATTAGATTTCGGATAACGACAAGATGACCGCTACATCATCTCAAGGTCTTTGCGTAAACCGCCACCTCACCGTTGTTCAAGTGCAATAGCAACCCCATGGTAATGATGGAAAAAGAAGGGTTTACCACTGATCCGGACAGCGGTTTGCGCAGTGCTACCTACAAGAACGAGTTAACTCCGCCGGAGGTTCCTGCATGGTCTGGGTCGGAATATCTTTAGAAGGCAAAACCAACTTTGCTTTCATTATTGGACTAAATGACAAACCTCGCAAAAGGGGTCTGACAGCTTACCGGTACATTGATGATATTCTCAAAGAGTGTTTTATGTCAGTTTTTTAGACGAGGACTTCGTATTTATGCACGACAATGCCAGGCCGCACACCGCACATATTGGTCGCAAAGACCTTGAGATGATATAATGATCATCTTGCGCCGTCGTTGTCCGAACTCTGGTCTTCTGATAAATTCACTAGTCTCCAGAAACTTTTGGTAAACACGACGAATCGCTAAATTGCTTAAATTGAGCCAACTCGCCACAACACGTTGGCTAAACGGCTGTATGAAGAAGGATAACAATTTGGGCAGATTCAATCCGTGTGGTGTGCATATTTAAAAATTGCTTCTGCTTGTGCTTATGTGTTGATCTGCTTGTACTGGGTCCCTACTTCACAGTTTAAGTGCTGATCGGCAAATGACGTGTTAATAGTTGTGCACAAGCTTTTATAACCTTGAATGCGCGCGCAACTTGTAATTACTGTAACGCATAAAAAAATCCCCTTTTTCATTCTGACAGTTTATTAACTTAAAAATTAATTAATTTTAGAAAATTTTGTTATCATTTTTAACGTGAAAGAGTGTTGCAATTAAGTATCATTATTATTTAAATTCCATAAATAGTTTTTTCATCAAATTCACTGAAACTGAAAAAAGGCGAGGTGAGTCGATTTTTTTGCTCGCAAGTGTATTTAGTAGAATACACTTGTGACATACCGTTGGATTCAGGAACTTAATACGAATAAAAATTTGCAAAAATATATTTGGACGTAGGTATTACTTTATGTTAAATCAGGAATGATATTTTTGTAATTCCTATTTGTATGCTTTATTCATTGTAATAAATAATTTAGGTATAGCGAAGGTATCATAAATTTGTGACCTTCGATGTACTTAAGAGAAAATGTTCAATTTATAAAGTAACTATACCAATTAAACGTAGATTGCCTACTGAAACGTTTAACTTGTATATCATACTTCCGAAACCCATAATGAACTATAATTATAAGATAAATATGATAAATATTGAAAGTATGTTGTAAATTTATTAATATTTGTATAGGCGCAATAGATAAAGCTAAAAGCATTTAAAAATTTTAATTATAAAACGTAATTGTACAAAAATTTGCAATTACTTACAAGTAAAAAAGAAATTTTTTTGAAATGAACTACTTAACGATATTATGAGCATAAACATTATAATATGAAAAATAATGTATAAAGCATAATTCAGCACCCGCTGATGATGTTAGTCTAATATTCACTTACTCCATTTATATGTTGAATATCAAGTTTCAAGGATATACGGATGCACATTAATTATAGTTAATTTCCAGTTTGCAAACTGATACATATTCACGGAGGAGATTACAAAATGTAACTTTATTGAATCGTTGTTTTACAGTTTATGAACTTCCTAGAGAATTTCAGTGATAACTGCATGTTGAACACCGTAGCAATTTGTTTCGTCATTATTACAGTAATGTCTGGAATTTTTTAATTAAAATTTGATGAGAAATTGATACATCAATAGAGGAAGAATATCAACATCATTCAAATATTTCGCATTTTTATCATATTTAAGATTAAAATTTATTTGTTCTCTCCAAAAACCAACCCCCGTTTAATTTGCGTGAATACATCGAAAGGCTTTCAATATATTATTCTTTATTGTTATACATTTTTATGAAACGCTTTTGTTGGAAAAGCAATAATTATAAAATGAAATAACGTAAAGAGCAAAACAATATTTTAAAGTGATGATAGCACAATATGTGAATTAAACTTTTTACATTTTAAAAGCTCTGTAAGTACATTGGATAAAAACATGAAACATGATGTTGATTTAATATAAAATTTAATAGAATAAGATTGCTATAACAAAAAGTACACCATAATCGAATATTTTGACAAAGCACTAAAATATTTTGAATGTGGCGATTTTAATTGAATCCATTATTTATAATCTTATATTTATATAATTTATATCACATCTTAATTTTAAATTAAGAGAAAAGTGCATTAAAATTCGGGAACATTATTAGAATGACTATATTATGTATCTGCTGTTCAAACCGGAATCTCCTTGCAAAAATATAAGGCGGGAGTCGCTGTGAAAGTGATTTACCAATAAGTATTTCTTAAAAATGTGAAAGACAATCACAGGTATTTATTAATTTTCATTTAAACTATTTTGTAACTACAGTACTACAATTTTAGAATGGAGCATATACATATTAATCTTCGTTTCTGTTTTTCTTTTTTTATTGTAGATTGCATTTTTGGTGTCTTATATCATTTTTTAAAAATCTGGAATACTTGCTTAACCGATCTGAATGCCGAAAGAATAGATGTAATCCGGAACTGTTTCTGTTACAAACAACATACACAAACTATTAGAAAAAGAGGAATATTTTATAGAAAAATTAGCGTTATTACCATTTTATACAGTCAATAATAAACCCCTCTAAACTCATATGCAGCATACTCAAGCTATGTACATAAAAAGATATGTTTAGATTATCTATTAGTTTACAAAATAAAACAAAAGCAATAGTTCATATAGAGTAGTTGTTTTAGCTGTAATTTATGTACGTAAACTGTAAGAACTAAAAAAGATGATTGAAACAGATTCCACTGAATATTATTTACTGAAGAGTTTACAAACAAGAAAACAATTTGTTACTTTTGCTGTTGATTTATTAATATTTGCTTTGTAAATGAATTGCAATTAAAAAATGATTAAAAAACATTCCAATTTTCTCTGCAAATACATGAAGTCCTGGTAATGATATCATTAATCATTACAACAAGTCGTTTACAAAACAAACACAATTCAAGACTTACATAAAACCTTTCTTTTTGCAAACACAACCAATTATTCATTATAATTCCTTCAATCCTGTTTAAATAACAACCGTCTGCGCATTTTCAACTCGTGCAATATCGGCACATCGCGGAGAATATGTAAAATGATTGAAAGAATAAATCAAACGGTTAAGTGTCAACAGCATCGGCAGCGAAAACGCTGCTCGAATACCAAACGTCTCGGCGTCAGAGGCGATGGTGGCGGCGGCACTGGTGATGGCAGCAGGGCGACGGCACGGTGCCACTCAGACGTTCGTTTCGTCTTCTTTCCTCTAAAAGTAAATCGTGATTTACGAGCACCGGTAGAGGAGAATATTTCACGGTAATACAGTTACGTGAGTCGACCGGATTTAAAGCCGAATTAACAGACGAAAATCGATGTCTTTTCTTCTCACCAATCCCACTACTGAATTACATTGTTGATGGCACGCCATCTGTATTATTGACGATATTATTATGACAATAAATATCTGTCATAATAAAGAAATAAACTTTCGGTGCAGTACTATAAATAACTTCTTGTAACAAACAGGATTTGTTAGTAATCCTTCGTATCCAACATTATTCAAGAATCACGACTTTTTAGCAGGTATTTAATTTCCCTTATTATTATTATTTTATTGCAGTTTTGCATTCATCATATTCAGCTAATGGGATAGGTAGCTCAGTGGTTTTAAGTCGGATTGTGGATCCTGAGAATCCTGGTTCGATTCTCACATTAAAAAAATCCTTGTGGCTCCCCCACCACTAACATCTTTGGGGGTCGTAACTTGAAGGCTGATAACCGCACTTCACGCGCATAAATATAACACTTATCGCGATCTGCTTCGGTAGATTGCTACACCCAGTAATGGGTAAAAGGCGTGATGATAAATTTATTTATTTATTATTATGTTCAGTTAAATTATTGAGATCTAATATTTACTGCTTATAAATGGTTTAGTTTTTAAAATAATATGTAGCACAGAACTACAAGAATGCTGCCAGAAAATTCAGAGATAAAATTAATCGCCTTTCCATTCATAATTTGTTGTCTAATTGTGTAAAATTAATATATCCCGCATTTTTTTTTTAAATTTGCGTGTTAATCGTTTTCAAAATTATTTATAGTATCTTTGTTTTGTTATATTCTTTGTAATTTGAAGCAAAATTTCGGCAAATAATAATTTATCGGGTAGAAAGCTCAGTGATGTCCAGTGATAATATTGCGGATTTGTGAACTCGAGTTCAATTCCTGCCTTCGACAAATACTTTTGACCACAGTAAAATTTCACCTGTAACTCTCTTTGATTTGGTGCCTGAGAATCGCACATCTCGCACAATTTAGCACTTATCGAGATCTATTACAGCTGAGCGCCAAACAATAAAGGAGAAAATAGCGTGATGATATACTTATTTATTTTTATTGTAATAATAAGAATTTTAGGGTTTTTAAATGTCCCTTTATATCTCCTTTTACACATTTTATACTTATGTATTATTGGAGATCGTTAAAGGGTTTTGATTATTAAATGTATTAGTCAGTAGGGCGGTGTGATTAGCATTACGGGTTTTGAATCTGAAGATCCCGAGTTGGAATCCCACTCATACTAAATAAATATGAAAAACTTTCGCACTACCATTCGGTGAGTCCAGATCTTTTACTGTAATTGGGTTTAAGTTTCTTTTGTACAGAGTAGCGCAAATAAATACATAAATAAATAAATAATCTATATTGCTATCAACAGTAAAAGTAATAATAGAGATTATGAAAGTGTAGGTAATATTGATATTATTAATGTGGATGCATTAAATATTGTGTCAGGTTTAAAATATTTAGGGAACAATAATAAGATTACTAGCAGATTTGCCCTGATGAAAAAATGTTAAGTGAAGTTTCGTGCTATCTTGCAATTTTAATAGAAAAATTATCTTAAGCGGAAAGTTACATGCACTTTTAATTTTATGATTCGAAATTAAAAATGATTATATTTTAAATTTGACTCAAAGTTTTCCTTTCATGATACTTATATAAAAATATAAAATAAATATTGCAAAATATTAGATGTAATCGAAAAATCTGCAGCAGTTAAATAATACAATTAATTCTCTGTGAGATGTAAAATTATTTAAACAAAAAAATAAAAATATCACAAAATATAAAAATTAGTGGAAGAATGAGTAGTTTCGTTCGTCATTTGTAACACAGGTTTCAATCTAACAGTAAAAAAATAAAAAATAAAATAAAAAAACTCTATTACTTGCAGAAAAGATAAAATAACATTTTGTGCATGAGACAAACGTAAAGTAGATTGTAACAATACTAGTGGAGTACTCTGCGTCCATCAGTTGTGAATGGAGCCCCAGTGGGGTTCAGTCATGCTGGGACAAAAATTGCAAAGCGAACATCCAACATTGGAACCGCACGCAACAGTCTCAGAAGAAACCGCATGAGAAAGAAATCTTACAAACGATTTACTCCGACAAGTAAGTGGATAAAACCGTGCATTTCCGTCACACTAGCTACGTACCCTGTGACTGTTAAATCTAAACGAGATTATCCTGTTTAATGCCACATTATACCAGTCGCTCTGCTATCTTAACAGATGGAGTCGAATTAGCATATACATTACAGGTGTTTACTGTTTAAAATTGCGAGTACACTGGCTTGTAGAAGCTGCTTTTGTTTCGACGTACATGCAAACAATATACTTACTAAGTGCTGCATGCGGAACTGTTATGTTACGAAAGCAACACTAATGGAAATAAGATTCAAGTAAGACAGTTGAAGAGAGTGTCTGGACCTTTCAAGTTTTCTGTGCTGCAGCTTTGTTTTTTTTTTTTGCATGGAGTGTTCATTATATGCTGCCATATTCCAATCAAAATACGTTTACATTTAATACGAGATATGTAACAAATTAAGAACAAAAAGACATTTGGTAGTATGTTTTAATAAGCCAAGATAATGTAAGAGAATAAGTAAACGACACAGCCTATGTCCTTTACTTATTCTCCAAAAAGACTTTTGGTATAAAATGTTGGTACATATTGCCATGTTATACCTTTATAGAAAATACTAATAAATGAAGATTCGACAGTTTTGATACTATTTAAAAAAAAATTCCTAACAGACTTGTTTCGCTTTTAGACTTAGATATGTATTAAGTAATATATTTAATCTTGGTTTAACGCATAATTCTGATTATGCTTAATACAAAAAAAATATATATATGGGCCATTCTCTGGGAAACGGACACACCATCTTCTCCAAAATTTGGAGCATCCGAAAAATTTTTGAAGGGCATGAGGACATAGAAAAAAGTATCTAGTTTTCAAATATGACTGGCGAAATTGATCATTTTCATTATTTTTGGTGTTTTGCCCATTTTTTTTGGCCACGGATTTAAGCAAAAAATTTTAAAGTTGAATAAAATGCTTAGGTTTGCTTTTTTTCTTATATTGACGGTAGCATCTCGCTTCTTGTTAAAAAACTGAAATATTTTGTCTCCAATCAATTTTTCTAAAAAGTTACCCTTTTTTAGTAAAACTGGATCAAAAAAAATATTATTATTTGAAATCTGTCAATTTTTTACTCAAAAACGAAGCATCCTACGAAAAAAAAGATGTAACAAAAAATGCTTAGAATTCATCAGAGAATACGTGTAATTTTTTTCAGAGCTTTTTTTAATTTTTTTTTTAGCCGAGAATTTTAGAAATTTTTTTAAATGTTTCAGAAAATTCTGATAAATTTTATGATATACCACCTTAAAGCTAACGCTATATTGAAAGATGAAAAACCAAAAACAAGAAATTAAAAAAAATGTTCCTTCGCGAAAATTGAGTTCAAATTGCAAAGAGTATGAAAATTGGAATAGAAAAATTTAATGATTTTTTTATTCGAAAAGGATCACAATTCCAGAAAAATTTAAATAACAGAAAATGCTTCGAATTTATAGAAGAATACGTGTGATTTTTTTCAGAATTTTCTGAAACATTTTAAAATTTTTCTAAATTTCTAGAGTCCAAAAAAACAACAACAAAAATAAAAAATGTCTCAAAAAATTCTGCAAAAAATCACACATATTCTCCGATGAATTCTAAGTATTTCCTGTTATATAATTTTTTTTGTAGAATGCCTTGTTTTTGAGTAAAAAATTGATAGATTTCAAATAATAATATTTTTTTTGAGCCACTTTTAATAAAAAAGGGTAACTTTTTAGAAAAATTGGCAAGATATAGAATATTTCAATTTTTCAACAAGAAACGAGATGCCACCGTCAAAATAAGAAAAAAAGCAAACCTAAGTATTTTATTCAACTTTAAATTTTTTTGCTTAAATCCGTGGCCAAAAAAAATGGGTAAAACACCAAAAAATAATGACAATTATCAATTTCGCCAGTCATATTTGAAAACTAGATACTTTTTTCTATGTCCTCATGTCCTTCAAAAATTTTTCGGATGCTCCAAATTTTGGAGAAGATGGGGTGTCCGTTTCCCAGAGAATGGCCTATATATATATATATATATATATATATATATATTCAAAAAGAGCTTTAACTTTTTATGTCTTTATTTTGATCTGGATAATAAACAGTGTAGTAATAGTTATAAACAACATTTTTCCTACAACTGTGCGATTTAGAATATCACTAAAATATTGTCAAAATTTATAAAATCTTAATGGTATTACCCGAGAACGATGTTTTACAGCGTTGCTATCGTTTGTTTGTTGATTGCTTGCACATTGTTCTACGTTATTTAAAAATATTTCACAAATTTCAAGACAATTTCTTCAAAATCGTCTAGATTGGAATACTACAATGAGTGATTCTTCTTTATCATAAACACCTCCAAAGATAATTGAAGCCCCAGATCATGCTATGTTGGATCTATTTTCGACAATGATAATCAACCTGCTGCTGGTACTTCTAAACCCTCTGAAATTGTTGTCAATAATATTACTGTTAATAATATGAACAGGTACGGAAGAAATCAATGTTTCTTTAGACAGTACAAAAGTTTCCACTTCACATTATGTCAATATAAGCAACTGTAACAACTGCGTTAATAATATACACAAACAATAAATTTTATGTATTTCACTTACTGTTAAAATAAAACCATTTATCGTTATATTTTACTTTTTTCGGTTCTTTTTATTAATTGTGTACAGATTAGTATACTGCAATTTACGGTTATGTTTATAAACGTCAAAATATACTACTGCATAATTACTAGCGCTTGCTCACTGCATCTTCTTCTTCCATAAGCGTCTGTGGCCAAAATATGAATTCCGCGCTCGGCGCGAAATTTAAATCGCTCTCAATACAACTTTTTTTACAGTTGCGTAATGAATTACTTTCCGCACTAGAGTTTCTTTGCTTACAGAAACGCACTTAGTCTGCATTTGTTTCCTTTCCACCCGTAACCAAGGCAATAATAGTTACGTAATAACAAAGAAATCGCACAGTTGTAGGAAAAAGTATATTACATAACAAGCATCGAAAGTGTAAGATAACGTGCGACTGTACAAATTGAGAAACGAGGCGCTCAGCGCCAAGTGATTTAAGTACATTAGCACAGTTATCACACTTTCGAGCAAGTTATGTACACCATTTTTCAGACAACCATAAAATATTTCTAAAAATAGTTTACAAGAGCAATGTTATTACACTTTGACAGTTGATGCGTTTTTGTAGGTAAGCGTTGACGTTTGAGGTTATGTATTGTGATACCAACTTTACTAATCATAATGTCAAAATATTAAATAATGCTGAAATATTAGTAAATAAATAATTATTAATTTAAAAAATAAGATTTATCTGTGCAAATGTGTTGAAAAATCTGCCAAAACTTCGATTTAAATAATAATACAAATTCTTTTCATTTATTTTATAATTTTCTTTCATCGTAACGCCATTTGTTGTCTATCATTGGAACTTCACCTGATATGTTCGAATTGTGCGTCATACTAACATATCAGTGTATATTATTTTCAACTTTCATAAGTGGTCGTATGAAAAATAAATTTCGATATATCCAGTATATTAAAAAAAAAACAATTAGATTTGTTGAATCTGAAGCTTGTAAACTATATCAGTACATTTTATTTTAATATTTATAATAACAGCAGATGCACTCAAAAATGATAAATAAAAGGAAAATATACTTTCATCGAAACATATTCACAAAAAAAAATTGTTGTAATAATATTAATATTAATTTGTTTTGTTTTGTTTCAGGTAAGAAAAATTGGTTTGTTACCATTTTCCATAAACCATACGATATGTAAAAATAATTTCACAGGTAAGTTTTATACAAATTGAAAATCATCAGATATCAAGTTGTTTCTGACAGATACCGATAATATCTTATAAACTTCAAAGTTTGAACTCTTTAAATTTGCAGGAACTTGATTTCCAAGTATAACTTTGATGTTACAAGATAACTGAGGTAATATTTCGTTACATTCTTTTTTAAAGAAATATAAATTAAGTGATCTATTTTATTTTTGTTTGATTATTAGGGATGTTCTTTTAAAATATTTGATAAAGTAAAAATTTGAAATTTTTCTCTGAAAGTTGGCATATTATTTGCTATTTTTCTTTTCGATTATATCAATGGTTTATAGTAACATATAAACTTAACCCTCAATATAATTTGCTTTTCAAACAAATGAAGCTATATGTAATTAAAAACGTTTTCGAATGTATTTTCTTTTAAGTTTAAATTGGTAAATATACTTAATGAAGAATATGTGCCTAACTTACGCTGCATATAAACTAATTTCACGGGAAATTTATAAACTAATGTCTGTCAAAAAAGATAAATTTATCAAAATTTTCACGTCTGTAGACACTTTCTTTGAAATACTTTTATTCCGAATGATGCCAAAAAAATTTCGCTAAATATGAGTCTACGTAAAAACGATGTCTGTTTCATTATAAATGATATTTATTGTATTACCTAATATTTTTGTTAATAATTATCAAATTCAAATCGAATGGAATGAACGGTAAACAAAAATTAAAAAGAATAATAACTGGAATTGCAAGCAAATTCCCTCTAAATTGTTTTGTTTTGTGTCTTGAACTTAACATAATATAAAATATCTATATACATATAAAAACACATACGTACCTACCTACAAATTGGACAACAGGAATAATTGAATTAATAATGAATTTATGCACGAGATACATTATTATTAATATCCTACACGTGTATCTAGATATCTGTACAAGACGTAGAAAGATCACGTATAATTTATAATAATTTCGGATGCAGCTCTAACATCCGTTCTCCATCCCTCTTCGCTGTTACTCCGAGCCCTCTTGCATTTGTAACGAGTTCAAACTTCCACGAGGAATCTAATTTGAACTTGTATCGAGCCCGATGCTTCGGATTACGATTATTAATCACGACGGACCAGACTTCGATGTATTGGAGAATTAGCGGTGTGATAGATTATATGGGGCGGGGGTCGGTTTTCCCCAACGGGTGCGGCGAGCCATTTTCCGTCTTGGAAGTGACGTACGATTAATTTAGAGTTTTCAAAGGTTTCTGCCTGGCAGTTTCATACCTAAAGCTGAGGCTGAAGAAATTGAATTTAAGCTGGATGTAGAAATTTTATTTCGATTTCTTTATAGCTTTTTTTGTGGTTAATTGAAATTTCTATTTTATATTTCAACTACAGTGAGATATAATGTCAACTTATAGTTAAAATTAAAAAAATATATATTTATATATAAAGCAATTGGTAGGAAATGTTTATTGCTACTATTATTTGAGAACAGGAAACAAACGATATATAAGTCATTTTACATCATACAAAATGCTTCAAATTATCGTAACTATACCGAATAGGCTTAAAGAAAAAGTCAGTGTGAGCACTTCTTATTCCAGTAAAGTTAATAAATATTACCTACTACTTATATTGTTTAAAATTAGTGAATTTTCTTACTTTAATTTTGAAGCTGTTACACTGACTATTTTTAGCATTAATATCATCTTTAATTTCTTCTTAAGAAAAGTGAGTAATCTATGTATATATTACCGGCCAAGTATAAAGGCAATGTATACATTGACTTGTCAATGTAAAAACTTCCAAATTCAGAAATTATATTATATTTACCAGTAATATTTTATATTAAAACGAATTTCTGGCAACATTCGATCGCTCGCACTTCTAGCACATAAATCCTTAGCTCTTAGAACACATATCCACACACTCAAACCGTTATATTAGATTTTAGGACAAATTTTCATAATTTGAAAAAAGCTATCCCTGAGGCTCCTCCACCACTAACATGTTTAGGGGCCGTGATTTGACGACTGGTAACCGCAATTCACGCGCAAAATATATCACTTACCGAGATCTGCTTCAGCAGAGTGCCACACTCAGTAATGGGTAGAAGGCGTGATGATATATTTATTTATTTATTTATATTTTGAATTTCATATATTAATTTATACATCCAACATACTGTAACGAATATACTCAATGCATGGAAAGATCGAGTATGTCAGACTTTTGTATAAAAGCGGGAACTCGACTGCTCGAAGAAGCAGTTAATAGTTTACAGTTGACTTCAGACTCAGTTAGATCAGTGATAATAAATAGTAGTTCTTATGAACTTGATGATATAAATAGTATTCGTGTATTCATATTTAGTGTTTAAGTTGTGTTAAAGTATTAATTAGTTTAAATAAGTATCCCTTATTATTATTTCTCATTTATTAAGCAAATACATTTTATTTTGGTTTAACATAATTAATTGTGAGTTAGTTTTATATATTAAAACCTATACACACTTCCAGAGAAGACGAAAAACGTTACAATATTTTGGGTAAGGGTAGCTTCGCGTTTTAAGAAGATAATTCCTAAATCAGAAGAACGCACACCCCACACACACGTAAACCTTTATATTTGTTATTGGCAAATTTTGCATGATTCACCGAGGTATCTACCCCATATACATTTTGAAAATATTGAATATTAGTAAACGTTAGTAATTGGTTTGTATAGTTCGCTACTATATTAATATTTAATATATAATTGATCAAATAAACCAAAATTAACTATTTTAGGTTAAAAGATTGAAATTTGCAAATATTTATTTTATACTTAGCTTACGACAAAAACTTTAACTGTAGTTGGGAGTAGTCTTCGTATGCATGTCAAATACTTCAAGGTTATACGACGAACCACAATAACAATAACTATGTTGTGGGAATGAATCTTTAATAAATTAATTAACTAATATTAAATAAAAGCATAAATTACAAATTTTTGGTAGAGAACTTTCTTCTTATGTAACTATAGTACCTACGTACGTCACTTATAAATAAAACAAACATTTTTTATGTTTATAATTTAATAATGTTAGCAACTTCATGCTGGCTAAATTTCAATTAAATTCTCTTTGTAAATTTGTTTCAGAACATAAACGTATAAATGAGCAACCCAAGTTTATTAAATATGAATAAAGAGAATAATAATATAAGGAACATAAGTAATTCTGATGAATTAATTTACACATTTATTCATTAGATTAATTTATAAAATGTTTGGTTTAACTAAAATGTATATAAATTGCTGGTTTTACAAAAAAATTTAAATTCGAAAGAAATTACTTTATGAAATATGTAAGAAATTACTTGTATTTTGCAATATATTTTTTTTCTATTTCTTTTTCGCATTGTAATAAAATATTGTGTATCACATGACTAATAACGAAAAATTATATTATTATAATTTTGCAAGTAATAAGTCATTATTATACAAAAATGTTTCATAATAAACTGTTTCGTCCATACTGCATTTAATGTGAATGATTTGCAATTAAAATATAATTTTAATTGAATGTTAATTTACTAAATTAAGATAATAAGATTTTAAAACATTGTACACAAAACACAATTAATAAAATTTGAGTAAATAATTGAATTTACTTAAAATCAATAATGTAAAATACAGAAAATATTTAAAGGGTGCAGTAGTTACTTGTAAATATTTAAATGCTTTGTTCTGGAGTCTGGATAAGCTCAATATTAACATATTATTTTGCATTTAAGTAATCTTTGGTGAAAATCTTACATTGTATTAAGTAGTTATATACTTTAAACAAGAACACTTCTATTCCTCAAACATTCGTACCAATACTCGAATATTATAATACGAGTACTAACTCTTATAACATTACACCGGGTGAAGTAAAACAAAACTGTGTCGGTTTGAGTACTTCTTATTTAAGGTAATATTAACTTGTACCAATAACATGTTAAATTTAATCTTTTGTAAATACCATTTATTTTTCGTTTATACAACATTTTCCACGTCCGCATGCTCAAATTGCTGCACCAAGATTGACTACAGTTATTGTCAAGAAAGAATGCCAAAGGGATGAGATTGTATTTATTCCACTGGTATATTGCAGTTAGTATAGGTTGGCAGAGCGGTTCATGTATTACGTGGTATAATACAATTAGTAAAATATTTCTAATCGCAGTGCCGCGTTATACAGATCTTGCAAGCATTTCAAAGCGTGGCATACTTTAGTGTCCATAACTGTATAGCCATTGACGGGCGTTCCTATTTCCAAAACAAAGGGTTTTCTGTTCGTCACGTGGTTGGTGGTTATAGCGACAATGTTATCTCTTTGTCATGCTGTTGTTGCATCTCGTTGCGAGTAGTAGTAGTTTTTGGGAAACAATATTTAAATACCCGCTTGTATCTAATTATTTTATACCCCAAAAATCATATATGTATATATATATATATATATATATATATATATATATATATATATATATAGATAACCTAGACAACAGAAATTTAAATCGCTCTCAATACAACTTTTTTTTACAGTTGCGTAATAAATTACTTTCCGCACTAGTGTTTCTTTGCTTACAGAAACGCACTTGGTCTGCATTTGTCTCCTTTCCACCCGTAACTAAGGCAATAATAGTTAAGTAATAACAAAGAAATCGCACAGTTGTAGGAAACATATTTTATTATTTTTATACAAAAAAAAAGCAGTTTACGTTTTTATTTAGAATGCAAAGTAATTTTTATAAATCTCTAAGGGTCAGTTTTTAATCTCCGAGTAAAGATTCCGGTAACTATCGGCAGATTCATGGAAAAAATATCGCATCAGAAAGTAAAATTCAGTATAATTACATCAATTCATGTTACGATTTCGATGTGATATTTTTTATTTATAGCAACTGATAATTATTGGGAACTTTATCCGAAGATGGAAAACCGACCTTAAATAAAATTGAATTAAAAAATAAATGATATATCATACAGTATAAACAAAACGAAAATGTCCACAAATACACAACTAAAAGTACAGTGTTTACCAAAAATAATTTCGTTCAACATTTAGCTTGCTGAACCCTCTCCTACATAAATTCTATATATTACGGACCTGTCTGACCCCCAGATATTAACTGTAGAGCATGTGAATGTATTTAAATCCGGTCTCATGTAATTTGCGTGTAGCGAATGTACGCAATGTAAGTTAGTAGACGTATTAATATTTCGCAATGTCAAATAAACATGGTTGGGCGTTGCCGTGGTGCCTTTGCCAAGCTCGAGCAGAAACGCTGCTCTGTCCTTGCGTTGCTGCCGCGAATCTGCAGAAGGGATTCGTTTAGGTTTAGGTATTTAACAAGCTACTTGCCTCTCGGTTGTTGTGCGTACAATGTGCGTAAAAGGAGATAGCAGATACAGATGAGAATAAGCGTGTACACATGTTTTCTGACATACAAATAGGTAATGTCTATTGCTTTGGTAAATTTGCAAGCGAAATATGTTTAGGATAAAGTAAGATATTAATTTTAAATATACACTATGGTCAAAAATTCGTTAAGTAGAGGAAACCAAAATAACAACATTTTTATATAACAAAGTGTCAGTTATGTTTTCATAAGCCTGAAAACCCCAGGTAATTATTTCGGGTAGGTACATTTATAAACCCAATAATTTTTTTAAATTTTTTGATATTTGTAAGTTGAAAATGATTTGACAAATGTCAAAATTTTAAAACAATGGAAAAATTAAATTAATGCTTAAATTTCCACATACTAGATTTGTTGAGTGTAATAAATCCATACACAAAATAATCTCCTGTGGTTTTCTGGGTTGTAAAGGACATAACCGACCCTATGTTATGCAACAAAAAGTTATCATTTGGGCCGCCTCTAGTTGTCCTAAAAATTTGTGAAACTAATTTTACAGCATCCTGTATTATATTTATGGTAGGGTTGTTGATTTTTCGAATATTCGACACTTCGAATGTTCGGATTTATTGAACCTTCGAATTTTCGTATTATTCGAATTGTGAATCTGGATCCTAACGTGAACATGGCATGTTGATATGAATTATTTTCAGAATAAACTAATTTGCAGAGTTTTGTATTAATACATAAGTAATTATTATTATTTGCCAAATTAGTTCAATTTATACTTAAAATTTCGCTACACTGTCAAAAACGTTTTAATTAAGACGTTTTTGTATAATTTGTATTCTCATTTTAAAAGGTTTTACTAAAAGTCCGTAGCATTTAGAAGGGCGGTAAGAGAATAGATGTCTTAATTAAGACGCATAAACTTTCAGAGTTTTTGCAGGATACCTCGCCGAGTTTACTATTTAATTCGTGGCCGACTTTTCACGAATTATGCGTGAGCATGTTTGGAGATGACAGATGGCGTTAATTCAGAGACAAAAAATTTGAGAATTCGAAGCTTTGAAAAATTCGAAAATTCGAAGCTTCGAAGTTTTTCTAACGAAATTCAAAACATTTGAATGTTCGAATGTTCAGAAATTCGAACTTTGGTGGAAATCAACGACCCTAATTTATGGAATAAGGATTAATTTTATGAGTCAATTAACTTTTGGATTAAAATAGCTCAAAAAGAATAGGCGCTACAAAGGTTATTATTTTAGAATTAGAACAATATATTATTATAAGTATATATAAAATATATATATTTTTTACGTTTAATGGCAAATGTCAGTTTTCTAATGCCAACCCAGAATATAAACTGATTGGCAGTCTTATCGAAATTTAATGAGATTCCGATGTGTCTACTGCAATCTGCTTTGGTCCATTGCACTTCTGTAGTACGATTTTAAGCGTATACTACTGCAGAAAGACCTTTCCGTGGTACAAGTTGACGTCAGGACAGGAACAACAGTAATATAAAATAATGACCAGTTTTTGTAATATATCTTTAAAAAAATTATCTTCTTTATTATCCCTGCACCGGATAACATACAACGATACAAGTAGTCTAATATTTTGCTTAAAATTCCAATAAAATAAAATAAAATATATCAAAATAAAATAGGAGTAACGCAATAAGAAAAAACAAAACATTGTTAGTATTATTTGAACTACTTTGTATTACAAGCATAAAGATTATTAAAATCTTAAGTCATATTATTGAGGAGGTCGAATTTCTTTTTGTAAATTATTGTGGATATTTGACCCTCTAGAGGTAAAACTAATTCGTTGATATTACCTCGCTGTTTTAATTACAACATTGCTTTCATATATTTTCATTTAATGGATTATGCAGAATTAATTAAATATTATATTACATACATAGTTCTTGTAGATGAATTGTTAATTATAAGTAGTAATAGGATAATGGCTCAGTGGTATCAAGTCGGCCTACGGATCCTAACAACCCTGGTTCGATCCTCACAGCCGACAAACATTTTCACCAATTTAAAAATTACCTCTGTGGCTTCCCTACCACTAACATCTTTGGGGGCCGTGATTTAACGGCTGGTAACCGCACTTCACGCGCATAAATATATCACTTACCGAGATCTGCTTCGGCAGAGTGCCACACCCAGTAATGGGTAAAAGGCATGATGATATATTTATTTATATTTTATTTTATAAAAACCAAATTATTAGCTTACTTTATTACTTATAATTATTATATGTGATTCAAGAAAATTCCAAAGTAAAAATATATCAGTTTCATCAAGTGTTAGTAAACCATATGTAGGTAATAAATGGTCAATAATATAATAGAATAGATTGCCCAAAGACAACTCGTCAGACTATGAATTAGAGAAACCAAGTTTGATTCTCACAACCACAAACTGATTTTCAGCACATTAAAAATTACTTCTGTGGCTTCTCCTTTCCTAAAATCTTTGAGACTCTTGATTCGATGGCTGGTAAACCGCACTTAAAATATATCACTTACCGGGATATGCTATTCTCAAAACTAGTTTATAAAAAGAAAAAGAGAGTTCTATATTAATTCATCATCAGAAGTATTCTGCTTTGCAGGTGCTCCTTCTTCCATCCTTCAGGGTCCTCTGCTGCTCTCTGTCCAGCATAATCCACTCTTATCTTCAATTCATCTATCAACTCGGTTCTTCTCCTCCCTGCCTATTATTTTATTTCAGCTGTAATTGATTTTTCCAAAACATCCGTCAACAAGCAACTCCTTCTTAACACAGGATCTAAGCGAATCTTCTTCTGCTTTCTAATTACTACCAACAACACTATTTTCTCTTCAATTCTATTCAACATATTCTCGTTGGTAGTCTTAATTGTTTACTTTATCTTGAATATCCTTTTCTACTTTACTAGTATTTCATATAAAAAGGCTTTAAGTCTAATGACCGTTTAAACACTGGTTAAAGACAGGTTAAAAGACCGGTCCCAAAAAAGACTGAGACCGGATGATACTAACATGTACATTTTAGATACTATATAGATAATATATCTATGTAATATGTAAATGTAACAACAGTGCACTAGTGTAATGCAGATAGATGGATTATATTTAAACAAATAGATTCGTTATTAGATTCGTTGTTAGGAGTAAGAGTGGATAATTTGAGATGTTTTATGCATGTGTTATGTACGTCGAAGAAAGAAGATAATTGATAAGTGAATAGGAGTGATTGGGTGGATGTGATTGAGAGTTTTTTATGTAAGGAATGATTTCGAGTGTGATAAATAAATGAGTTTATATGGAAGGATTTGTGAAAGTGGTTGAAGTGAGGGTGGTGTGTTTGAATGATAATGTTTGACGGGGGCTGATTATTTGATTATGTTATGAGTGAATGTTTTATGAGTGATTTTAGGGTTCGTGCTACCCCATTTGATGGGATATAGCGTGAAGATATGTATGTATGTACTCGTATGTATAAATATAAATTTCAACTTTAAAAATCTAATTGTCATAAACATATATTTTTTTATTCAAAATGCTTAGTACGCTTATGGATAAATCCGCCACTAATTGTAAAGTGTGCTTAAGGGCGCTCCAGATATCTTAGCCACAACGTTAGAAAATACTTTCCTCCCATGACAGAACTATCAATTCAAATTTATTCAATTTTTGAAAAAGAGCATAATGCATCAAAATATTCAATTATATCAGAATTTTCCTTGAGCAAGCTTCGAATAACTGAGATAATTGAAGTTTTCGGTGTGCGGGGTGCGGCGCGGTTATATCCAACCGAACACTATGCTACGCTTACTACAGTTTCATATTTTACGAATTAGGAAGGCACTTATACTGAAAAAATTAAATTCTGAACTATTCTCGGACATATATTCGATAATTTTAATTTTAGTTTTAACATTAACATAATCTATAAAATCAAAATATGTAGTATTATACAAATGTATAAGTTTATACAATACAAATATAATTTATTATTAAAAATAACATCAATCAATCAATCTCAAAAATTTTACTGTATCGATATTAAATTCCGAAAAATGCGTGTTTCCACTATTTGTTTATTCTGTATACTAATTGAGTATTGTCTAAAAAAATGGACGGATGTGTATACTATTTTTTCTGAAACCGTTTAATTTAATCAATAATTAATCATAAATAATTCAAAATGTTTAAATATTTGATATGAATTTTATTGACAGTAGACTACATACCCAAGGTTACAATAATAATAAAAAAATCTGGTGTACTCACCACACGACTTTCTTATACACAGAATATTTAATTTTTCTAGCCTAACCATTAGTATCTCAAGAACCGTGAGATACGAAGTCGATTAAATTGAGGCAAAATTGCCAAATTAGTTGACCATTTTAATGATGTATTTGTTTTTCCGAAAAAATACATAGATAACTAGATAAAGCGAAAATTAAAATTTTAGTCGATTTAGTTTTTACTCATAACTTTTTTGTTTAAATTCATACAAGTTTCTAATTTTTACATTCTACAAATATAATCTAATCTATATTAATAATTTGCGTCCCTGCCTAAGAGGCACGGACTTTCTCTATTTCTAGCTAATCCTTTCTCCTTATATTTTGAGTCACTTCTTAATTTTTTTATATTCACTTTATTTTCACTTTTTTCATGTTTTTTTGTAGTCATTAACTTCTCTTTTTCTTTTTAAATTTTCGTTCCGAATATTATTTTATTCATTTTGTATCCTTTTAGTTTGATTGTATCGTTTTTTCAATAATTGTTGGGTTACTGATTTCTTTTTAATTTTCATTACAGATAATCAACTTCCTAACAAAATTTTATATAATTAAACTTATACTAATAGAAGTAGAAATATAAAATTACTTACCATTTGATCAATGAAATTTATATAGCATCAAATACTCTAAATTGAACACTTATGACTTGCTCCTTGCATTTGACAATTATTATTTGACATATAAATGTTAAACATGTTCATGTTTTTTGTTTCTATTGCTACTATGATTATTGGACTATATTATTAAATATATAAATTAGTTTTTCTCAAAATGAGACGCATATACAGGAAAATTGCAAATAACATTTTGTTTCAAATATTTTTGAAACTTTTTTTTGTAACTGATTCCATTTTTGAAATAAATGGAATTTATTGTTTTGTGTGTCCAGTAAACTTCATCTTCCGGTTTTTCAATTTCATTCGAAATCAACTTCCATTTTCATGAAACTGTGTATAAGAAAATAACAAACACTTAGGTAAAGTACAAAAAGTCAGGTAAAATCTCTACCAGACTGTTTTGTACTTCACTAGACTGTTATTTTTGTTGTAGTCTTGGATACGTACTTTACTTAACTGTCATACCAAAATTGGTCAGGAAAGTAAGCATTTTCTTGCCGGTTGCAGAAAAATGATTTTATTTACACTAGGACTAGAATACACATAATTTCTTTTGCTATTATAACAAAAGACAGGATACCAAATGGCGAGTATGGCTCCCTACATATGTATTAAATTTTAATTATTGTTCTAGTAATTAGTATAGTTACTGATGGGTTCCACTATCAATTTGAAATCATTTTCAGAAATTAAACAATTTGAATAGATAGTCTTTGATTATAATGATACATGCAAAATTATTAATCTAAAATCCAAATATATCCAACTTGTTGACTAATAATTAATTAAATGAATGATCCAAATGTAAAATTACGAGAGCTGTCTAATCTGGTAATTAAACAACGATGAAATGTTGTAAGAGTTACACTGGTGTTCTCTCTGAAGTAAAAGAAAACGTATCCGCAAATGCAAACTTGTAAAATTCCCGATAGCATGATGTTAGAAAAGCAAACAGACGTTCAATGAGACGGAAAGCTTATATTTACGTTGAACGGACGAGAGAAAAACAAAACTCCCGAACTGAATACACGAATTTGGAACGAAATCAAACAGGGGTACACTTGTTGAGAATAAAAATCGAACAGAATTTCACGAATATCATCCTTATGTATTCGTGCCGTACAACTAGAAGTTCAAATTTCATTTTGAATATGTGTACCGGTAGGCAGGTGAATAGGTAGATACCTTTTCAGACGGATACTTAAAATACAAACGCCTTTTTACTTTGCCTCGCTCAAAATTTCCACAGACGCTTTGACTTCTGCTCAGTTTCTTTTCAACTTTTCCATCATTCCTTCTTTCTTGCAAACTTTCCTCATTCCGCCACAAGAGACGTGAAAAAATCTCACTTTGGTTGAACCACTGAAATGTGGAATGATATGATGTGTTGTTGATATTAAAGATTTAACTTATAAATATTTATATATGCGACGAGTTTAAATTTCATGATATCGGTAACGTTTCAAATTTTAAAATATCATCTGATCTAAAAAAAAAAGTGTTTGTAATAATGCTTTGAATTATATTGTTGTTTCACTCTCCTATTTTTAACATCCATATTTTCAGTGACAAACATATAGCGAATGATAAAATATCGCTGAATTGACAGAAAAGCGACTATTATATTTCCATCTATGCTACCGATGTATTGATGCTATTTTGTTAGTTGTCTATTATGTATCACATTATTTTCAGACTTATTTTTTGACAAAATTCAGTATTTTTGTACAAAAGTAATAATAATGTATTATCCGGATAAAAAATGTAAATCTGTGCAAATAATGTAGAGAATAATTTACGATAGAAAATTTGTTACTTGATGCGAAACTTTAAACAGTAACTACAAGTTTAAAGTTTTCTACTTATACAAATCTGTAAAATATAAATATGCTAAGGTATAGAGAAAACATTTATGGCACACATTAATAATAATAATATATGCAGATTTTTATTTCCCAACAATTGCTACAAAACTAATTGAATACAATTGAGATGAAAGAATATCTATTGTATCTAAATGTACCACAACATCTAGAATTGTCTTATAACCAGTAAATTGATTTTATTTGCTCATGAATTCTTTTTTTTCTATGCCCTGGTTTCTTCGCCAATGTGTTCGTATTTCTAGAAGTCACGTCTGAATTCATTATGAATCAAATCTGGAAATTTTGTTTTCTTTCCCAATTCAGCGCCCGGTAAACTCTGTCGTCCGCCATTATATATTCAAAATGATGAATGCGGTGGCACACTTGCATATTTCGGCATAGGCGGCGAAAATAGGTTAAAAACTGGAAGGGGCGAGTGTAAGGCTTGATAGCTCTACTAGATTCAGTAGCTGAAAGTTTTTAACTTTTCGTTACTCATAGCGCTTTCTCGCTGCAAGTCTTTATGCGGATTCTGACGTTCTACTTTTCATTCTTTTTATCTTTTGGTGATTTTTATTCTTTTTACTGTGCATCCTGGTGCATATTTGAATTGTTGTTCTGTAGAAAGACTCTTATAGAAGTTCAACTTACATTTACTTTAGCTTCTTTGAAAATAGTGGGATTTTAATTTTATTATTTTAGTTTGTTGCAATCTAAATCTTCATAAAACGAGTTTTGTTTTGTTTTAAATTTATTGCATCCACTCTTCGACTTCAAATAAGTAGTTTTTTTTATCCGATACCGTGACCATATTTTTACCAATCAAAGCGGAACATTGCTGTAGAAGAAGAGGGAAGGATGTAAAAGTAGGAATGAGATAGTATATTAGTCATATTCATATCTTTTATCCTAATCTTAAGGTATTTAATAACCTTTAGCGTTAGTCACTTTCACATTATGTTTCAGTTAAACTTTTTTTTATAAATAATGTTAAACTAGATGGGATACCAGAAAAACAGATGCAATCCGTACATTCATTACATTTTTCAAACTTCCATTTTATGTCTGTTATCACCATACCTATCACAGATAAAAGGGTATCGCCGTGAAATGTGGATTCATCACAACTTGACTGTTAAAACATATGGTAACCATAAAGATCCATCACTGTTATCGATTTATTCGTTTACATTCTAAAATTCAAATGCTATTGAAAGAGTTGATCTGAGAAAAAGAGAGGTGGGAAAACAAAACTGAGTAAATATTTCCATTCCTCGCTTGCGCTGTGAGAGAAAGAGAAAACAAGTCGTGGGGCGGAATAGACGACCCCAGCCACCTCTGGATATTATTCAAACACGTTGAGCCTCGAACAACGCGCCAAACGAAAAAAGATGCATAGTGTCTAGATGAGATGGAGGGAGATGGAAGATGGCCGACAGTAGAACTTTCACCTTTCTTCGAGGGTACAAGTCAAACGCTTCATTCATATTTATTTATGGCGAACTTTGTTTTTGTTCGTCCCTTCAGTGTAGCCTCACACCACTTGCTTTGAGTACTGATCTATGTCAGCTTTCTCCCAATGAACCTGAATTCTAGAAAAAGAAACCCTTATAAATATCTCTAAACTTGAATCTCAAACTCTTAAATATTACATTCACAAGTAAGTGCCTTTAAAAATAAATTAAATAAATAAAATATATAAATATATCATCACGCCTTCTACCCATTACTGGGTGTGGCACTCTGCTAAAGCAGATCTCGGTAAGTTATATATATGGGATGGCTAGCACAGTGGTATGAAGTCGGCCTGTGGATCCTGAGGTCCCTGGTTCGATTCCCACAGGCGACAAATTTTCATAATTTGAAAAAGCTATCCCTGTGGCTCCTCCACCACTAACATGTTTGGGGGCCGTGATTTGACGACTGGTAACCGCACTTCACGCGCAAAATATATCACTTAAAAATAAATTAAGTGTAATATTATTTATTACCAGCCGATCTCATATGTAAAAAATTAAAGAATTTTGCTACATTCATACAAAATATAATATAATATAAATTTTGCACTACTAATTCATAGTGGGATGTGGCTGTGGCTACACTATGATATTTCAACCCTTTTATTTATAAATAAATATTCATGTCAAATTGTCAAATTTGCTAGATTTCATGATATAAATGCAATTTCTAATTGAGTTCTATATCTATCATTAACGAAAATTATTATAAATAATCAAATCAGAAAAAAATCAAACATCGAGTGACAGTGAGTGTGGCTACGACTATAGCGGGACCCATCCAGCTTCCGCTATAAATTTACGATGTGGCTAAATGATCTTTTTTATTTATACCGCCAGGTGGATCCTTGTTGTTTAGCGATGTGGTTACCATTGCCACAGTGGCTATGTCAATTAGAATAGAGTCCCTGGAGTTCAATTAAATTAAATAATCAAATTATATAAAAAAAAATATGCCAAATTGACGTTTGACATAAAACCAATTTCTAAATTTCGTGTTATGTCAAACCCATCTCAAAATTAAAAAAATATGTAGACGAGTATAATATGAATGTGGTTTTAAATGAAAGAGCTAAATAAAATCATGAATACCTATTATCAGCAGCAACAACTGCTGGGCAAGTTACTCTTAAAAAAATAGTATATTTTCTTGAGGTATTGACAAGGTCCGTCAAAATTAATTAAATATGAAATATTGATTAGAAATACATATTAAACAAGGTTACGTTTCCTATGCTATAGATTAATATGGTATACACCTCGTCCGTAAAACGTATTTAGCATAATACTATTATACGAATATAAATAATGACAAATATTTACTAATTAAAACAAAATTATAAGTATAATTATATATAATATATAATAAATCAATTGTGTTATATTGTGCTCGGTATTGACGTGTTTAACGTTACAGCATTCGAATTTCACTCAGCTAAAAATATAAGAAAAACCACACTGCGGCTTGGGGAGTGCGAATCCTGTACAATTGGGATTAAGTTCCTGTTGTAATAAGTAGTATAATAAGTAAATAAAGAAATAATATTTACTTACTTATTTTTTCTTATATACATGTATCAAATTACAATATAAATATCATTTTTTGCATTGACTGTCATCTTTAAGGTTTGAATAATAATAGATATCAATAAAATATATGAAATGCCATATGTACAAAAAATGGGTAAAATGTATGCACAGGGAGTATAAAAAATTAAATCTATTATTCTAGTTTCGTATTTAAAACTCCTGAAAATGTCTCTTCAGTTCTTAAAACCATTACGATATTTCTTTCTACTCACAAGAAACTCAAGTTGTGTGGTATATTTAGTACTGTGTAATTTTGTGTGATTTTAATTGTTATTAGAACCAAAAATGATTTGTGGAACAGAATATGTAATGAGTAATGGCCATTCATCTTGTAGGCGCTCAAATTCTAGCTGTATACATTTGCGAATAACGCCAATGCGTCTCCCGCGGCCCGCGGCTGGGCAAATGGGACGCAGCCGTGATTAATAATCGCAATTTGGCGCAGCACTAAAGAGGCGGAGGAGTGGGACACACGCACCTCCGTTTAGTAATTGACTTTTATAATTTATTCGTAAACGAGGTTGTACGCAACGCGGAAGCGATAATGCGGTGCGATTAAGAAATCCAAAGTTTAATCTAACTAGGAAAATTGTGCGGATTTGCTGGCGGAAAACAGAGAAGTTTCAAAATGAAATAGTGGTGATAAATATTTATAATCCCACCCTAAATATCAACCATATCCATTTGTTTGTCAGTTTAATCCTGATGTTTTTATGATTTCCATTTTTGCTTTTACTTTATTTCAAACGTACATATCAAAATATGTTTTAAACATTTTTTATAAATGTAAAATATTGACAATTGTAAAGGATAAACATGAAATTATTGGAGTTACTAATGTACACTAATGTATTGTACTAAAGTATGTAAATAGTAACTATTTCTAAATATCTGTTTACTATTGTAGTAGGTATATTTGTATACGAAAGCAGTTCATTTTACATTATAATTAGTTTTTAAACTTATAATTTTTATACTGTTCTGCTTTTTTATCAATTGCTTAATCATTAATATGTAAATGTCATGTATCTTGATATACATTTAATTATTCATTGTAAAAATTCAATATATTTGTCCTTAACGAAATGCAAGGTAGCAATATCTCTCATAAAACAAAGTTTATATATATATATATATATATATATTATGAATTTTAAAAATTAATTTTGAAGTGTAGACTTACAAAGGCAACACGGTGCTCCAAGCACTTAATTCATTAAATTGAAAGTTATTCTCAAATCATCGAAACATCTTTAGTGTCACAAATTGGATTTTGATGTCAATGGTGTATTACACTATAAATATTATTTATTTATAATAGTTCTATTATCTGTATACATATTTTTATTGGTGGTACACAGCAACTGTAAATTTAATTAAAATTACTTACATTTGACTTTACAATGACCAAATATACTCTTTAATATATATGGGCCATTCATCTGCTCCAAAATTTGAAGCGTCAAAAATTTTTTTTAATGCCATGAATAAATTGGAAAAAGCACCTAGTTTACACATATGAGTGGCGAAATAAATAATTTTTATGATTTTGGGGTTGGGTTTTTCGGACAAAGATTGAGAAAAATGCTTGGATTTGTTTTTTTTTTTTCATTTTAACGACGTCATCTCATTTCCAGTCGAAATATTTTGTCTCTTGTCAATTTTTCTAAAAACTTTTCTTTAGCAGTGGGTCAAAAAAATAATTAATATTTCACATTTATAAATTTTTTACTCTAAAACAAGATATCCTACGAAAAAAAATTATATAACAAAAAATTATTAAGATTCATAAAAGAATATGTGCTAATTTTTTCAGAATTTTTTGATATATTTGTAAAAAATTTGTTCTTTTTTTACTTTCAGGAAAATTTTGAAATGTATCAGAAAATTCTAAAAAAAATCACACGTATTCTTTGGTAATTTCTAAGCAATTTCTGTTTTCTGTATTTCATTTGGAAATTTGATCCTTTTCGAGTAAAAAAATCATGATATTTTAAAATTCTAAAATTCTACAGTTGAAACAAAAATTTTCAAAATGTATCAAAAAATTCAGCAAACATTCACACATATCCTTTTATGCATACTAATTATTTCTTGTTACATAATTTTTTTGTAGGATATCTTGTTTTTGAGTAAAAATTTGATGGATTTCAAATATTAATTATTTATTCGACCCACTTTTGCTAAAGAAGGGTAACTTTTTAGATAAATTGACAACATATATTTTTTAAAAGTTTCCTGATTTTCAACATAAATTATACAATACCAGGTGCAGAAAACATTACATAGGCTAGGTAAAAATATATTTTTTTAATGTAATATTTGGTTTGACAAATATTATTATATAGAGAATTATCTGCGGTATGTGTTTCGCAAACGATCTAAGTGTTCAATTGCAATCATGAGAAACAATGGCACTGTTTTATTTAAAACGGCAATGTTATTGACATAACTTATTATTTTCGTTACTAATTGAATTTATTGTACACTCAATAATTATATAACATTGTCAATTGAGTTTGCAAATCAGTAAAATATTCAACATAATTATCGTTTATCAGTTTCGTTAACATTTTTCATCATTCAGTGTTTCTATTTCAATCATTATTAATTCACGTCTTAAATTAGTAAATATTTAATCTGAAAACAAAAAAAACGTATAACATACATTACACAGATATATTTACTGTACACAAAAAATTAGACAAACACTAGTAAATTCGTTTTAAAGACTTTGTTGATAATAAATTGTCTCATTTAATACGAATACTTAGATATATTTCTATTCTTGAATTTAATTATTGTAGACTCAACTAGTTTTGCTTAGTAACAATAATAATAATATTTCAGCATACACTACTTTTCCAAAATTCTCAGCATTAGTAATATGTTAAATTATTCGAAGAATACAATGTGTTAAGTAAGTATAAAGTTGTTATTGTTTTTACGGTTGGTAGTAATCATCAGTAATCATATGCATAGTATATCCATAATTTATACAACTGTTGCATTGTAGTACTGTTTTACAACATAATTGTTTTATTTGAATTAATGTAATGTATTTTGTTTAAAACAATACTGGTTTTTATACTCTATGAATTTTATTTTCTGTAAATCAAGATATATTATTTTAATAACGTACTCGCATATGACGCAATGTTTTATTAACGTAAGAGAATTGTAATGATAGTGCATCTCATATTTGAAATACAAGAAGCAAGAAATAAATCATTGGCGTATTCAGGCTCTTTTTAGAGTAGCTCGACCCATTGTGAAAATATTCTGAGTCACTGTAAAAATTTTAATAATTATAAATTAAATATTTCAAATTTCAATTTATTTGCATAATATTATTTTATATTTATTTGTTATTACTAATTTTATTTAGAATTACATATTGTAACAGCTTATACGAGAATTCTGATTTACGAGTATCTTTAAAAAATGATTTTAAGTGATGTATCGATAATATTGAATATACATGCTGGATTGCAAGATATAAATGAAGACCTTTTTAGCTAAAGAATGATTTATCTAGCAACGATATCAATAGCGATTTTCTGAAACTAACGATTTGAAAAATGTAAAAATTTTATATCAATCTAACTCTATTGTTAAATAACTTTTGAAACAATAAATATATCAAAAAATTGTACGAAACCTTTTTTGTAGAGCGTTAAATTTTCTATAAGAGTATGTTTTGATCATTTCAAAATAATATCCCAAACGTGAGTTACAAAATTCTAAATTCCAAGAGAACGTTGTTCCCATGTTATTTACATATGGTGAACGCAACTCTCGAACATAGGGATTTAACATGTAAAATTACAATTTTATAATTTCTCACTTCCCTAATTATTTTAAGCAAAAAAGTTTCGAATAAAAGTTTTAGGGCATAAAATTCTGCATCTAAGCCTATAAACAAAATTAACTTTGCATGCTTCGTAACGGCTCAAAACTATCGATAGCCATGGAACTAAAACAAAATTCAACAAATGTTTGTCGTTTTATCTATCAAAATAAATGACATAATAAATAAAGAAATTATTTTGACAGATTATACGTCAAACATTTGTTTAATTTTGTTTCAATTCCATGGCTATCGATAGTTTTGAGGCTATTTTTGTCATTTTCAGATCTAATTATATATATATATATATATATATATATATATATATATATATATATATATATATATATATATATATATATAAATATATACAATAATTATATATATATATATATATATATATATATATATACAAAATATGCATGAGACAAAAAAATATTTCAAACAAAAGTGTATTGCTTTTGAGGGGGCCGCCCGATGCTGTAATAATTTCTCCTCCCCTCACCCCCCACGGAGTCGGGGAGGGGTGTAACTTTGAAATTTTAAATACGGACCCCCACTTTTTGTTTCATATTTGGATTCTGCGCATAAAAATAAGTAAGTTTTGTCTGAACATTTTTTTTCGATTTGCGATAGATGGCGCTGCAAATGGTGAAATTCGATTTTTTTTCTCGATAAGTTATTTTTTTCTGGTATTTTATGGAGGAGGATTGAAACCAATGATTTGTTTTAAAATGAAATTATATATATATATATATATATATATATATATATATATATATATATATATATATATATAATTTCATTTCTAAAAATTAATATTTAATTTTAATAAATTAACTGTAGATGATATTCCACTATCTATAGTAGCAAGTTCAGAAGTATTATAACAACTGCTGCTTTTCAAACTAGGTGTGATAAATGATTTACATTAATCATAATAGTATTACACGTTTAAAATTTCATTACTTACATAATATCTTCAGCCGATATATTAATCGCGCTTTAATATAGCCATACATCAATCTTTAATATATTCTCCATAATAGCCATTTATGTTCACTTTTACGCTGGCAGCTCCGTATCTTCCACAAACAGATCGATGATGCAGCATATTTACACATAGACAGGTAGCCGTTTACACCCCACAAGCACAAACTTCTGAATACATTATCGATAGACGAGAGACGATACTGTTTCCATCAACGCAAGTTGAACGCAGTTGGCTCAGCTAGTTACTCAGTTCTGGACGAACTTAGCTTCGAGCATTCCTAGTACGCCACACTGTGCAATATGCAGTTGTCTTTGTTACATAATAGAAGCTCGTGCATCGGAGAGAACTAATAATAGTGATAATTAACAAACAAGCATTATATTTGGTTTGTAATTTACTAGATTCTCGTGTTAATGATTCAAGAATCATTTAAAAGGGTTTGTTTCATTCTGCGAATTTTGATATTTAGTTAAATGATGTTATATTAACATGCAAGATAAAAAATTGTTAAAAAAAGAAAGAAAATATAGCTGTTTTTGATAATTTTACACGAATTGAGACAATAAACAATTAAAAAAGAAAACTCAGTGACAAAGTATCAGTTTGGGAAACTAAGACTTTGATGCTTCCCACAGTCGACAAGTAATTTTCACCACTTTTAATAAAAAATTAACCCTGTAGTTCTCTCTCTAATAACATTTTCGGGAGTTATGATTTGACAGCTGATAACCACCGCACTTTATTCAGAAAAATATATGATCAAAATCTGCTATGACAGAGTACCATATACAATAGGTAGTTGATAAAATGGCGTGATAATATATTTGTTTATTTTATTTTTTTTAAATTGTGATTTTTGTAAATAATTTCTCATTATACAGTAATATCGAAAATGGTTACACAAAAATCAGTATTTTTGCACCTCGTACGTATAAAGTCAATATGACATGTATAATAAAGACATATTTTCATTTATTCTCTGTATTTGTCTAATATCATACTCGCTATCATATTTTTTAATTAAAGAACGAAATGGAAATACTTTCCAGCAAGCAAAATATGTACTGCGTTGTGTGAGCACTGAAAAAATGTTTTTACTATATTTTTCATAAAATTAATTTTCTTTTAAAATATATATTTCAATTTTTGAGTCATACATTTCTTAAAAAATAAATGAAATATATACCAAAATAGTTTAAAAAGTATATAAAATGAACTAAAAAGATGATTTTAACATGTTAACAGCTAAAACAACTCCTTCATATAACTAAAAACATGTCATTTAAGTAAAATATGTCAGGTCCATTTCTATTCATAATATCGATATACTATATTAGTAGTTATTATGAGGTGGCTAGCTCAATGGTATGAAGTCGGCCTGTGGATTCTGAGGTCCCTGGTTCGATTCCCACAGGCAACAAACAATTTTCATAATTTCAAAAACTACCCCTGTGGCTCCTCCATCACGAACATCCTTGGAGGCCGTGATTTGACGACTGGTAACCGCACATCACGCGTAAAATATATCACTTACTGAGATCTGCTTCGACAGAGTGCCACACCCAGTAATGGGTAGAAGGCGTGATGATATATTTATATTTATTTTATTTATTTATATTAGTACTGAATTGTGACACACACAGACATGGTTGCCACCTCTTTGGTTTCAGCTCGAAGACTCCAATTTTTAGTACAAGTCTCCGGACTCCGATTGTATAAGAAACATTTTCAGGTTGAATAATAATTTATTGAAATTGATCAATGAAATAATATGAGAGTAAGTTTAGTAATACCTGAAATTTGAACAATATTTAATTGTATGAATTGCAAAGAGTTTTATAATTTTTTAATATAAGCAGATCTGAAAAATCGTTATAATGTGCATGTCCTGACAAAAAGTTTGGTTCAAAAATGAATGACGCAATAAGTATCTATATTATGTAGTTAATAACAAAAATGAATTATGTTCATAAATATTTACAAAAATAGTTGATTTTGATAAAAAAATATTTTTTAATATTTTTTTTTAGTATTTAGATCTAAAATTTTTAATATTTGTTTTTAAATAATAATAAAAAATATAGACTTTCTTTTAGTATTCCAAATACACATACGCTTTTTTATAGGTGGCAACCGTGCTCATAGATACCTGTTGTTTGTAGAAAGGGAGCCACAGTGGTAATTTTAACGCACTGCTTTCATTTTTCTGCTGTGAATGTAAAACACTTTTTGGATAAAATTTTTGTATATTACGCATATTTTTCTGCAAAATTAATAGTTAAATAAACATTGTGAGACTGAAGTATTTAAATGAAAAGCTTGATTTTGTGGGTGAATTTGTACTCTCGTCAACGTAAATAAAAATGATGTAATATGCCTATCATAACATGCTGATTGGTATAATTGTTTTAACAGTTATTAAGTCCTTATTTATATGCCTCTTAAAGTAACAATAACTATTTGAAATCCTAACAAACTCTATGCGAACAAAACATTTCTACATACAAATAATCCCGAACTTACCTTTTATCAATTTAAATCCTTAATTGACACACCAGCTAACAATACAGGATTGACTAAAACTATAACCACATACAATATTAATTATTTTAAATAAATGCCTAAGTCAGAAGCGGATTTAAAATATTTCGGGCCCTAGGGCCTAGGCAAAATATTTATTTCGGGTCCTTTAGGAAATAAAATTCAGCATCTAATCCAATAAACACAAATAATTTTACATGTTTCGCAACCTCGTAACAGCACAAATTAAATCTGAAAATAACGAAATTATCGATAGTCATGAAATTGAAACAAAATTGACAAATGTTTAACGTTTTATCTGTTAAAATTAATGACATAATAAAGAAATTATTTTGATCGATTAAATGTCAAACATTTGTTTAATTTTGTTTCAATTCCATGACTGTCGATAGTTTTGAGACTATTTTCGTTATTTTCAGATCTAATTTGTGCCGTTACGAAGCATGCAAAATTATTTTTGTTTATTGGATTAGATGCAGAATTTTATGTCCTAAAACTTTTATTTGAAGCTGTCTTGCTTAAAATAATTAGGGAAACAGGAAATTATAAAATTATGATTTTACATGTTAAATACCCATGTTCGAGAGTCGCGGTCACCATCCTGTATATATATTTCTATATTTAAACTAAAAGCTTGAATCCGGGTCCTAAAATTTTTGGACCCTAGGCTATTGCCTCTTTAGCCTAGGCCAAAGTCCGCCTGTGGCCTAAGTGATTGCAAGAAACATAAAAATACAAAAGTCAAATACACCATGATAAAATTATTTATAATAAAAAAATTTATGAAAAATTGGAAAATATTTCAAACCAAACAAAATTTTGGAAGACAGAGAATTCTCTACTTTACAAAAAATCGGCTTATACTAATGCAATAACACTGTAAATAGTTAGCATCTATACTTTGGTGAAAAGTTCGAGTAGAAAATTACATCAGACTTAAACTTCATAGATGTACTCGTATACACCCATATCTTGACAGTGCCATACTTCGGAAAAACTTAATTTTGTATTAACGAGATACTACAAAAATCTCCAGGCTTAGACGGCATTTTAAATTAACTACTCCGGAACCTATGAGAATTTACTAAAATGAATCTAAAAAATCTGGTGTGGGCACCACACGACTCTCTTATACACAGCATATTTAATATTCAGAATATATAAAGTGTAATTTAGGTTTTCAGTAATTCAGCATTTATCTGTTTGAAACATATAAAATATCAAATTTGTTTACGTATAATTTTTTAGTAATGTTAACTACTTTATGTCTTACTTTACTGATGAGGCATATACGAAGGACCGATTTTCGAGCCTAACCCTTGGTATCTGAAGAACCGTGAGATACGAAGTCGATTGAATTGAGGCAAAGTTGCCAAATTAGTTGACCATTTTAATGATGTATTTGTTTTTCCGAAAAAAGACATAGATAACTAGATAAAGCGAAAATTAAAATCTATGTTTTTTGTTTCTATTGCTACTATGATTATTGAAATATATTATTAAATACAAAAATGAGTTTTTCTCAAAATTATAAGCATATACAGAAAAATTGTAAATAACATTTTATGTTCCAAATATTATTGCCAACATCTTTTATTTGAAACTTTTTTTCGTAACTCATTCCATTTTTGAAATAAATGGAATTTTTTGTTTTGTGTGTCGAGTAAACTTCCTCTTCCAGTTTTTCAATTTCATTCAAAATCAACTCAGCTCTTCGTATTTTCATGAAAATTATAATTATCAAGTTTCGTTAACAAATCTTATCTCGTTCATGAGATATTGCACATACGGACATACATCCATCCATCCATCCATTCATCCATCCACACACACACACACAGACATCATTGAGAAAATGATCGAAACGGATTCAGTGGACCTCAAAACACGTATTTCCGCGAAAATTTCGTCAACGATTTTTTTCACGATTCCAATACTTCCTTATACTGCGTATAAGAAAGTAAAAACACATTGAATAGTCTCTTTAATCAAGAAAGTGTTCCCAAATTCCTCAAAAATATTTGATTATCTATAAATTAAATAAATAAAGATGTTAGTGTTAAGCAATAGGGTTAATTTTAATGTGGAGAAAATATTGTCGGCTGTGGTAATCGAACCAAGGTTCTCAATATCCACAGGCTGAGTCGATATCACTGAGCCACCTACTCTATTGATTATCTATGTTGCACAAAAATAGAAACATTAGTGTTATAAATAACTATCGAAGCATTGCCATTTTCAGTAACTTTCTGAAGCTACTAACTTACGTAAAAAATTATAGTGTACAAAAATAGTTTTAGAACATTCTCCCTGAAGCTCAACCAGCTTTTCGCAAGAATAGATCTTATACCGACAATTTGCTTGTATTCACAACCATAAGCCATAGTCGTAACCAAACGTTCAAGAAAGGTACTTATACTGGTTTCGTTAATCATGATAAACTATGAAAGAAAATGTTTGACAGAGGAATAAGTAGTAGGGTAATAAGTTTCCTTCGAAACATGTATGAGCAAGCCTGCTTGTAGGTCCCGTAAATAGTTCCTTATCAGAAAAAAATCCATATTCAAAATGATGTTCCATAGTGAGACCACGAGCCCACTGTTACACTATACATTGCAAACCTAGAATCTAAATTTAGAGAAAATAACTTAGAAGAAATATACGTAAGCCACCACAGACATTTTAACGCTGCAATACGCTGATTATTTAGTTATTTGTGTTTTATTTCCTCAAGATCTATATAAAAAAATTACAAATTTTAGAATCGTATTGCGATGAATTAGATCTTCAAATAAACTACAGAAAACACAAATTATGCATTTCACCTAGATAAACAAGTTACTACTAAAGAACAATTAGTTTGACAGGGATGCGAAATTAAATTTACGAAATTCTGCATCTATCTTGTCATAACTTTCAAAACATCAGCGCTATACAATGACCATTCACAAAATATTTTCACAAAAGCACTCTTATATACTGCAAAGATCTAGGCTACCAATCAATTTGAAGCCATAGAGAAAAGATAGACTAATTACTTTTAAAAAAATCATTGACTGGGATAAATGTACACCGAACTACATAATTAGAAAAGAGACTGGTAAAAATGTCATAGAACTGTAAATTTTGATGCGAATTTTAAACTGGTGGTTCAAGATTCACTAATGTCCGACAATATGTATTGAAGATTTGTTTTAAAAAGCTGTGTTACATTAATCAGAGAGACTCTATTTCTGAAGAGAAATAGCAGAAATATAATTGGACCAGGATATAGCAAACTATTCTTTGTAAAGAAAACTTAATCTGAAAATAACAAAATTCACTCTTACTAACATCGAAACTTCAAATATCCTACTCGTCTACAGAAATATCCATTATATTTTTGATAAGCAAAGAATAACCAACTTCTCATATAACTCTGAATTCAGAACATACCACTATATCACTTGTATATTATCTTTAAATGTTGCCATCAAATTTCTGAAACTATTTAACCAACTTCGAATAGTGAACACCCATTATAATATAAATATAAATATATATATATATATATATATATATATATATATATATATATATATATATAAATTTTGTTAATAATTGTTTACTATTAAATTTTTGATTCTAAATAAATAATTTTTCAGACGACCACATATGAAAATAACCATAACAACATCATAAATTACTACGAAAAGTTGAACATAACATGAACTGATATGTTAGTATAACGCACACTTCTAACATATCAGGTGAAGTTTCACTGATTGATAACAGATGGCTTTACGATGTAAGAAAACAATAAAATAAATTAAAAGAATTTGTATTATTATTTAAATCGAAGTTTTGGCAGATTTTTCAACATATTTGCACAGATAAATCTTATTTTTTAAAATTAATAATTACTTATTTACTAATATTTTGTATTACTATTTTGACATTACGGTTAGTACAGTAGGTATCACCCCACGTAATGTCAAACGTCAAACGGCAACGCTAACCTTCAAAAACGCATCAGCTGTCAAAGTGTAATAACATTGCTCTTGTAAACTCTTTTTAGAAATATTTTGTGGTCGTCTGAAAAATAGTGTACATAACTCGCTCGAAACTGTGGGCGTTGTGCTCGTGTACTTAAATTACTCGGCGCTGCGCGCCTCGTTTTTCAATTGTACCCTCGCACGTTATATACACTCTCGATGCTTGTTATGTAATATACTAATATTTGTGTTTTATGTTAGAAATTTTCATGTAAATTTTTTTATGGGATGGCTAGCACAGTCGGCCTGTGGATCCTGGTTCGATTCCCACAGGCGACAAATTTTCATTATTTGAAAAAGCTATCCCTGTGGCTCCTCCACCACTAACATGTTTGGGGGCCGTGATTTGACGACTGGTAACCGCACTTCACGCGCAAAATATATCACTTACCGAGATCTGCTTTAGCAGAGTGCCACACCCAGTAATGGGTAGAAGGCGTGATGATATATATATTTTTTTTATGTACATTTTTAAATATGAATTTATCTAATTTTATACTAACATGTTTAATGAAATTTTTTCGATGCAAATACATATTCTTATTATCATTACATACCATAATTTCTTCTTAAGCAAAATCTCATCGTTTTTTCATTGCGTAACTGTTAATGTTTCAACACAGGTTGCTAATTGGTTATACTTTGTCGCAGAACTATTTTTGTTTGTCGTAACTGAGGTGTAAAACAACCTGCAGCTATTTATAACCGCAACCAAGGTGACGTATTTGTATAACGGTCGTCGAAGCTACAGTCGTACGTCGGTAAACCGCAAACAAATTTCATTTACACACTCAAAGTTTTTAATTAAACAGCACTTGGCTGATCGGCGGCCTGGCTCTCCACGTCGTGTTTACTCAGCAGATTTATCACTAAATAGAGTGGTTAGTCGTTAGTGGTTGCTATGATTCATAATGTGTTAAGCGAAGTTACGATTTACGAAGAATTTCAAACGAAAGCATCCATATAAATATTTAATTACCAGCTAATGAAAGATTAATTGCTGTTCGTTGGTACAGAAAGTGTTTTCATTAAAGTTTTTTAAAGCCATTATTTGAATTTGCTTATTTCGTATTTAAATATGTACATTTTTATTTTTGTCTACAAAATGTTAATTTTATTATTAATCATATTAAGGATATGAAACGCGTATGTACCATTAATATTTACTTTCTTGATTTTATATTTGTGTTTGGCTTTGATGCGATGGTAAAAATTTTACGTAGTCCTCTATTTTATAAAATGTTTGTTTCCACAGTAAACAGTTAAAATAAACAAAATGTAATGGAAAATACGCTATTTTAGGAAAAGTGACTTTTTGATCGATTGAGTTCAAATAAGTATATTTACATTATTGGAATTTTGGTCCAGAAAATATTCGCCGTTTTTCCTGTAACATTATCTACCTACCTATATACGAATATACTCGTATATTACGTTCTGGTCTATGACTACAATAAAAATATTTTTTTACAATAATGGACATGTATCATATAGATTAATATAATTATATAAAGCAAAATGTAAAAATATATTTTTTCAGACGACCACTTATGAAAGTAACCATAACAACATCATAAACTACTACGGAAAGTTGAACATATCAGGCGTATTTCATTTTCCATTTGGATCAGATCTAACTTACATTTACTGAACCAGATCACTTATTTATTTCGCTGGATTACTTCGCTGACTTTATTTATAGTACTAGAATTGCATTAGTTTGCTTAATTCAGTTGATTTAGTCATGTTGTCTAATTTATCTGAACCGATTTAAGTGAATCAATTGGCAAATGAAATACAGCTTTGATACACTGATATGTTAGCATAACGTACACTTCTAACATATCAGGTGAAGTTCCACTGATTGAAAACAGATGGTGCTACGATGAAAGAAAATAGTAAAATAAATGAAAAGTGTTTGCATTATTATTTAAATCGAAGTTTCCGCAGATTCTTTAATACATTTGCACAGATAAATCTTATTTTAAAAAATTAATAATCACTTATTTACTAATATTCTAGCATTATTTCACATTTTGATATTATGGTTAGTACAGTTGGTATCACAATACATAACCTCAAACGTCAAACGTCAACGCTTACCTACAAAAACGCATCAGCTGTAACAACAATACTCTTGTAAACTTTTTTAGAAATATTTTGTGGTCGTCTGAAAAATAGTGTACATAACTCGTTCGAAAGTGTGATAACTGTGTTCGTGTACTTAAATCACTCGGCGCTGCGCGCCTCGTTTTTCAATTTGTACACTCGCACGTTATCTTACACTGTCGATGCTTGTTATATAATGTACTATTTCAAACGACCACTTATGAAAGTAACCATAACAACATCATAAATGATTACGGAAAGTTGAACATAACATACAATGATATGTTATTATAACGCACACTTCTAACATATCAGGTGAAGTTCCACTGATTGACAACAATAAAATAAATGAAAATTTTTTTATTATTATTTAGATCGAAGTTTTGGCAGATTTTTCAAAACATTTGCACAGATAAATCTTATTTTTTAAAATTAATAATTACTTATTTACTAATATTTTAGCATTATTTAATATTTTATCATTACGGTTAATACAGTTGGTATCACCTAACCTTAAACGTCAAACGTCAACGCTTACCTTCAAAAACGTATCACCTGTCAAAGTGTAATAATATTGCTCGTGTAAACTTTTTTTAGAAATATTCTGTAGTCATTTGAAAAATAGTGTACATAACACGCTCGAAAGTGCTACGCGCCTCGTTTATAAATTTGTACACTCGCACGTTATCTTACACTTTCGATGCATGTTATGTAATATACTATTCTTATTCATATATACTAGAGATAAGTGAATACCACCCGCGAATACTCGAATCGAGATCTTCGTATATTCATGACAACGGCGAACATTCGAATACCTCGCATATTGCGCGATACGTCTTGAAATTGAAACAGCACTGCTTTGATGAACTTAATTGACAGTTGTACAGTTACTGCTTGACAGTTAAAGGAAACGAGCGTTGTTTTAGTTACATACATATTTATTGATTGACATTATTTCATAATTTATAATAAAAATAAATATTATTTTTATATTTTTGGATTATTTTATAATTATATTTCATTGCCATTTACACATATTAATTAATCAGTGAATTATGATTTAATATTTTTAATTTAAATTAAATTTATAATTAATGTATTTTTTTTTTTAATTTTTAAATAAGTAACTATACGGAGTATTCGAATATTCGAGGTATTCGAATATTCGAAATCTGATAAGTATTTAAATTTGATAAATGCTCACTAATCGAAAAAAGATTCCATTTTGAACTGTAATAATTAAAAATAGGAATCCGATCTTGCTTAACAATTGGATGTATGCTAAATTTATAATTAATTGAAGAACATCTTTGAATCATTATACAGCTCATATTGATATTTCTTTAAAAAATAACAATTCAGTTGTCCTAAATTAGTTTATAAATATAATAAAAATATTTAATTATTGACGTAGTAATAACAATTAACAAATAAAATGAAAATATGTTCAAAATAATTTTAAAATTATTCCTGTTTAGTTATATGAGAAATCACACTACATTATTCAAATACAGCAAATTTTAATACAGCTATACCTACCATGTTCATATATTTTGTCAAAAAATTATTAAATATTTTTGTTTTGTTGCGTTGAAACTCAAGTTGAGGAACTATTTTATTTGTAATTTTTTGTAATATATTTTCCAAAATATTAGCGTAATAAAATAAAATACTACTTATTCAATGAGGACACATACTATTGTTGAACTAAGAGACGCGTCTTTTTGGTCTTTAAAATTACTTTCAATTAGCTAATGTAACTAGATAACTATTTAACAAATAAACAAAAAAATACATGCATAGCTGTATTCCATTTGCCACTTGGTTCACTTAAATCATTTCAGATAAATTCGACACATGACTAAATGAATTGAATTAAGCAAACTGATGCATTTATCGAGATGAATTACTTCAAAGTAAATTAGAATCTGTAATTCTAGTACTGGAAATAAAGTTAGCAAAATAATCTAGCGAAATAAATAAGTGATCTGGTTCAGTAAATGTAAGTTAGATCTGATCCAAATGACAAATGGAATACGCTTCATATAGATCACTTTATTCTACTATTTTAACTAAATTATATATACATCCTAATATGCAAAAATCTTCTTTATCGTTATGCTGGTAGTAGTTTTAAGGGTGTTTAGATTTGGATGTGGTTAATACATTATTCATAGATTTGGCCGGCAACAAGATTAAGTGTATTCATTGGCATATTCGCAACCTAGAATATGTGTATGTGTACGACTCTTCCGCTGGACCTCTTTATTCGATCTATGCATGCAATTTTACTTTAGTTGTTTACTACATGGCTGTACTGGTGCTAATTCTACCTTCGCTTAGTAGATAAATTTGTTAGATGATACTAAAGGATTTATTAATTAAGTATCACCTAATACTATCATAACCCATCAGAAATAATCTGCTAACTTACGTCATTTAAATTTACAAAACTTAAATACAAGTTCACTCCAAAGTCTCGAGTCACGAATCTTGAGTCTCGTACAAAAGCATTGCACTGGAAATCCAACTCGAAGTAACTCTGTTCAACTTCCATTTTCCCCAAAACGGAATGTTACAAAGTCTGTTATTTCTAACGAAGATAATTTCTTAATTGCTCCGAAATCAGATTAACATCCGGTTGCATCTAGTTGGTAATGGCGACAGGCATCTTCGCCGGTAACGGTGTGCTTGCTGTGCGCTCGAAAGCAAACGTCGACGGCGGCCGTCGTGGAAGGTGGAATGGAAAGACAGGTAGAGCGAGCGCTGCAGACGCCTCTCCCGGCAGTTCCTGAAGACTTAATTTATATGTGCATCCGGCTTGCAGCCTGTAGCGTCAGTGCCGAATTACTAGCACCGAGCATAGAATTGAAACTCTAAGTTATTCTGCGCGAAGAACGCATGAACGTATATGTAAACCTTTGAGTTATGCAAGTTCCACATCGCGCTTTGAATGTTAAATAGTGAGATTAAATCGCACTCATTTTAAAATTAACTTTCAAGGCGAAATTAGGATTGCGGATTTATTTTGTTTTTATTCTAAATAAAATTATTTCTCAAGATGTTGTTTTTCCAACTGTTATGGGTTAGCAGTGGCTATCTTACTAATTGCTGTATCCAGTCTTTCTTGTCTTTCAGAACAATATATATTTTTTGATAAAATCGTTTTTATTTCAATTGATAATCTTTGCCTTTGATTTGCTATCGCCTTCAATAAGAAAATATAATAAGTTTATCTGCAGGATACCAGCCAGTACTCTAAAACGTATCACCTTTAAATTTAGTTTTATTCCAAGTATATTTTTTTGAATATACAGGTAAAAAACAACAAAATTTATTCGGGAAGATGTCACGTAAATCCGTAGATTTTAGTAAGATTTTGTTTTTATTTAAAAATGATGCAAAGTAAGAAAATGGTATATGGATACTTGTTTTACACGACGTATTGTCAAATTCACATAATAATATGCTGTATAGTATGAGTGGACGATATATCGATATTTTCGATATGTCGATATTTTCTGTATATTGTTATTTTCGATAGGTGTATCAATATATTTGATATATTGATATTTTTGATATATCAATATTTTCGTTATGTCGATATTTTCGATATGTCGATATGTCGATATTTTCGATACGTTGATATTTTCGATATATCAATATTTTCAATATATTGGTATTTTAGATATATTGATATTTTTTATATATCATTTTATCAAATTTAAATAATAATGAATTTGTCACTGATATTGAGACTACAAGGTAAAAGACATTATTTTGTCAGGTCTTAAACTATATTATCTATTTATAGTTCACAAAAAAGATTGCCCTATACTGTCAAATTTACAAAATCTTGAACTATTAATTTATCTCAATTTTTAACATTAATATATTCCAAGAGCATAGGTTAATACAAAATCATTTTATCACAATCTAAAAGTACATACCAGACGCCGTAGATATATGACGAGGTTAATATTCATATACCCTTCAGTATCAAAATATACAGATTTATCGATACTCAGTTATTTAGAAATTCCGATATTTCATATATTATCATTCTGATATATCGATATATTTTGATATATTCAAAATATCGATAACCCGATATACCGATAAATATCGATATATTGACGATATCAAATATCGATATCCCGATATACCGATAAATATCGATATTCTGACTATATCGATATTGAAATTTTGAAATCGCCAAACCCTACTATATTGACAGAATAACTTAATTAAATACAATTATGTTTTCATAACATTATTGTCTTTAATACTATGCCGTGCTAATTCGTTCTATTCCAAAGATGTTTAAAAACACTGTATCAAAATATTTGCAGCTTTAAATTTTAAATAAAAATTTGGTATTCATTAAAATAACGACCTAGAATAAACTGGCCAGTGCAATGTTATTGTATTTCAGTGCAAATATTTCTTTCGGATATACGAGTTGCAAAGTAATTAAAAAGAAAATAAATAAATATATCATCACGTTTTTTTATCCATTACTGGGTGTGGCACTCTGCCGTAGCAGATCTCGGTAAATTTATTTATGCCCGTGAAGTGTGCTTATCAGCCATCAAATCACGGTCCCCAAAGATGTTCTTGATAAGGGTTAATTTTAATATGGTGAAAATTGTCTGTCGGTTTTGGAAGTCGATACTATTAAGCCACCTACGATTATTGCACATCTTGATCTTTGCAATCAGTATTCAAGTTTCAGAAAATAAATTTACACTTTGATAGGCAAGTGCATACCACTGTTGCCGCAAGCTAAAATAATTATGTACTAGATTTTTAAATAAAATAGTACCCGAATTGGACAAAAAGGACTAACTTTAATATTACTTAGTAATTACATACACTTTTATACTTATTCTCTAAAATTCTGAACATTATGATTAAAATAATTTATTCATGTTACTTGTTTTTCTTTTCATTCGTCCTTGAACAATTAAAAACCAAGTGTGTGTTTGATATTTTTATAAAAATCTTTCTATATAAATCTGATTTATACATAATAATAAAATGTAAGCGTATCTATGATTATTTTTATAATATTGCAATACTTGAAATTAATCCTAAAAATCAACATCATATATGTAGAATGTTATTGCTCGTCCTGCGTCCATTAAACTCAGTTAAATTACCAGCACTATCTCACCTAAAAGCAACGTGTACTCGTACATATCCCTCTAATTTACTATAACTGAACTGTGGGCGAAAACAAATTTACATCACAGACAGCTGCGAATTGCGCTCGTGATGTGGAATTAGGAGAGTCGCGGTACTGATAAAAGAATAAACGATGCCTCGTGGTTGTCGCTCCTGCCGCTTGTGGTGCCTGGCGCTGCTTACATCAATATACGAGCGCGCAGCAAAGCATTGGTAGGTTGACTTGGTGAACGTTACAACCAGATGCTGTAATTTCTGTTTTCATTGCTATGTCTACAGTTGTATGTACAGAAATCACATTCAACAACAGTTGAGTGCAGCGTAATTAGAGCATGGTTGAATTATTCAACTTTATATATTATGTTTATTTATGAAAGTGGAGAATATGTGCCAGAAATATAGGATGTTTACTCATGTGTCAGCAAAAATTATAAAACATAATATCTCAATTTGTTTTCAGGAATATTCACACAGATATGTTGACTAAATATGTAAAATGACACTATCATAATAACAACGCTATTCAAAATTACAAACATATTATTTTTTAGGGAGAAAGTACAACAACAATATCGAATACTCGCACTATTGCATAAAACAATGTTCTTTTGATACATATGTATATTGCTTGGCAAATTTACGCATATTTCATCTACAATTTTACAATTTTAATACTGGTAGTACATATTTATGTATTCATTATTATTTTCAATGGATCCTAAACCAAATTTAATTAAAAAAGTATTCAACGATTGAGATTAATTCCTCTAAAAATATTTTAAGTGTATTTATAGGCAAGTTATACATTGCAATCTATCTTGAAATAAAGAAATAGTTTGTATTAATATTCATTTTATCTCGGTTTACCTACGGTTTGAAAATAGATTTATTGTCTTCAGAAGAGAAATACAATTATTATTAAAAACCTTTATTTTCGGTCCATTAAAAAAATTAGTTGAAAGGAGTAGTTAATATTTTACTTATTTGTAGTCATTTAATTATTGTAATTACTACATTTTTGAAATAGTTTAGTTACACGAAAAATTTCATAAAATTTAATTCAAGCTGTCGATGTCTTACTCTCACTATTTTAATTATGGCAAGGATCTTTACTAGTATTTATTTAGATTAAAACTGAACTTACTAAAATACTAATACAAATGGTTGTTACCAATTAAAAGTTCATGAAGTTATCTATTATCAGTACAATCAATATTTCATAGAATAAAACAAAAACAAATGGAGCTACTGAACCCGCCTGGACGTAACCCGTCTCGAATGCCGGATGTGTGCAAAGCACGTTGAGATTGGTTCGTCAGTAGAACGCAACGCTAAAACTTGCTACACAAGCTCAGAGAGCGAATTCAGAAGCTCAAACCATCACCTACACACGTACACGTGCCTCGTCCGAAACATAAACTCATGTCAACATAACAAACATTTGCAGCGCACTTTGATCGAATCTATTCGCTGATATTTCAGTTTCATAAATTTATCTGTGCCGATTTTACAAGTTGCTCTAACTTAAAATTTTGATGTGTTGAAGAAATATAGGAAGATTCGTTTTAAGCTTTTAATGAATTGAATTTTGTTTCCCTATAGAATATTATTATTGATAACCAGAATAGAATATTTGCTTTAATTTTTATTTATTTTTACATATTTACGATTATACACTAGAAAATAAAATATTTCCCGATACCGATTAAATATTTATAATTTACGAAAACATCTTCTGCGGTGGCGCTAATTAAATTAAGCCGAATTTTCTTGAATTTTAATAAATGTCATATGCAATAAATGCACAGCTGAAAACAAAGACTTGCAATTGATTGATTCTTATCTACACGTTCATTTATCAATATCTCTTAAATCGAAATTTTTCTGAGCAGATCGCAAAATTCTAAATTTCTAGAGGATTTTTTGTATTGTTTTAAAGGCATAATTTTATATTTTTAATTCAATCATTATCATGTGTCATCTCGCCTACTCATATTTATTCCTAGGAGTCTTATAAACCATTGTTTCCAACCGTCAAGATACGAGCCTCAAACATTTTAGTGCATTCATTAAATAATTAAAACAATTTTAAATTTAAGTTCTGTTAATTTTTATTTGAAATTCGACGTCTCGATACGCTAAAGATGTACCTTCATTAAAAAATTGAAATAATAAATAAACAGAACAAGACAATAAATAAATAATTAGATAACAAACAAGTACACAAGTAAGTAAGTAATATAATTTTAATTATAATTATAATTTTTTGATAGACAAGTTTTATTCAATTCTCCGCCATTACAGTAATTGTTCATGATGTTCTTATTATTATATATTTCAATTGTTTCCCTTATTAATCAACCATTTATATACTAATAACAATGTTAGTATCTTCGTCTTATATTTAAATTAGTAGTAGAGTGTTTTAATAAGTCAAATTTAATGTAGGAATGTAGTAATGGACATAGGCTTAAGTTGTAATAATTTAATAAAGATACATTTATTTGCTATATGTTTGCCCTGAATAATCAACCTACAACTTTAATTAAGTTTAATTGTTGTTTTATATCGCACGTTTGACCTGAAGATGGCCATAACCTTGGCCGAAACGTTGTTAAAGTATCTTCATTACATTATTGCAACTTAAGTCTATGTCTATTACTACATTCCTTATATTCAAATTGTTTAACATGCTTTGAAAATGAGGATTTATCTGGATACTTCGGTCGATTTGCGCTTATGTTCGCTAAGTCTTGTTGAATTTGTTCCTTCTGTTTGCTCAGTATAAATTTTACCGCATTCTTAAGGAGTACTATAAATTCCAGAAGAATGAAGAGAGGCAACGTCTTCTGCACTCTTCAGTACTTACTAAAATTTCACACGAAGGGAAAAGAAACCTCATTTTTTCTTCCTTGTTAGTATTCGACCTATTTTATCTGTAACGTTCTCTACAAAATAAAAAAACGGAAAGATGATATTCGAATTATCGGCACCAGCACCCGTTTCTTAAATCTGTCTTGTTTTTCTAATATACAATCTAATATACCTATGGGGTATCAAGTCGGCCTGTGGATTCTGAGAACCCTGGTTCGATCCGCACAGCCAACAAAACATTTTCACCAATTTAAAATTACCCCTGTAGCTTCCCCACCACTAACATCTTTGGAGGCCGTGATTTGACGGCTGGAAACCATACTTCACGCGCATAAATATATCACTTACCGAGATCTGCTTCGGCAGAGTGCCACATCCAGTAATTGGTAAAAGGCGTGATGATATATTTATTAATTTTATTTTATATACATCACGTTTCCTAGTCATTATCATACGTATCTATTCTTTTCTTCTTGAAGTTTATCTGCATGTATATGATCTCTACTCTGTTAAATAATCATTGTATTGTTCCATTATCTGAGCAGAATGACAATGTGATGAAGCATGTATAGTATATATTGGTTTATGTGTATTGGCTTTCTGTAGACAAAATGTAGAAGGATAGATAAATATTTGTATGATCAATGGATCAAGGAAATATAAAGATTAAGAACAACATGAACAATTGCGAATGAATAAATCATTGTTACCATTGATCAAGAAATTATAATTGATTGATTATTTGTAACTTAGTTACTTGTTTACTCGTTTGTTATTTAGTTACTTATTTACAAATTCGTTTTGTTTATTTATTATTATAATTTTCCTGGCAAAGGTTCAACTTTAATGTATAGACTTGTTGAATTTTGAATAAAATTGTACAGAATTTAAACCGGGAATTGTTTAAATTTTTTAAACATGAACACTGAAAGCTTTTTCCATTTATTAAAAAAATCTTTTACTTTTGTATGAACTTAACTTGAATTTTCAGTTATTTTCTCCACAATAGTCAGTTTAGCAGAACCGTATCTAGTTATTTCTGCGCCTGAGACAAGAATATAATTTTTTAAGTTGTATCGATGATTTAAAAAAATATATATAAATTAAGTAGATAACAAGCAAAACAAGCCTCTGGCATTGTTCTTTTTTGGGTGTATTTATTTTTTTCCAAAAAAAATACTACAATGAGTAGTACTTTTTTGTATAAATATATTTTGAAAATTATCGACCAATATCTTTTTTTCTGTAAAATATATTTCATTGGACAGCAGAATTAATTAATTAAGATCTCAAACAAAATCTCATAAATAGATTATAATTACACCTGCAAAATTTCTTAACTTATAATTATTCTAATTTTATATCGCTATAAGGGTTTCTGATACCTAAATTTTGTTTCTAAAGAAACCTGTCTCTAAAAGAATCAAAATAGCTTTGAAAATTCATTACAATACTCCTTGTCATTATTATTTATACTTATATTTTGAAATTTCATTATATAAATGATTTTTATGTTAAATTGAAATAATTGAATTATGTACATTTGGAAAAAAATAAATTTGAAATAATTTTATTCAAATGGTGAATGATTCATCCGTAATCCTAATTCATAAAATAATGCTATAGAAAAATAAATATATAACACAGGTATAATATTTCTCAGCTGTATTTATATAAAATTCCTTTGAGATGTGGAAGCGCTAGAGGTATTTGCTTGCTTTGACATACTTTGTTTGAGTGTTTTTAAAAAGTCATAAAAAGAGAATAATAGTTCTTCGTGCACAAAACTCTTTATTTTTCTTCAACGTTTAGATCGCGGTGACTATAAAAGTACAAAAGATAGAAAACGTATGTATGTAAAGTAAAGCAGTCATAAGTCAACTTTACCAAATAAATATATGCGGTTGGTTTATTCGGTAAGAAATCACTAGCAGTAAGTAAACATGTAGTAATATGGAAATAAAGGTATACGATTTAATTTTAAAATGTCAAAGATATATTGTTTATATTCGTATTTATATTTTGTCTCATGATAAATAAATGTAACAAAAGTTTTATTAGTTTTGTAAATATTTAACAACAAATGTGGGAAATATTTTTTATATCAAATACTTATTATAAAAAAAAAAGGTCATACTTCTTTAACATGTAAAATCATTTATTAAGATGTCATTGCTCCTTAAAATATTACATTATATTCTTGTCTCGTCTCATATTTAAAAAAATATTGATAGATAGGTGGATTAATGGCAATTCGTCGGACTGCGGATTTGAGAACCTGAGTGCGATTCTCGCAACTTTACACTACATTAAAATTAGCCCTGTGGCTCTCCCTCTACTAATATCGTAGGTGGATCATGATTTGACATTTCTGGGAATCGCACTTTACAAAAATAAGTCACTTATTAAGTGCAATTATATGTGAAAGAGAGAATGAGATTTTAAATATGTACAGAAATTGATTCCTCTGTTCATTTTATAGCAAAAGTACAAAAAATTATTTAAAATGAAACTTTAGACCTAAAATGTTTAAATTTAACGTAAAAGAGTGTGGGTTATACTAGCTATTTGAAAAATTAAATGAGACATAGTCGATAAAATTCACATTACAAGGAAATTAAAACATAAATAAAACGAAATTTCAATCTCGTTAAGTTCAATAATTTATGAATATTTAATTTTAACTTACAGCAATACGGAAGCAATCGTTACTATAATAGAGATTAATATCACTAAACTAGGGTTGTTAAAAATCATGATTAAAAAGAAATTTAAAAAAAAAACAGATTTTAAAATTTGAAATCATATTTTTTTATTTAAATCGGTTTTTTTTATATTTTTTTCATTATGAATAGTCTACTGTAGAGGACTCATATATTTTGGTGTTTTGAATTTCGGGTGAAGAGGTTATGCTCCGCATGAACTGCGGAATCAGGTGTATTAATAAATATACTTCTTTAGAACCCTTAGTTTTCAAACTAAAGATTCCAAGTAATGTTTAATGAATGGTTGTGAGAACAGTTCAGGAACTGATCAGCCCTTAGAATTTTAAGTAAACAGCAGAGGAATAAATAACGGTGTTTCGTCGTAGTGTTGCGAGTTTCTTACTTTAGAAATTGAATATATGACCAAATATGTTTTTTTAGGATGGTTACGTAATTTGGCACCATAAAATATAAATAAATAAATATATCATCACGCCTTCTACCCATTACTGAGTGTGCCACTTTGCCGAAGCAGATCTCGGTAAGTGATATATTTTACGCGTGAAGTGCGGTTACCAGTCGTCAAATCACGGCCCCGAAGATGTTAGTTGTGGAGGAGCCACAGGGGTAGTTTTAAAATGGTGAAAATAGTTTGTCTCCTATGAGAATCGAACCAGGGTTATTAGGATCCATAGGCCAACTTGATACCATTGTGCTAGCTACCCGATACCATAAAATATTTGTCATCTTTATTTGAACCCATACTCGATACTCATACTTAACGAAATTAAGTATCATTTTTACCATTTTTTACCTTAAAAAATGCGTCAACATATGTAGACACCAAGAATTTATTTTACGTAACAAATTTAAAACCGAAAGGGACACACAACACGCCGCGATCGCGGAGGATTTCTGTGAGACTTATAAATCGCGTAAGGCATACTTAATTTCGAGGATGCGATACCCGCCAGGGGCGCTAATCTCGGAATAACTCAAATAATATAATGTTGGACTTTCTTTTGGACTTTGGTGGTTATAATATTGAAACGCTTTACTGAACATCAAACTTGTCTGAAAAATCTAACAAGAAAGCAAACCGTGAACATCCTTCATCTGAACATCAGAAGTCGAAATAAACACTTTGAGGAATTAACGGTGCTTGTCGAGATGTATCAAAGGCGTTTCGACGTTATCGTGTGCTCTGAAACTTGGAATGTATTGGACACTAGACTGTATCATATTGACGGCTACACCACTATATACAACAAAGGCAACGTGAATCAAAACGATGGTGTAGTGGCTTTCATACGAGACTCGTTTACATTTGTGTGGTCAGTAGATAATGTTGGTGAAATTAAAGCGCTACGAATCCAAGTGTCGTTACCAAACAGTGAAGTGCAAACTATAGTGGGCTTATACAGGCCTCATACAGTCAACCCACAGATTTTCACCGAGAATTTATATTTGTATTTACAGACATTAGAGGAAGATGAAGTAATAGTCGTCGGTGACTGTAACATTGACATTATCGGGCAGGATACTATAGCGGATACGTACGTAAACAACTTTAGCTCGCTGGGATTTGTCTCGGCTATTAACTCTTACACGCGTGTCCAAAATAATTCGCGTACATGTATTGACCATGCTTTTGTCAGAACTAAGGCTCCGCTCGGAGATATTGTTGCAGCAATCTTAGAAACTACTACTACTACTACTATTACTGATCATTTCGCAATAATAGTCCAATTACCTGTTATGGAAAAGCCGACAATAGTGAATGGGATATATAATAGAAAGAAAACAGATTATGATAGTCTAGGCATTACTCTATCTCGTGAACTCTGGATCAATGTTTTCGAAACACATGATGTGGATATTGCAACGGATAACTTTATAGAACGTCTTAATCAACATATTAATAACGCGACTTCGAATACAATTGTTAAGATACCAACGTGTAAGAAACCATGGATAACACCAGGAATTATTAAATCAATTAAAACTAGAGATTCATTATATCAAAAATTGAAGAAAAGTCCGTTCAATGAGTTTTTTAAGAGTAAGTTTCAACTTTATCGTAATGAACTAACCAAGACTTTAAAGAAAGCAAAGACTGAATATTATAGGAGAAAAATCGCAAATACAAATAAGGATTCGAAAAAAATGTGGAGCGCTGTGAATGAAATTATAAATCCAACAAACCCTCGAAAATGCGTGAATAAGATTAAGCATCTAGGTGAAAGTATTACAGATAAACAAGAAATTCCGGGAGTGTTCAATCAGTATTTTGCTAGCATCGGTTCTGTCCTAGCAAGTAAAATAGTACCAAATCTCGAATCTGTGATAAATGTACCGCCTTTAGAGAATTCTATGTTTTTGAGAGAAGTGAGTGAAGGTGAGATTTTAATTTGTATACACGGAATGCAAAGCAATAAGGCGCCAGATGCTGATGGGATCACAACTAACATGCTTAAAATTTGTGGAATTTTTATAGCGAGGCCTCTTGCGCATATACTTAATCTATCTTTCAATTCGAGCACGTGTCCCCAGTATTTTAAGCACGCAGTTGTTGTCCCGATACACAAATCTGGAAAAGAATCAATTATATCGAATTATAGACCTATATCTTTTTTGCCGAGTATCTCGAAAATATTTGAGAAGTGTCTAGTCGAACGAATTATGAATTATCTAGAATGTAATAATATATTGAGCAATGCGCAATTCGGCTTTCGTAAGGGAATATCAACCGATTCAGCGATATCCAAACTGACGGCGAATATTTATAAATTACTCGACTCGGGAAGACCCGCTATGGCGGTCTTCGTGGACCTTGCTAAAGCTTTCGATACGATAAATCATAACTTATTATTGAATAAATTATAATGCTACGGATTCCGCTGTAAGGTCCATGAACTATTATCGAGTTATTTAACGAACAGATCACAGGTGGTCAAACTCCAGAACTATGAAAGTAACCCAGCACAAATAACTTGTGGAGTTCCTCAGGGTTCTATATTGGATCCGATCTTATTTGTTATCTATATCAATGATATATTTTACACGAATTTGCGGGGAGAAATTCTTAGTTATACAGATGATACCGCGATACTATTCCATAGCCAAAACTGGGAAAGTCTGAAGACCATGGTACAAAACGAGTTTACTAAAATTAAAGACTGGTTCCGATCTAACTATTTAACGATTAACATGAATAAGACACAAGCGGTAGCATTCGGCTGTTATCGTGATGGTATACCTCAACTTGGACAAATAATGATACACGATTCTGATTGTACAAGGGGAAGGGACTACAGGTGCTCGTCTATCGAAGTTGTTAACTCTGTTAAGTATTTAGGAGTAAAAATAGATAGTCACTTGCGATGGAACGATCATGCTGAGTATATAGCGAGTAGACTGCGGTATATGCCCTGCTTATTCTACAGGCTCAGATTGGCTCTAACTAATGATCAGCTTCGAATAATTTATTATGGACTAGTTGAATCTATCTTATTTTATGGAATTGTCGGCTGGGGTGGTGCCAAAGATAATGTTATAATGAGGTTGCAAATAATTCAAAATCAAATTCTAAAAGTTATGATGAAAAAAGATAGACTCTACTGAACAATCGAATTATACAAAGAGGCAAAGGTTTTGAATGTTAGGCAAAAATTCTGTTTCTGCAATCAATCAATGTGTAAAAAACAATGAATTAATCACTGTTAATGTTTCGCCCGAGTCTCGGAGTACAAGAAGTACTACAGATAACTTAATAATAGTTCCCTGGTATGCTAGAACCATTGGCCGAAATTGTTATGACTATATAGCGCCAAAAGTGGCAAACTGTTTTATGCCTTCTTTTCGTCGTAAATTACTATTGAGTGGCGCTCTGAAAAAGTACAGGAAAAAAATAGAAGAGGCGGTAACTAACATACCAACAGAACGTTTGTTGAGCATTTTTAAAATGTGATTATACGCAGTAGTAAAATAACAATATAGTTTAATATAAGTAACATGCGGCAATATTATACTGTATTAAATTACTTGAATTCAAAGAGGATGAAAGGACAATAATATATCGTCCGCTAACAAATACATTAAGTTAATATTAGGATAAGTTAGTATATAAGTAAATAGGGTTGCGGAGAAGCGCGCAAGTGCTTTTGCAATTCTTTTCGGTCTGTTGAGCAGTATGGAAATATCGGCTTTCGAAAAATCCACATGTAAATTATATTGTATTTGAAATACCACTATGTATATTTTTTATGAAACGAAATGTATTTCTATAACTTATCTCAATAAATATCAATATCAATATTTGTTAATTTTAATGATAACGTTTTAATTTTTTATTTAAATCAACGATTTTATAAAATAAATCATGCGATTTAAATCATAACAGCCTTACACTAAACTAAACCGTCATATTGAAATTTTGTTTCATTTGTTATCGGGAGTATCGTAATAAGTGTTTCAAATAATTATGTAATCTTGTAATATTGATCTGATGTAGTTTAATAATCTAGAAAAGAAAGTTTAGCAGAATTAAATATAAATAAATAAGTATAAATACTGACTTTAACAACCCAAAATTTATATTTTATATATAAAACAAACATTTGGAAAATTATAATTACATACAGTACTTATATTGAAATGTAGTAGTTCGTATATATCTCACAGCACAACTTGTCGTTGTGCTGTGAGATATGTTAATATCACGTAACTCATTATCGCCACAGCCGGGGCGCAGGGGCTCAGATCGCGCGTGGATTACCCGGGAAGGCTTTCAAACCTATTTAAATCGGCTTAAAACTTGTCCGATCGCGATACGAGTAGAGCGCAGGAATTCGCCACTACGCAGTCACGTTTCTGTCCTCTGCACTTCCCTGCTCTGTGTTCTGTGGACAATGTTTCTCACCAGCTATCATTTTGCTGCGCTTTTTGTTAGTTATTTGTTTTTACTATTGGAGTTCGCGAGATTTGATCTAGCAAACGCCCGTTTATGAAACTAGTACACTAACTAGGTGTGCCTGTTATTGTTATACGTATTTTATTTCATTATTAGAATATCACTATCAGATTGAATATTAAATTATTTGAAATTTGCTTTCAAATAAAAATATAATATTCAATTGAAATATTTGAATAAACAAATAATAAAAATAAAACCACGATTGTAATACGTAAAATTATAATAATTATAATTATATATAAATAAATATATCATAATGCCTTTTATCCAATACTGGATGTGGCATCTTGGTAAGTGAAATATTTGTGCGCATAATGTCCGAATGGAGGGAGAGCTACAAGAGAGATTTTTAAGTGATAAAAATTGTTTGCCGGCTGTGGTAAGCGAACCCCGGTCCTCAATTTTACAGTCCAATCCGATACACCCTAAAAATTTGATTATAAATCACTACTGTACTCATAATTTAATCTATAGTGTCATATTTTATTACATAATTCAAAGAAAATAAATTCATTAAATATTGAAATAAAATTGCATTGGCGAGAATAAAAATTATAAATCTAGTGCAACACTAAAAGCAAATCATAAAATTAAAAAATGAGAAATAAATTTTTCCACTGCTATTATTTGTCAAATTATTTTGAGCAAAATTCTACAACTAAAATTGTAGAGAATTAAATTATTTTTCCTATAACTGTACGATTTCTTTGTTATTACGTAACTACTATTGCCTTGGTTACGGGTGAAAAGGAGACAAATGCAGACCAAGTGTGTTGCTGTAAACGAAAAACACGAGTGTCGAAAGTAATGTATGCTTTACGCAACTGTCAAAATAAAAATTTTACATATATCGATTTAAATTTCGCGCCGAGCGCGGAATATCATGTTTTAACCACAGACGCTTATGGAAGAAGAAGATATGTAGTGGTATATTTTGACGTTTATAAACATATCCTTTATAAATATTGCACATAATATCAGTATTCTTAATCTGTACACATTACAATAAGCAGAGAAGTACTTGCAGGTGTATTAAGTATGATAATTAACATAAAGAAAAATGATTTTATTTAAAGAGTAAGTGAAATACATAATATTTATTGTTTGTGTATATTAATAATACAGTTGTTACAGTTGCTTATATTGACATAATGTGAAGTGGGTACATTTTTACTGTCTAAAGAAACATTGATTTCTTCTGTATCTATTCATATTATCAACAGAACTATTATTGTCAATAATTTCGGAGATTTTAGAAGTACCAGCAGCAGGTTGATTGTCATTGTCGAAAATAGATCCAACATAGCATGATCTGGGGCTTCAATTATCTTTGGAGGTGTTTCTGATAAAGAAGAATCACTCACTGTAGTATTCCAATCTAGACGATTTTGAAGAAATTGTCTTGAAATTAGTGAAATATTTTTAAATAACGTAGAACAATGTGCAACCAATCAATAAACAAAACATCGTTCTCGTGAATATCATTAAGATTTTATAAAAAATAGGTTGATTGTCACTGTCAAGAACAGATGTAACGTAGCTTGCAATTATCTCTAGAGATGTACATGAGAAAGTTGAATCACTCATAGTATTCAAATCTAGATTATTTTGATGAAATTATCTTGAAATAAGTGAAATATTTTTAAATAATAATATAACAATCAACAAACTAACCTTAACAACGCCGTAAAATATCGTTCTCATTCTCTCATTAAAATTTTATAGATCCTGATAATATTTTAGTGTTTTTCTAAATTATCAGTTGTAGGAAAAATGTTGTTTATAACATGTAACAAGTCTTTTTCGGCATTTGTTAAAAAAATTAACTATTATTTGTTACTCGTTATTTATTTGTTACTCTTTTCTAAACGCCATTTAGTCAAACTGTTTATTCACTACGAAAATGAATCTTTACATGCTTCTAACTTCTTAAATTTTTATAGGTCAGCTGTCAATTTAACAAGGAAGTAAACAAGTGTGTTTCCACAGTAATACTTGAGATACAGATTAAAACAATTTTTCCTGAAACCGGAAAGAAAGTGAAGAGTAGATTTTTACCAAAACTAGACCGGTAAAGTAAAAAAACAGTCACGTAAAATTATAAAACAGTCAGGTTAAGTACAAGAACAGGTAGACATACTACTTTATTTGTTACTCACTTGTAAACGTCATTTATTCAAGCTGTTTAATAACTTTGTAAATTAATCTTTAAAGTAATAGTATATTGAAAAACGGGTCATTGTAACACATGTTTTTCATACTATTTTTCTTATATCGTATTCATATACATTTATTTCAAAATTTTTATTAAAAAGAAATGATAATAAAATTCACGGTCGTAATACTGATACGACAGATTCAATCAACATTTGAAATTTAATTTATTTTGACATTTATTAGTTAGGATGGGGTACAAAATGAAAACGATTTAGGTTATGTTATGAAACAAAATATCTTTAATTTTTGGTAAAGAAGTATTCTGCAGTTTAATGTAATTATTTTATTATAAACAAAAAATTATTCCAATAATTTTACATGAGCTGAGCAATGCCAGCTGAAGAATTAGATTTATGTTTGACATTTTCACAGCTAGACAACTCAACAACTTCACAAAAAAAATAACCAAAAACAGTAGTTTCTGACAAAAATAGTTGTACAATTTTTTACTGATCAGTCTTAGTTTTACACGTTTATTAAGCGCGTTGCCACAGTAATAATTATGAGATGTCTGCTGTCAATATGATTCTTAACAACAAATTTAAATATTTTACATTATTTATTATTAACTATTGATTAAATTTCCCAGTTTAGAAAAAATAGTATACATAATACGTCAAGAAAGTGATTTTATTTAACGAAACGGTTTTTTGAAATACTAGACTGCAGGCCATGTATTTTAATCTGTTGAGTCAAGTAAAACATCACTTTCCTGACTTATTATGTAATACACTATTTGACGTAACTGACAGGATTTTAATTATAGTTTTTAATTTGGTTTACGAGTGAGTATCAACTAAATATTGTACAATACTCGCAAAGTACTGTTTTTCCTGCTGAGGTAGTAAAAACATACCATGCTACTATTCTGCATGCATATGTTATTACTTATGTGTCGGTTATACATATTTTTCATATATCAATTGAACAATTAAAAAAAAAACTACTAATAACGGGCCCATAAAAACAAAAATTAATTTATTAGCAAATAAAATGCAGGCTGCCTTTAATTTGATCAAGAGATGGAAATAAAATTAAAAATCTAAAGCGACACTCCTAATCTAACAAAATCTTACAAGCGCGTTCATTTTATTTTGCTTACTCAAACAACTAATACGAAACTTTCAAGCAATTAATGCTATTAGAAAAGAAAATTAGAAAAAAAAACCAAAAAAAATAAAAAAACCTATTTTTTATTATTTATAATATTTTTTTATATTCATTATATAATCATTTCAATGAATACAATCTGCAATTACATACTAGTGACTAATAGCTCAATGCTCAAAATAGTTTTAGCTAATCAAAAATTGTTGTAATAGTTACTACATATTATCAAAAATCTTTAAATACAATCTTATATGTATAATCTTGTTATCATTTGGTTTTCAGAAAGTGATTTGGATTAACTCTTTTAAATCAGACTAGAATAAGATTAGCTAATCCAAAATTCAGGATTAACTTAGTGTTTATTGAGAATCGGACTGTAAAATGTTTGCATTCATGACAACCATAAACAACCAACATTTTATACCAGTGCAACAGCTTGACTCTGCAGTGATATTTCAGTTACTTGAGTTGTGCATCACATTTGAGTGAAATATCATTATACGCTCGTGAGAATTATCACACTTGCGTATAACGACTTATTTCACTAACATATGATATAATATACTATTATCTATTACTACTTGGATAGCCACTTCTTACATCATTGACTAATAGTTTTTTGAGTTAGGTAATGTAATTTATTATTACACTAGTAATGTAATGAAAACAGGCGCGGTGGCCAAGCGTGTTAAGGTACATCTCTTAACCTACCAACGCGACCGAGAACAGTAACATACAGTCACAACTCATCTTGTAATCAAACTTTATAAATAATCATAACCGCGCTGTAAATAAATTCCATCGTCACTTATTAAGTTAAGTTAATTAGGTACCATATGTTCCAGAAATGGTTTTTTGTAATTTTTTCATTAGTTATAAGTCATATCACATCATTCATCTCATTTCATTATTTTATATATACTGTAAATACAATTGTTTAAATTTTATTAAACTATGTTCAAATACACTGATAAGATACATAGTGTGGGGACAGTGATGTACCGAAAATCTAAAAACACTTCTGCACTCTCCAGCCATGTGCGAACCCAGACGACGGCTCGTAGCACTTCCGGTGAAGTCGCACATGTGCAGAGAATAGATGTGTAGCATGTATATGTGGCAAAAAAATAAAGATCTTTCTGATTAAAAAAAAAAAAACATCTCTTAACATACTGTAACGTCACCCGAACCGAGGTTCGTCAGTTCGAATTCGCCTGTCGACAAATTGTGATTTGTTGTAAAATATAAAAATACAGCAACATGTATTAATCACACTCGGGTGCTATAAGCTGTTCACTTAAACATACGCCTTAAATAATGTAGCATCTGACTAAGAGATCCGGCAGCACGACAGTGTAAAAAACAGCGGTTCGGTGAGCTCGGTAGACCCAGATCCTCAATGGATTATAGTGCCCAGGAAGAAGATGTAATCAAAACAATACCTAACGTATTTTTATTTAAAAAAAATATAAACTCGAGTGGTTCATATTGCATTATATGCTGAATATTCCATGTACTCTAATTAGAATTAATTTCTTGTTTTGTAGTATTATAAATACCTATATATAATCAAAATTTGTACATGCATGTTAATATTCTACTCGTACCAGATCATAATGTTTGTTACTAGATAAGATACATTTTGCGATAAATTACATTTTTCATGATATGTAGTACATTTTTCGTATGTTGTACTGTAAAAACCTTGCATTCCAGTTAAAAAATTACTCAACCAGAATATTTCGAATTCCATACTTAAACAAATCACCAATTCGCATCCGGTAGAAATATTTCGTTTCGTTTGCATCTCGAATTTCGCATCGGTTCGAAATAACCCGCAATTACATCAGCTCGTTATTCATCGTGAATTGCACGATATCTGGTCCCGGTTCTCGGCTGCTCGCTTGCTGGCTGCGTGCGGTCGGGTTGGCCGGCCGCAATTATTCCGATTAGCAAACCGAATCGGAAAACATCGCGAAGATTGCTGTGCTAAGTCCCATCTATTCCTGTAATTATACCTTCCTGATTAAAGCCGCGTCGGCCATTCTCTCGCTTTCTACGTTCAATGCTTCAATGTTCGACGCACAAGCTGGAAAAATTCCGGTTCGGAAGACGCGGGTGAGATGCCTGACTAACAGCTGTCGATTAAGTACCCTTTGGATAATTACATCTTTTGAGGTTATGTTGTGAAAAAACATCAAATTTTCGTTAATATCTAATTGTTTAGAAAACTGAGCTACGGTTTATTTTTCGTAATAATTTCACGGTTGATGTTTATCAAGGACAATAAAAACTATTAAATTAATATGCCCATTTTGCTCTTAAAGGAAAGTGAAAGAATGTGAAATGCATTTGTGGGCATAAGCAGTGAAATCATGAAATGGTAGGGGAAATTGAATTTATGTCATCTTATGAACTACTATCGTATTCAAATGTATGGTCAGCTGGTATTTTATTACAGTTAAACTTACCGACAAAGATTCTATACAGGGTGATTTAAGACTTTGTGCATTAATTTGAAGGGCATGTAGTATTCAATGTACTGATCATGAAACTGAGTATTTTTTTTAATCGAAATTATAATTTTCATATTTTCAAATGAAACGTCACAATGTTTTGTATTCGTTACCGACACACTTGATTAATTTAATTAATTATTCATTTGTTCATTTCATCGATATTCTTTTATGCAATGTTAATTTCAGTGGTACCCAAAATGTACAATTTTTGAAAGCAATCTTTATGTTTGAGATAATTTTTTTTTCTTTACAAGTGCATTGAATAATATATGCCCTTAAAATTAATGCACGCAGTCGTGAATTACCTTCAGTAGGCATCTACTATAAATCTATAAATGTCACAAAACGTTAAATTTAATTTAATAATATTTATATAAGGTAGCAATTAATTCGTCGTTATGTTATCTGTTCGTATTATAATAATTTATAATAAAGGTTCATATAAGGAGTTAGACCGATCTTATCCAATAATCAGATTTCTTACGTTAGTTTCTGTTCGTCGGTTGAGGAGTAAAGTTGTAGTGCGACAGTTGAGTTGATAGTGATCAAGTCGCGGTGGATATTGTTTGGTTAGTGTTGAGCTGATTACATTAGCGAGGCGAGTCAGTTAATCTAGAGCACGTATGAGAGAGTATGATTGAGTTGGGGTGCATAGCACTGCTAGCAGTCTGTACATCACGGGGATGATGTGTTGAATAACGGACTGTAGTGGCTACAGATACTTCTGTAAGTTGCCAAGGGCAGCAGCTGGATGCTGTAGTGATCATAGAGAGTTCTGTGGTCGCCAACGATTGCAGCGCTGAGGGCTGTAGTGACCTGGCGGCCTTCGGGTGACCTTCGGGCGTACGAGGTCACCGACGAGCAGTCCTGTGAACTGTAGTGGCTACAGATATTTCTGTAGCTGCCAACGACAGCTGCTCTGTGCTGTAGTGGCTGCAGATGGTTCTGTGGTTGCCCACGGTAGCAGCGCTGAAGGCTGTAGTGACCTGGCGACCTACGGGTATGGGGTCACCCTCATGTATGAATGATGATTAGGTTTTGGTAGATTAACTCCTCATTGAGTTTGTTACTCACGGTTTGGTTCTTACAGGCATTAAATGGTTTACGCTCGCGTTAGGTGATACGCGGATTGTTCCATTCACACCCATTGTGTAACAATATGAATAATTGATTATTATAATGGCAAGAATTGCCCGTCTAATTTTATCATATATCTAAAATATTTGTCTCGAATTTTTCCACCGAAATTTTACCAGAAGGTAACTATATTTTTACTTGAATAAGAATAGCATTGCAACAAGAAAGTTTAGCTATATTTAATCATTTCGTTTCGTATATTTTATATTTTTACTTTTTTGGTTATAACAAAGAAAAAAATATATATAAATTTTAAATACGTTCAAACTTTACAAATTGTTCAACAGGCTATAATAACATACTAAAATTTGGATTATTTATCCGTATTAATTTTACAAGTAAGACAAAATAATCATGCTAATATAATGCTGATATACGGGTTCATTTTTTTATACATTGTTTTAAAATAAGTAATTTACTAACTATTTATAACAAAAAAAAATGGAAATACTAAATTAAAACATATATTTGTTATAAAATATTTTCTAACCTTATCGACAACGATATACATATACGTAATTTCTTAAAAATAGATATAAATGTTATTAAAAATATAAGACACACTAAAACTACTAATGTAATAACTATAAGTAAATATTATTATAAATACAAAACAAAAAACAATTAATAACTCTGATACATCACAAAACATTTCGGTCATCCTACTAGGGCTGCCGACGCAAATATCAAATATGTTTCTATCTTCACGATTTTGCACTACAATTTTTCTAGCGTAGCTATATTATTATAATACATGTGGTAATTGACTTTGGTGAACTATTATTATTATTGTTAAAGAAACAGCACCTAAATTATTTGTTATATAATAATGAGTTTATTTATTTAAGAAAAATAAATGATCTGATCACAAAAATGATTAATTTTAGCCATTTTGTAACGAAAGGAATATTTTTTCAATGGGCAATTATTTTTATGGAAGAAACAAAATAAAAATGATGGAAATTCTCTGTTATCTAATGGATGATAACTTTTAGATGTATAGCTCTTGGTTCGAATATTACACTACTACTTTTAATAATATTAATAAGCAAAATTTGTTGTTAATTAAAATTTATTTTTATAAGTATAGCAAATTTTAATATTAATTAGAAATTATATAATTATTTCATAACATTGATATTCCGTATCTACGAAGTAGTGACGCAGAAATCAGAATTGTGGTAGGCGTAATGATTGAAGTCGAACCGGTTACAGGAAAGGAAAAGTACTCAACGAGAGCGGTTATTAACTTGTTCCGAGAATTGGTCGAGTCGAGTACGCTTGCCAATTCACCGATACTTGCTGCTGGTTACTGCTGTTTGCCATTTGTGATCGGCCACTCCGCTACTCAGTATCAAGCACCAGCGGTCTCGTGTCGTTTATGGATATTGATTAATCGGGAATTTCGCTGGACATGAAATGGCAAATTACGTTTTATTTCTGCCTCAGAAAATGTGGACACACGATGTAGCATATCATATAGGTTGATAGCATTGAAAAAGGTTTGGACAATTTTCAACTGAAAAACTATGTTATTTATATCTATAGATACTTGTATTGGTAATACATATTTTTAATATTCCAGTCAGAATATCTTAATTGAGGTTGATTGTTTACTGTTTGATGCTCACTGTAGAAAGATAATTAAATTTAGTGAGTACGTTAGGTACATTTACAGCTCAATTCTCAAAAAAGATTTAGGTAATCCTGAATTTTGGATTAGTCAATTTAAACTAAAGAGTATTATCAAAAACATTAAATAAATTCTGATATGATCTTGATAAAATTTGGTTTTCGGAAAGTGATCTGTAAATTTGGATTAAATTTTAAAATTGAACTAGAATAAAATTACTTCATCAAAAATTCAGGATTAGCTAATACTTTTTTGCGAATCGGATTTTATGCAAAGTTATGACACAAAACGTTAGATTTAATTTAATAATATTTATATAAGTTAGTAATTAATTTGACGTTATGTTATCTGATCGTATTATATTAATTTATAATATAGGTTTATATAAGGAGTTAGACCGATCTTGCCGAGGAAACAGATTTCTTACATTAGTTTCTGTTCGTCGGTTGAGGAGTAAAGTTGTAGTGCGACAGTTGAGTTGGTAGTGATCAAGCCGCGGTGGATAGTGTTTGATTAGTGTTGAGTTAGTAACGGCAGCGAGGTGAATCAGTTAATCTAGAGCACGTTTGAGAGAGTATGATTGAGTTGGGGTGCATAGCACTGCTAGCAGTCTGTCCATCACTGGGATGATGTGTTGAATAGCAGACTGTAGTGGCTATAGATAGTTCTGTAGCTGCCAACAGCAACAGCCGGGTGCTGCAGTGGACACAGATGGTTCTGTGGTTGCCCACGGTAGCAGCGCTGAAGACTGTAGTGTCCTGGCGACCTACGGGTATGGGGTCACCCTCATGTATGAATGACGGATAGGTTTTGGTAGATTAACTCCTTATTGAGCTTATTACTTACGGTTTGGTGATAGGCGGATTGTTCCATTCGCGTTTTCTTAGTTTTGCGAGTGCATTTGTTTTACGAGTCTACTTGAGGTGTGTCTCGTTTATATTTGTTATTAAGGCATTTGTGGATACAAATGTAGTATGGATTAATTATGCTACACATCCGTTGTATAACAATACGAATGATTGATTATTTCCAGTGGAAAGAATTGCCTGTCTAATTTTTCATCATAACAGTTATGCTTTTTACAACAAACAAAAAAGAATCAATGACTTACCTATTTCATATGGGATTTTTGTATATGAATTTATATAAAACAATTGTATTTTACATTAAACTAAAATAATTTCAAACAAATATTAAATATCAGATAATAAAAATCATTAAAAATACATGAACAAAATGTTATTCCAGCAAAAGTTGACAATATTTCAAAATAAAATAAAATGTTTATGTGTCGACAATATGAGGTAGGTGGTTCAGTGATATCGAATCGAACTTGATATTACCCCTGTAGCTCCCCTCCACTAACATCTTTGGGAACCATTATTTGTCAGCTGGCACTTCACATGTATAAATAACACCCAGTAATAGGTAAAAGGCATGAAGATGTATTTATATATATATTGTTTTTTTATATGCACGTCGAGCTTGATCTGTGAAAAAATAGTTGAAATCGGTTGAAAATTGCGATCGAGTAATCGAATGACCAAATGAGCTACATACATACATCTGTCTATATCAAAGTCAAATTCATCACCTTAGAGACTATCTGTATTCAGGGTTTCTATAGATTTTTTAAATGTTTGTGGATGATACAGACGCTACACCGATTAGTTAAACTCGTTGAGATTTAAGGATTTATATATACGATATTGGGGTACCTTTCTTCATGTATTCGTTTATAGGAATACAATAAATTGATACCCTCGAAAAAATTCATTATCTGTTTCAAATTACACGTTTTCCACTAGAGCGATCTCTAAATATTAATCGATTTTGCTCAAATTTGATCAGACCTTAAAGAAATGAAGTTCTTTATGATATACTAAAAAAGCAGCTTCGATTTTAAACTTTTCATTCTTTTGAACCATCCTAAAACTTACGCATGGCAACAAGTATCTTTGAACCAACGCAGGAATACCACTCTCTTACCCCTTGTCAGCACATCCCATTGAAAACAAACAATAAGTGAGTGGTAGTTTGGCTCTGATTGAGACAAGTCGTCTCTTTTTGGTGTAAAAAATGTCGTCTTGCCATTATTAATATGTAAGTTAAGTAAAAATATTTTTTGTATATACTGTAGTCTTTTCATAATTAACTTGTAAATACTTCTGTAATTTTTAATATTTTATTATTTGGCTTCTCGGTAAGATTCACACTCTTTTATAGATCACTGATCACTTACGTACATTCTATCACCTATACATATAGTAGCTAGTCAAGTCTTATTATTCTTTTTTCTTTTCAAAAGATGCCGTTAATGATAAAACATTTTAAGTTAAAAAAATAAACAAAAGAATATACGTATTTGTTCAGACATAAATTGGAAAAAAATACACCAATGAGTAGACATTAAAAAAATATCCGACGCTTGCAAGGTATATGATGCAAAGGTCATGCACGAAATTTCAGAGAAACCATAAAATCGATAATTAATTATCTGAAGGACACTGAAATTATTATAACATATGCACTAATAAATTTAATAAATAAAACTTTGTCAAGTCAAATTTTAAAAAGATACTTAAGGTAACATTTAATTACTCTCGAAGCTAAACTGATAATGAAAAAATCCTAAAATCCTAATTATAACAAAACCAAATTCTGAATTTTTTCTCTTTGCTACAAATCTCTCTAAAATTATTTATATAAATATATATATATATGTCGCAGGGATATGATAAAAACGGGGATTTGGTCAAATTCCTAAGAGAATTGATCATATCACGGGAGATGTTAAAATGACAACTCTATGGGGTCATTTCCCTAAAAATATTAAGTGATATGGTCAAATCCCTGGGTTGTTTTAGTGAAATGACGAAAATGAAATTTCTAAAATATCAAAAACATTTATTTAGAAAAACAAACATTATTAGATGTAGAGTCAAGGGTTCAAGAAATGTTTTTGGTAACTTTTCATAGAAGTACTTACTACTTTATATATATATATATATATATATATATATATATATATATATATATATATATATATATATATATATATATATATATATATATATGTAAGTGTGTGTGTGTATATATTATTTGACATTATAATTATGTCTTAATAATATTTATCTAAGTACAAATTAATTAAATCTATATAATAATCATAATCTGATGTCTAGTATTCGATTTTCCATGTACGTGGAAAATACATGACATGTGGGAAAGCGCTGACAATATCCGAAACTTCTCCTATATCATGTATCGCACATCTCGCGGTTGTGTGAGATGCCAGGTGCCGCAGTCTCCGCGGCATCAGCTCATCAGCGGGCTATCGACAAGATATTCGCGCGATGCAAGTTCCAGCTATGCCAACTATTCAACGATCTCCGCAGAGCTGTCTCGCGTCAGTGACACTCGCTCGCGTTCACGCCCTCGCGGCCCTCGCCCAGCCCACGCCATTGCTAATTGTGTTTAACTGTCTGTTCACTGTTCTGTACGCCAAGCTCAGGCAAGGGTCTTGAATATTCTCTGTAATAGTTCGAGTGTTTCGAAATCTGAATTCCATACAGTAATTATTCTGGTAATGGAATATGATTGTGATCATGTAACGGGGTATTTGAAATTTAAGTGGTTGAAATGTTCATGTTTCAAGGGCTTTAAAAATGAGGAATAGTTTGCTCTGTATTTTACTTATACGTGGACGCTGAATTTATGACTCATATTATATGTGTATCTAGCTGTTTTTACGAGTAGCTCGTCAACTCTCAAAGAGATATAACAAAGTGAAACAATTCTGAACTCGTATCTTAAGTATCTTCTTAAAGGCATCTAGATCGCCTAAAACATTTTATAACAAAATGTGCAGAGAAAATTATGAGGTTGTGGATCTAGCCAGACGATTGTGACTTATAATATACGAGTATAATGAAGTTGACAGTGTGTTGAATATTGAAATAGATATCTTTCTTGTTAGCTACTATCAATTTAGAAGTATATTATATAAAAATTTGTAAATTATAAATTAACTTTTGCGTAACCTGTTGTTCTTGGATTATTTTTTTGGTGTTCTTATATATGTTAAAAAATTTATGTATTTATTGTTTACTGTGCCTGTTCATGTTTATATTCTTTATGTCTAATTCCTCTGTTATTGGGATACTCAGTATCCTGTTGGCAAGATGTTAATAAATATAATTAAAATAAAAGTTGACTTGGCAAAGTTTCGTTTATTAAATTATTAGTTTATAGGCTTATAATTGGGATATCTCATTAATAAGAGATGGCGCTGAAACTCGTATGTCAAATTTTTTTGTAGATAGAGCTCGACAAACCAAAGTTGGAACGCGCATTAACTCCACCCTTTCAGGTATATAATGAATGGCGTGGCTCTATTTTGACGCGAAAGTGAAATATACAGTCTCAGTCAAAAGACTTGGCCACCACACCGTATACAATATGAGTATTTATGCAAATTTATTAATGATATATTTATTTATTATTAATCTATCATAATTATTATTTTTTCACATACTACTTTTATAAATGGAAAGAATTACACGCAGTCTTATTTCACAAATTTAAATTCAAGTTTCGATACTGAATGTACCGACGATAGTAGCGACCTCCGAATATATACCTCTCAGGGTTTTTCTCTGGTTTGTCGAGATCGTATATACTTTACCATCAGGTCACTCTTAACCGTGAAATAAATATCTACTGTTAAGAACAGTACGCCATGTAATAATAACTAAAAAAGTGAAAATAATTGTGACGTAACATAAGTTTTAAAAATTTTATTAATAAAAGTTTTTTTTTGTGTACCATCATTTTTATGGCATAGGAATGTTCATAGTGTTTGTGGTATTATTAACATATTCATTACATTCATTATTGTCTTGACATAGATTTGATGATATTCAGATTAATTTCATTTTTTACCTTCGTTGTCTCAAAGAATATAACCTTCAAATGTAAGCAAAACAAACTAACAGCTTGTTTTCACTAGGCATCTGACAGGTTCTCCGATAGTGTCCAAACATTATTGGGAATCATGACATAATTTAAGAAACAAAATATGGTCATTTTTGGTGTTATGTATGTAAATCATAATTTTAGCTACCGAACTCTAGTACTACATACGAGCGGAAATTATAATTTCGGCTAGAATTGCACACATAATTTTTCAAGACAGCTTTATAAAGAACAAAATCTTGATGTAATTCCAGATAAAAACTTAATTTTAAATTCTTGTTAGTAACTGTAAAATGTAGTTGCCCTTTGATTTCATATCCATAGTGATTACAAATAAAGCGAGTGGAAATGTGACTTTTTCGTGGGAGACAATCGGCAAAAATATAAACGTTTATTACTCGAGAAATATTAATATTCAATATTCAAATGAAGTAGCATACATTCTGAAGCAGTAGTAACAAGTAAAATATAATACTTTGTAGATGAATGATGAGTGTAAGATTGAGATGAATGTTGTTAAGAAAGTAAGAGTCAGTCATTTGCGAAGATTTGGTCAAGTAAATCGTATATATCAAATGAAACTCTAATGAAGCAGATACGTAAAGTTGAAAAATATTGCTGAGATATTGCGTAAATGAAGAAATTGTGTGAACGAGTAAGAACTAAATGAATGGATATGATTATTGATTTGTTAAACTACGTTGACATCTGAACATAAATGAGAAAAGGCGAGTCACATTCCTTCGACCGAATTCGGCTGTTCGCGTAATAATGTGAAGCAAATTTTCCAGATTCTGTACCATAATAATACACATGATCATTCAATCGTCCTTGCTTTACCTCATTCGTATTCGTTTAAATGTTTACGTATCATTTTACGTCAACAAATGATTCAGGGTGTTAGGAATAAATGAAACAATATTATCGCTGAACAATCTAGTTTTACGTTGCATAGTCGGGTATCCATGGTCCAAATATATTCGAATAATTTGGTAAAACGGCAGTGTATTTTCTCATACAAATACAGATTGAGAGTGCACAAATTCAAATTTCTCTCGTACACCAAATTAATGAAATAGTTTGATTTCAATATTTCTAATTCTATTTACTTTATTTCTAGTTCAAGTTTAGCCTGTTTACGCTTCATAACTTTTTTCATAATAGTAACGTAAAATATAATTCTTGTTGGTTGTTTATAAAGTAACGTTATATACATGTATGACCTTTTGTATTAAGAATACTTTTAACGTACATTAATAAAGGTTTCCTTTAATAAATGAAAGGAAGGTTTATAAAATATTATTTAAGTTTAAAGAGACCTAAATCTTAAGAACTCATTTAAGGTATACCTAAGCGAATTTAAGGAACGTTCATAAATATGTGCCTACCGTTATAACGGCCTTCAGTAACATCAAGTCAACGTAGTAGTGTAAAAAGAAAATCGTGGGCAGAATCGCGTACGTAAATGATAACTCCTTTTTTGACAGTTTGACATATTAAATAATTATATTAGTCATTAACCAGGTTTCCAAACCAATTGTAGTTTTAAAATATAGTACCTATGCGGAAATATGGAAAAATATATATCTAGGAGGCATGGGCGTCCACAGACATTTTTCCAGGGGAGCGGGCGACTCACAAAAAACTCTCAGATATACATAAATTTCTAAAATATTTTTTTTTTACACATAACAAATGGATAAAAAATATTTAAATTTGTGAAATAAATTAGTAGTCTTTGTCGTCTGGGTTTGAATTGAAAAGGTAGAACAATTTTTGAATAACTCTTCCATAAATTGACACCATTTCTTCAATAAATTCCGATTTAGCAGTTTTACAGTTTTTATTGTCTATTATTTTGTGTCTGTGTATACTTAAACTTAGATTATTCAATCGTTACGATAGGGAACATGTCGGTAGCTGGCCTTAAGAATATTGCTGGAAATTCAGTTTCAGCTTGAATTTATTATCTTTAAACTTATAATTTAATTTTTATTTAATTTATATACAAGGTGGTGAACGCAACTCTCGGACATAGGGATTTAACATGTAAAATCACAATTTTGTAATTTCCTGCTTCCCTAATTATTTTAAGCAAAAAAGCTTCGAATGATAGTTTTAGGGCATAAAATTCTGCATCTAAGCCAATCTGTCAAAACTGTCAGAATAAATTCATGATTTATTATTTCATTTATTTTGACAAATAAAACGTCAAACATATGTTTAATTTTGTTTCAATTTCATGCCTATCGATAGTTTTGAGGCAATTTTCGTCATTTTCAAATCTAATTTGTGTCGTTACAAAGTATGCAAAATTAATTTTGTTTATTGGATGCAGAATGTTATGCCCTTATTTCAAGCTTTTTTGCTTCAAATATTTAAGGAAGCAGGAAATTAAAAAAATATAGTTTTATGTACATGTTAAAGTCCTATTTTCGAGAGTCGTGGTCACCACACTAGTTAATATCCAAGGGGGGGCGTACGCCCCCCGTTGCTTCCCCCTGCGGATGCGCATGCTAGGAGGCAGAAATACATTTTACATTTACACATACACTTATACACAGTATAAGTAGGTATATCAAATAAAATTGAGAACTAGGGATTACAAAGTGAATGATGGATATAATTCCCAGCCGGAATAGATAAACTAATTTGTATTTGCAAGAAATGATTTATAATTAACTAAGGGCCAGTTTTTCAATCACCGATTAATGTTAGTCATGATTAAAATTAATCGAGAGTATACCAGTGATTTAAAAACTGGACCTAAGTAACACAGTAGGGATTCTACGATAATATTTTTAATTGATGGTTAATATTACAAATTTAATAGCAGTCTCGTAAAATAATAAACTAAATCTTGTTTAATATTTTATTTTAATGTCATATTTAATTTATAATTTTTAGAATCTCAAGATGGATATTCAGTTTTATTAAGCCGTAATTTTAATGAGACGAATATTTAAAGGTGGTGTCGTTATCACCTATATTTTAACATGTTGTGTCTGGGTCAAATAATTAATTCATTATTAATTTTTGATTGTCTTTTCTTTTTGAAAAGTTTTAGTTCTGTTGTAAACTGTTAATTTATAAAAAAATTAAATATTTTTTGACTCGATAATGAGACCAATCCTTAGTCTCGAAACGTTGCCCGTCTTCGTATTTTTGTAAATAAAAAAGATTTTCATTACACAAGCCAAGTAATCCAATCATTGATGAGTATATTTATTTTTTAACCTCTACTACTCCTATTAGTCTCATATTTAATTTATAATTGGTGGCATAAAGTGACAGACTTAATTAGTTATTAATGGAATATCACGCATTATAGCGCACATTTTATTTTATTTTTGAAATTACTCAAGTGAATTGTAGCTTGTCATACACTGGCATGTACCAAAATAAAACGCCAACCATTTTCTTTCTTCAACAAATTCGTGAATTCTTCCTTTGCATTATTCTAGCGGCCACGGTAGGAGGCCGAGTGTTTCCAGGAAACCTTTCCAGATTCCTCCATTCTGTGCGCGAACAAAAGAACTGGAATCGTCGTGGACACGTGCGGGAGACAGTTCTCAGGACGCGACGCACGAACTGCCCCAAGAAACGAGAATGAGTGTTTTCTCTTCTTCTTCTTCACTTTGGCGCTGGACAAAGACCTAATCAATCTGTGAATTTGTTCCATTAGATAGTCTAAATAAATTTTACGGGCTCTGCTAAACAATCTGTGAAGTAAAATTAATTAGTTCAGCGTTTAACTGCGAATGGATTGTGACCTACTTATAATATCTATAAAAAATGCACGATTGTAATACTACATTAAAATACAAGTTGCAGAAGGCAACCTATTCTAGCAATTGCCTTACCTTTACATATTTTTTTATAAAAATAATTAACATTTTCTATTAGGGGAAATCTTTGGTAGAATAGTTAAGTTGGTGACAGCGATTTCCGATTGATTTTCTCCGTCGTCTAGATATTTGTATAAATTATGTTTTTCATTTCGTCTGTTTTCCAGATATTTTGTGTACTTATTTAATGCAGTTATACCAATCAATGATAACAGTATGCCACCAAAAATCGATTAAGAATGAAGCTCATTCTAGCATCAATATGCGTACGAGAATATGTTATTATAATGCCGAAATAGAAAAATATATTATATTGTTTGAAAAAAACCGAAATGCGATATCTTTTAAAAAGCTATAGAAAGTTTGCAACTTTTACTTTTTTTTTTAATAAAATAATAATGTTACCAGCTCCTTTGTGCGGAGGGTGGTGGAAAAAGTTTTGAGATTCAAAAATATATAGAACAAAAAAAAATTAGTGACATACTGCCGTTATTTAAAAATTTGTGGTATAATAACTTACAACGTAAAAAACTATATTACAAAATCAGCAGATACTACATAATAAAACAGAAAAACATACAGCATATACACAAGGGTAGTAAAAATGATAAATTCGTAATTATGCATAATTATTACCGGCGGTTAGGTTAAATTAATTTTGAATAATTTAGATTACATTGAGTTAGATTAAGTTAGGTTAGGTTCTGTTAATTTTCTATAGTTATTTATAAAACGTATTGTAACCATAATTATTAAGATTGGGAATTTGTAGACAGAAAAATATAGCAGAGATGCAGTGTTTTTAATTACTTTTAATAATTTCAGCGTTTCGCCACATGATGTGACTTCTGAGACAACTGAAATACCTACAAATGTATAATAAAAATTAACCCAACGGTCACGAAATCTAAGAGAGGGGTGAAAAATTAAGTAAATAATGTACAAATTCTAGAGGAGTTATTATTAAGATTTTCAATATCCGTTATGAAATTGACAATCTTTGGATAGTATTTCAAGTACTAGTGTTTGTTTTTAATAGTTTCATTTATTCACCATCTTAAACTGTGCGAAAACAAATTTATGATGTTTGTTATTGGGATGGCAGAGTATAATATTAACAAATATAGTAGGGGTTCTAAAACAATATTCAAAATTTGAAGCTACATATCACGACATTTAGATTTATAAAGCGAATTGGAAAAAGACGTTTCACACTGTGGAGTAAATTGGGTACTAACTGACTTTATTTCACCTCGGGTTCACATAAATAGTATATTCCGAAAATGAACCACGGTGTGGTTAAGTTTTACCACGGTTAGAATGACGTCATTTTGTATGTAGAACGGAACACTTTCACGATGACAGTTGACACTTGACAGATGAGTTTTGAAATGTGAAATTTATTTAATATGGAAAAATGTTTATATTATAAAAATATTGTATTCTGCATCACACCTGATTTAACTTAAATATAGGGATATAAAAATAACACAAAGAAAAAATAAATATGAGCTTCAGAACAAATAATAAATTCATCTAATATGAATATATACTGTTAAATAATAAAAATACATTTTGTATCACATGTTTATTTATCAGTCATCATAAAAATATAGTTTTATAAGACAAAAATTCACAAACACTGCAAAAGCCGCCAAACACGTTTCAAACTTGTCAACAACAGCTGTGAAGTAACCATAAATTTTAAAAACCGTGTTCCGTAATGAAACCGGTTACTGACAAAACTAACTATGATTAGTGTGGTTCATTTTCGGAATACACTATAAACCTTTTTATGAATTGGAAATAGAACTACAAAGTAATTAAAAAATGTAACTAGCAAAGTTGTGACTAACTCACTTTAAGAATCGGCCTAAGAGTATTTTTGGATTTTTTTTAGCATATACAATAATATCTATATTCCAATTTTATAACATCAGATTCATAAAGCTGATAGCCTATAACTAATGTCGGTTTGATATATTCTAAGACTTGAAAAGCGATAATGATTTTGGAGACTGATCCTAATTTTCTCAAATTAATACCAAATTCGAAAATAAAAAAAAATGTTATACATTACTTTCATTATATTTGGACGATTGTTTTTTTTTATATGTTTATCGATTAGTAAGTAATTATTTATTGATCGGAAGGCGGTAAGTAAATAAAAATTAACTATTCCTTCATGGTAACATAGCAACTATCAAATATTTATTTATGATGTTAATACGTAAAGTCATGAATGATCCGTGAAAGACTAAATATGTTTTATGAATATGCATCGTACAATATTCTATCTATGACCGGAGACATTTGGAAAAATATCCGAATTATTGATATGTCTTCTAAACAACAAAATATTAATTTCTTCATAAGGGAAGTTTTATTATACGATATGTACATTTAGTTATGGAGAAAAGAATATTGTGTTGTTTGTAAACATTTATCTTCACACAGCTCTAAACTATTTATTAATAAATGTCTTCCTTTCATCATTATTTTATTGTGCTAACCATGTTAATCATATCAAATAGTGCGTAACAGTTATTTATATACCAAAAGCGTAAGACATCAATTATCTCCCGAGGCGTGAAAATGAAAGTACGAGGTGTAAGTCGAGAGTTCTAATATGCTGAGACTCAAAAATTAATAAACCCCCGTTCCTGTGAGTCTCTATTTTATCTTTTTTCCGTTTCTTATAAGGCATTATAATAATATATTAATATATTACAATGATAATATACAAAGTTAGACAGTAAATACACAAAGCTTACTTAAATATAAATATATGCCTTTTATTTACCGAGAGTACCATGAAAAGGGAGCCAAAGGCGTTCAACATAAGGCACTGATTTCCCAAGTTAAATGTTTATGTCCCGTTTCTTAAGTTACACTTTCTATATGAATTCTAATATAACTTCTGTTATATCACTGAAATTCTATAAATGCATAATTAATTATATTAGATTTAGTATAAATGCGGTCTCAGGATCTCTGAAATTTGAGAGTCTGAGGCGACTCAATATCGGTCCTAGCGGAGAGCTAATTTGAAAAATGATCATAGTATGTAAAAGCATATTATGTAACAAGTTTTGTAAACAGTCGAGCTCGAGCATGCGAAGCGACCAGACGTGTTGTCTATCTCGTGCGGTATAACTATTTAACTACTTAGTTTAATATAACTATCTAAGTAATTATTCAATAAATTATATAAGAATATTCAAATTGTAAATGTTACTAAACCTAAATTTGCACATACAACCATGTCGGAAACAAGTTTCGGCGAATCAAATGTTAAGTTCGTACCACCAAGATATGTAAATACTACACTAACTACAACGCCAACAGTGTACACAGAACCATCACTATGTATTACAACTCCTACAGGCAAATCTCAGATATCAACAAAATAATTTCGACACCACCAAATCTACTTTTAGTACACCTTCACCTATTCCTGATTCATCATTACTTACCCCTGATATGTTATCTCCTCTTGGTACACCATTCTGTACTCCTGTTACATCACCTACTCTATCAGACACTAACAACACTAGCGACCATACCAATGAGGATGCTAGTTACTCATGGCAATGTGTCAGGAATAAAAGAGCCCCGAAGAGCACTAGGAAACTAAATGAAATAAACCATTCATAATAGTAAAAATACTACTAGAATACAAAACTCAAACAAATATTCAGTATTATCTAATGAAACAATGGAAACTGAAAACTCTGGAAAAAAGGCAGATAATAACTCGGAATATAAGCCACCTCCTGTATACAGACAGGACGTTTCAAATTATCCTATCATGCTACTATCTATTGAAACCGTCCTAAAAAAAATAATTTATTTGCAAAGCATTATCAAACAATGTAATTAAAATTAATACTAATACTAAAGATGCATATCGAAGACTTATCCATCTTCTAAAGAAAAATAATGCTGCATACCATACTTACCAGCCCAGACAAGAGAGATCTTATAGGTTGGTAATAAAAAAATCTTTATCAGGCCGTCTCACCAGAAGATATACAAAAGGCTCTGCAAGAACTAGGGCTTCAAATTCGAAGTGTAACAAATATTAGAAGTAGGAAAACAACAGAACCTCTGCCTCTGCCATTATTCTTCGTAGATCAAGAACTAAACGAAAACAACAAGTCTATATATGAAATCAAATACCTACTAGGCAGCAAAATTTAAGTAGAAGCGCCACGAAAGAAGAAAGAGATACCACAATATGCTAGGTGTCAGGAATATGGACACACAAAAACTTATTGTAATAAACCGTATTATTGCGTCAAATGTGCAAATAACCATCCGAGAAATTATTATCGAAAGACTAACAATACACCAGCTAAATGCGTATTATGCGGAGGGCCTCACCCGGCCAATTACAAAGGTTGCACCATCTACCGCGAACTTCAGAAATCTAGAGGAAAACCGACCAATCACACTAAGAATCAAGCAAACACAAACTCCTATGATGTTACTAATAAACAACCTAGCATAAATAAAGAAACATATGTCAATTCAAGTTATGCACACGTAACCAGACATATTGACAATGACACAACGAATAGGAGCGACGAAATAAACCTAGCTTATTTTCTGAACAAACTTAGAGCTAGTTTCAATCAATTCATGAACCCAAACAGCATCATGATTAATATGCTCTCCACGTTAATAAAAAATACAACTAATGGATAGTCTCAGAATAGCACTAAGGAATGCTAATGATTTGGCGCAACACAAAAATGAAGTAGAAACATTTCTCAGTTAACAAAAAATTGATATTTTACTAATATTGGGAACTCATTTCACAAACAGAAGTTATTTTAATATTTACAAATACAAGACATACCTATACGAATCATCTGGATGGAACTGCCCACAGAGGAACTGCTGTATTAATAAGTGATAAAATTGTACACTATGAAATAGAAAACACGAAAAATAATACCTGCAAGCCACAAATACTAAAATCAAAGTAGCAAATAGTTCATTAGGAATAGCTGCTGTATATTATCCTCCAAAGCACACAATAAAGCAAAATCACTTCGAAGAATATTTTCAAACATTAGGAAATATGTTTATAGCCGGTGGGAACTTTAATTCTAAACACCCTCTTTGGGAATTGCGTCTGTCTAACCCCAAGGGCAGACAACTCCAACAAACGATGATAGATAAAAATTACGAACACATTAGCACTGGAAAACCCATGTAACTGGCCTACCAACCCAACAAAAATACCGGATCTGCTAGACTTTTTCGTAATGAAGGGAATCTCTTTGAATTATGTCGATATAACTGAATGTTTCGACTTACCATCAGACCACTCACCAATTATAGTCACAATCAGCTCATCAATCATCCAAAAAGAACTAAAACCTACTCTTTTTCATAAAAAAAACCGATTGGGGGGAATTTTAAAAGTACCTAAACGTATCACTAAAATCTTAAGATGATGTTGATGCTGCAGTCGAGTAAATAATCATGAATGTTCAAGAAGCTGCCTGGAAATCAAAACCTCAGTCACGAATTACTCAAAATTTAGGTAAAATTACGGAAAAACGTAAAGCTAGGAGAAAATGGCAATATACTAGAAACTCAAATGAAAAAATGTTCTAAACAAATTAACCAAAGAAATAAAGAAAATATTATACTCAATTAAAAATGATTCATTTCTGAACTATATAAGTAATTCCTCATGCTTACAATGATTATTCATTATGGAAAGCCACAAAGAACCTAAAGCGACCAAAACAATCAATCCCCTCAATACGTAAAGAAAATGATGAGTGGGCAAGAACACATGAGGAAAAAGCTAAAGTCTTTGCTAAACATCTAGCCAACATATTTATGCCAAATGAGTCACAAATAACAGATGAAGAAGAAAAAGAAATACTGTCATATTTAGATTGTCCATTGCAGTCATCACCACCAATAAAACACTTCACAGTAGGGGAAGTAAGTGAAGAGACAAAATTCTTAAACAACAAAAAATCTCTCAGATACGACCTTATAACGGCTACTGTCTTTAAACATCTGCTTAAAAAATCAATAGTTGCAATAACTCAAATATTTAATGCAATAATTATAATTCAATATTTCCCAGCGCAATGGAAATTTACCCAAATTTCAATGATTCCCAAGCCAGGTAAACCGGTACACGAAGTCACATCCTATAGACCTATATTCTTGCTTCCTATCTTGTGCAAACTCTTAGAAAAACTAAATACTTAAACACTTAAAACTAATAATTGAAGATACAAATGTATGTCCGGAACACCAATTCGGGTTTAGAAATCAGCACTCAACCCTAGAGCAAGTCCACAGAGTAGTCAAAGAAATTGAAGAAAACCTAGAAGAACAAAAATTTAGCTCAGCCGTCTTTCTCGACGTCAGCCAGGCTTTCTATCGAGTCTGGCATACAGGTCTTCTATACAAAATCAAACAAAATCTTCCTCATCAATATTATCTATTGTTCAAATCATATGTACATGATAGATATTATCAAGTAAACCACGGCGGTAGCTACTCTGAACACTACCGTATAAATGCTGGAGCGACACAAGGAAGTGTGCTAGGTCCTGTGCTTTACCTACTGTACACCGCAGACCTACACAGTGAAGACATAACTACTGCTACATATGCAGATGATACTGCATACCTTGCGTCACATGAAGATGCAGTAAAAGCGTTAAGATTACTATAACAATCCCTTAATAAACTGCAAGCGTGGGTAAATAAATGAAGGATTAGAATAAACGACACCAAATCTGTCCAAGTGATATTCACCACCAAACGAGCAACATGCCCTGAAGTATCAATAAACAATCCCATAAAAACAAACGTAAAATATCTAGGAATGCATCTAGATAGGCGTTTAACCTGAAAAAATCATTTATCATCAAAAAGAAAGCAAGTAGATATAAAAATAAACCAAATGTACTGGTTAATAGGACGCAAATCAAAATTATCGTTACAAAGCAATATATTACTATATAAAATAATAATAGTACCTATATGGACCTACGGCATACAGCTCTGGGGCTGTGTAAAGCAATCCAACATCAATTTGATACAACACCTCCAAAAGAAAACAATACGTATCATTGCAAATGCACCATGGTTTGTAAATAATGAAATATTGCACACAGATCAACGAATAAAATACGTAAATGAACAAATAAAACTTTCGCCACAAAATACGAAGCAAGACGAGTTAACAATAAACCTTCTAAACAACGAGAACGAAGTCAGAAGACTAAATAGAAGAAACCCACTAGACTTAAGTTTTAATTAAATATAATGTAATTATAATATGACAAATGTAATGTTAAGAAGGCACACCGATGGATGATTCTTTCACGCATGCTATCTAAATGTATCAAATTAGCTGCTTGGCCTAAATTCAGGCTAGTTGTAAATAAATTTAAATAATAAAAAACAAAGTTTTATAAATGTGCCTATAGAAAACGAGTACCTAAAGAGTTTATGAAAGATTATCAATTATATTGAAGGTAAGGCTTAGTTACATTGATAGATGCAAGAAGCTAACATATTTCGCGCTTAATGTGTCAGTTGTGACCTTCACGCTGTGGCTAAAACATTCGAAGCCACAGTTTATCAATTTGTGATTAAGGTGTTATTTATCCAATCTTATACTATTAATTACTTTTTGAAATACAATTTGGATGGTATTCAGATACTTGGTCTGTTACATTGCTATCCTTTAAATAGCCGATGTCATTATAGTAAGAAAAATATCGAATTGCATTGTTGACAGCAATGTTTATGAATTTATTTGACATTATTTCTCTAGTCAATATTATTTTACTTAAGTTTCATTTCCTGCATTTTTTAATAAGGCAATCAATGACAAATAAGTGGTATGTAGGAAAAAAAATAATGAAATATATCATCCATTCTGTATTAAAAATAAATGCAAGAATTTGAGACGTTTTGCATAAATGTTATGTACGTCGAAGAAAGAAGATGAATGATAAGTGAATAGGAGTGATTGTATAGATGTGATTGAAGGTTTGTTGATTAATAAATGATTTCGAGTGTAATAAATAAATGTGGTTAAATTGAGGGTAGTGTGTTTGAAGAGAACTGATTATTTGTTGAATTTAATGAGTGACTGTTTTATGAATGATTTTAGGGTTCGTGCTACCCCATTTGACGGGATATAGCGTGACGATATGTGTATGTATGTATTATTATTTTCAAAATTAATTTCAATGATATTTAATATAGAAATTTACCTTATAAACAAATTTAACTTCTATTCTGTTTTACGACATTTTATTCATGTAAACATTACAAGAACTGTTTTCAGTTCAACAAATACAGCGTTTGGTATACTCTAGGTATGGGCAATGAATGCACTCGAAATGCTGTTTGTCGGCACTTACTGTAAAACAGGGTTGGATATTAGTTCGTATGCCAGTGAATATATTTGATTAGGGATGCGGTAGATAACAACAAATACAGTTATGAACTTTTGTTTGTTTTTAAGCTTTGATATACTAAAGTTTAATTAAATTGAGTAGAAATTGTCAAAATAAATTAACAGTTGCTTACATGTAGAAAACGCCACTGGTTGCACTTAATATTTAAGGGACAGCGGTTCAACTGATCAATAATGAAATATTGTCATACCTGGAAGCGGCAAATTTTCTTTGACGCATCGTTCATTGTAAATTACAAATGTTGATTTAATATCTTGTTTTCTAAATTTTACTATTACCCTGTGCCAGTTTTCGTTGCGTCTGACGAAAGAAATTTCTCAAAACTCAAAATAAAAATTATCTTCGATTTACAATGTCCTAGGATAGACTAAATAGTTTAATAATTTTAAAATTTTGTTTTTGTTATTTTCTAAGTAAGTAAGAGTATTTCTCCAAAATTTAATTTTTATGGAATAACGGAGCAGCAAAAAGTAGATCTGCACACGGGCGGCCAAGTACCCAGGACTGGCAATGAAGCAACCGCTTTATGCGTTACAATCAGTCTTTCTGCTAATACCATTTAGAATTTTATAACTTCGTTCTAAATTGAAGAAGTTAAATCTGATATTAACATATCGTTTTTTACAGTTCGAGTCAAAATAAACTTCTAAACTAAATGCGTTAATTATTTTTATCAATCTGTTTATTAAATGTTTTATTACTGTTAAGTTAATTCAAGTTACTATGTTTAGAGTATAATATTAGAAGAAGCCTTGGAGAAACAGTTGTAGTAATAATAAGCAAAATAATACTTGAGTGTTATGTCAAAAAAAAAATCAAGTATTATGGAGAAGACATATACGGCTCACACACGCAAGGACACAGTACGTTTGTTCGGCTTTCAAGTGTGTCCGTGTCGTAGAGATATAGAAACGAGATCGCAGGATGAGTGCGTGCGAGATTGTGTTGCTTGGCGGCGACGGCCGGAACAAAGAAGTACGAAAACAGGAAAAACGATGTGCGACCAGATGAACATAATTGAAAGGCGTTTCCGGTGATGGTCCGCAGCACTGCTGCTGGTGCCAACGTACAACGCAAGCCGAACAAACGGACGCGCTAATAGCTTGGCCAGCCCGCGGAGTGATATGGCGGACGGAATAAAGATTAATTTGTTCTTGTCATACGTCGACCCTAGAAATGGACTGGCACGAAAAGAAGGTGCTTTATTGCGCCCTCACTGACCCGGTTTTTGTAACTGTAATTTCAATTTGCAGATTTACAATTTTTATAAGTAATCTATCAAAGAAGTACAATGTTTGATATAGTTTAACAGTTGCATTTTATAATATTTAATTAGGTTATTTCATTTAGAATATTATAACTTACAGAAAGCTATTATTTTTTTTACTATTATTATTTATCCGTGCGCAGACATAGAATCGAAATTATGTTATTTAAATTGAAATAAGTATTTAATTGATTAGCATAAACTCAACAGGCCTTGGGACTTATTACATAGTTTCAGTATATTATAAAACATAGACTAAGTACTGAGTACTCATTTATTTGTGTAGTATACTTATTTTACGTATAATATACGAGTATATGCTAGTATTTTATATATATTTAAATAACTACCAATATTGTTATTTTTCAAAATATTGTTGAATGAAAACCATAATATTTGATCCGTTCAAATAGAAAAATTATGATATTTACATAAATATACTCGCCAAGCTGTCAGGAAGTGTTAGTAAGCCAAATATTTTCAATTCGCTTTTCTGTAAGATAAACGGCAGACTCCAAAATGTTTGAAATAGTTGATTGGAGATCGGCATTTTCGAAAATTTTTAAATCCGATCTAATCTGATCCGACTCGATTCGAGACCCGATCCGAAATCCAATCTAACATTCAATCCTAAATCCGATGCGATGTCCGTTCCAAAATTCGATGTGACATCCTATTCAATCCGGCAAGCCATCAAATTTGAACAGTTTTTCGAATATCTTATTCGAACTTCGGATCGGATGTTTTATCCAAACTATGAATCGAATCCAATCGCTTATGACCTTTCGAGATACACCCGGTGTACCTAAACAATGATATAATACTCAAATATGTCTTAAATATTATATTAACTCAATAAACCACTGTGGACTCGGATTTTGTTTACACTAATGACATTTTAACGTTATAAACATAGAATATGCAACAATGTAAATAATAAAACAAAAATGTAGGTTTTGTTAAAAGTAATTATTTTAGTCCAAAACTATAATCTTATTTACTTATTGAAAAATTGGTTCAGAGAACCTGATTTTTTGACCCGAAAATCCTGGGTTCACTTTCGACTCGGGTTCAAATCGATAAAATAATAACGATTCGGATTCAGGTTCAAGTTCACAAACAACATGGGTTCGGAACGATTTTCAGTTCGGGAAAAGCGACATAATCTGAATGTAAATAATATCGAAATAAATTAATAGGTTATAGTCTTAAGATGAATGAATAAATGTTAAATTATTTTATTTATTAATATACCGGACCGTGAGCTGATTTATACATTACAGTTAATTTTTTTCAAGTAGAGATATATCGTTCCCTATTGCTTTTAGAGCTAAAAGCTTCAAATAAATATTGTAGATAATTGAATTCTGCGTCTAAGTCTAATCATATATTATTTGATACTTTTTTAACAAATTAAATTAAGTTTAAAATTTTATGAAAGTGCTTAGATACGAGTATGCGTAGTACTATTCTTGCAATTTAAACAAAGTTGAATGCAAAACAATTTTCAATAATTTAACGGAACTCTTATTATTAGAAATATTACATAGTTTTTGAAAGTGTACCTTAATTTAAAAAACGCTATGTAATAATGAGAATAATAATGCTTGCGCGAACTATCACACTATTGCAAATTGTTTTACATTTATTCAAGCACAATCAATATCGCTACATGAAAAAGTTTAAATTTTATTTTTCATATTTCATAAATTAACTCAATTAATTCATCACTTATAATTGACATTAATTTAATTCAAATCGCATAGAAATCAGCGCGTTTTGAAACAAATAAATCATAATATTTCTATTTGTATAATTATTAAGTGAAGTGTCAATACAACAATTTTGTAAAAAAAAAACTATTTATTAAAATGCAGGTTAATATTAAATAAACAGAAAAATGATCTAAACTCTGATCTCTAGTTGTAATATTTCAATATTCAGATTATTTTAAATATTTTCATTATTTTTCTAGTACTAGGAGTACTCTAAAGCCCAAATATAAATTTGCAAATATTCTTGTTAGCGTGATAATTATAAATAGCATAAAATGTTTAAAATCTAAAATATAATTAAGGAGATTTTGAAATAAGTGTTTATAAATACATACATTATTCTGATACTCGTATTATTACTATCACAAATATCATTACGATTATTTCAGGTAATTGAAGTAGAAGCCAAATCAAACATACCTAGTCAACAGAATGGTACACAAAAACGATAATTGAAGTAGAACGCAAAATAAAACATACCTAACCAATTGAATCGCGCACAAAAACATAAACAGACAAAAAAACTGCTAATGAATGTTTTAAAAAGCCTGTTTGTATTAAAGCAGATTTATATTGTCGAATCAGTTTTCACATTATACAAGAATATATGCAACCTTTATATTACCAAAGATATTTTTCTATTTATAACTTTTATATATTTTTGCGTATTATTTTGACCTATTTACCATTAGTTTAAATGTAAATTTAAACATGAAATATTATGCTTGTTTATAAACGGGGAAAATACTGATATTATTTTTACTATGGCTTGCAATTTACAAATATGTTAATTTGAATAATATTCTATATTTACTAATCATTATTTCACTTACGCCAGATTTTTAGGACAATCAATCACCTATAGAAGGGGGTAGGATTTCGGGTTTAATCCCCCTCCCCTCATTGGGAATAAACATTATAGTTTATCTACAAATAAAGAAAGAAAAAGAAAATACATATTACTTTTTATTTGTAACTATCATTAATATATGTCACATACGTAACATTAAATTATATATATTTTACTCAAATTCAACAGTAAAATCCAATTTCCAAATTTTTTTTGCAGTATGTAGATTATACGAAAAAAATTGTTACCAGTTAACATCAGCGCATGCGAATTTCATTACAGATCAAGTCCAACTAGATTGAATGAATTTAGTCTAGGTTTCCTTAGCATCAGTTAAACTTGGTATAAATTTCTCAATTAATTTAATATTTTATTCACGCCTAATCCTTACCTGTGAAAACAATGTTTAAATCTGGATTTATTATCAATTTATTATGAATACGGCTATAGAAGTTAATATATTGACTTAATATTTTATTAAACTGTATCTATTTTTTAACAACACAGTAATATATACGAGGGTGGTCCGATAAGTACTTAGCCTACAAAAGAGTAATAAAAATTTTGGAAAAGTTGCGATTTATTTTTCAACATAATCCCCTTTGAGTTCCATACACTTGATTCAGCGATGCTCCAACTTCTTTAACCCGTCTGAAAAATACGTTTTCTGGAGGTCTGAAAAGTAGGCCTCCGTGGCGACGATAACTGCCTCATTCGACTCAAATTTCTGCCCGGCGAGAGACTTTTTCAAATTTGAAAACAAAACAAAACAAAAATCGCACGGGGCCAAATCCGGAGAATCCGGTGGACGGGGCAGCAGTTCGTAGCCTAATTCTATCAATTTGGCCGTGGCGACGGTGGAGGTGTGTGCATGGTGAAAGAGCACTCTTTTCTTCGCCAAATGGGGCCGTTTTTTCTGCAATTCGGCGTCGAATCGGCCCAATAATTCGGCATAGTAGAGCCCTGTAATCGTTTTGCCCTTCTCCTGGTAGTCGATGTAGATCACACCTTTTGAATCCCAGAAAACGGTGGCCATTTCCTATCCGGCCGATAGGACAGTCTTCGCCTTCTTTGGAGCATGTTCGCCGGGTGAAGTCCACTGTTTCGACTGTTCCTTGGTCTCTGGTGTGTACCAGTGTATCCATGTCTCGTCGACGGTCACGAAACGACGCAGAAACTCCTTCGGATTGCGTCTAAACATCGTCAAACTCTGCTCTGAAGTAACCTCACGGATGTCCGGAGTGAGCAAACGCGGCACCCGTCGCGCCGACAGTTTTCTCATGCCCAATAATTCATGCAGGATATGACCCACGCGATCTTTTGAGATGCCTACTGTCTCAGCTATCTCGCGCACCTTCAATCGGCGGTCTGCCAATACGAGATCGTGGATTTTTGTTGCGTTATCCTCCGTGGTAGCCGTTTTCGCGGCACCTGGGCGTGGCTCATCAAAAACCGACGTGCGACCACGTTGAAACTTGTTAAACCAATTTTTGACGGTAGCCATCGAAGGAAAAGAGTCCCCATATACAGCGTCCAAGCGTATTTTGATTTCGCTGCGCGATTTCCCTTCCAAAAACAAGAATCGAATCACCGACCGATATTGTTCTTTTTCCATTTTTCTCAAATCTGCGGACACGCTCGCTTCCACACGCGGTCAAAACAAAACTACGCGTCCGATTCGGCTAAAAATTTAACAGTAGCTGTCTACGAGAATGTTCTAATCGATACAAAATTGCTCTTGCGATAGTGGTGCTATCTGGCGGTGAGACTAAGTACTTATCGGACCGCCCTCATATATATATATATATATATATATATATATATATATATATATATATATATATATATATATATATATATATATATATATATATATATACACGTCACTTCGACGTTTCGGCAGAGTCCCATCTGCCATCTTCAGAAAGCTCTTCTCGGTCACACTGTCTTAGAAGAACTGACGTTCGGAGTTACTCGGTGGTCCTTATATTCTGGTCTTTATAACCCAAAAACTAAAATTCCATTGGAAACACAAGGAGTATACGAAATACCATGTGGCAACTATGAGAAGACATACATCGGTCAATCCAATAGGCGCATTGAAGTCCGCAAACAAGAGCACATTTGGGCTGTAAAACAAAGAGATACGTCGTCTTCCTTGACGAGTCATTTCCTAGATACGGGACACAGAAACGATTTCGACAATATAAAAAGAGATGGGAGCATACAGCAGTTCACCAGCAGAATAATCCGGAAAGCCATCGAAATAGAGAAACGGAAGGAAACTCTTAACACACGAGATGACGCCCAACGATTGCCAGCAAAATGGAGACCAGTACTGAAACAATATAGAAGAAGGATTCCAAGGACAACACCACAAGAACCGTCACAAGAACCGTCACAAGAACCGTCACAAGAACCGCCACGGTTCATCGCACAATCAACACGCCAAGGACAATTAACCAGAAGCCAAAGCAAGAAGCAGTCAAGCGCAGTCAACCAGAACGACAGACCAGAATATAAGGACCACCCGAGTAACTCCGAACATCAGTTCTTCGAGAAGAGTTTTCTGAAGATATATATATATATATATATATATATATATATATATATATATATATATATATATATATATATCTGTATTAATAGATAACCTAATTAAAATATGAAATATATATTAAAACAATTTTTGTTTTCAAGTGAGATATATTCTGTTGTTACACCATTAAATTTGTCTGATAAAATGGGACTATTTTTATCTATTAAACTGTTTATCTAGCTCTGCAACAAAAAAATTGCACAGATAGGTTTCTTATGATAGACATCCTGTACAAGAATATATTATAACTTCTAAAGAAATCGCGCGATTATTTCCACCTCCCGATTAGAAATTACTGCAGCCTGTATAGGTATTTTGTAAATAATTTTTAAAACTTAGCATATGTAACCAAAAATGTCCAGTAAATATGATTTTTTCCGAAAAGTACCTTCTATAAAATGAATTTATAATAAATAATATACAAACAAAAATATGAACCCATGTGAGTAACAGAATTTTATGATGCAAATACAATGATCTAGTAATGAAATCCTGGTTCCTATGTGGGTTTATGTTTCAATTTGTACATTATTCCTGATAAATTCAATTTAGAGTACGTACTTCTTATCATTCAAATTAACTTATGCAATAAATTATGCAAATTTATTTTTATTGAAGTAATCCTGAAGCGAAAACAGTTTCCGTAATTTTGTTACATGGTGAATTTTCCTAGAGGGAACTCTCTTTAGATTTTTTCACTTTTTACTTTATTTTACGTGATTAACATGAAAGCCGCGGCTTTCCTGTAGTCTGACCTAAAAAAAAAGCTACAGCAAAAAGGAAGCAGATTAGATTGACAGACGAACTGAAAGCCGTTAGGTATTTTAATTACGATAATGGCCGACAGAGTCGCTCGTAGTCTCGCCACGTCATCATCCTGTTGAAACTGGCGAGAAAAAATTCACTTGAATTTTTTCAAAGTTCAAATATGCGAATGAAATGCGTACGCATACTTTCGTTTCTACTCACTTCCAAAGTAGATTAACAGCCTTCTCTATAACTAAATGTTCATTTTGTGTTCCACTTTGGATATGACTGTTTTACGAGAGTATTTAATTATTTTTTTTAAATGTCCTGTTTCAAAATAAAATTTCCTTATACCAAAGTGGCCAGTTAATTTTAGACAAAAATACTTCAAATATAAGTTGTAGAAAATAATATTAGTTTTCTGTGAAATATATTTCTAAAATATTTCTTTAAAACAATAAATAATAAATTGTCAAACATGAACAATAGAAGTATATAAATCTCAAAATAAAATAAAGATATTTTAAATAATTATATATGTACTTATTGTATATCAGGTGTTCAGAAAATGGGTGACAGACAAGGTTCAGGTACAACGATTCTTTAATTAATTCCGAGTCGATAATCCTAAAACAAGACAATTGTACGACCCTTCGTGAAGCTATACGAAACCATTAAACTTGTAAATGTGGGACTAGAATGAGGTGTAATTTTATAAATCTTTTATGGAATATTCGATGACTCTGGTCGAGTTTATACAGCAAAAATTGAACTAAGAACTAGGACTACGAAGATAAATATACACGTAGTGGGATCATCGTCAACTTATCGTAATACAAAATTAGCGCAAACAGTTCCTTTCACAGAGCACAATAATGCATACTAACCATGTGTACAAAAATATAAAAATATGGGTTTGTATTTGTAGGGCCAATTAGACGTAGCCTTAATTTGAGGCTGTGAATCGAAAAAGTGAACATATAAATTTAACTGTACTTCAAATGAATTTGAAAATTGGATCCTGTTTACATTTCGAATCAAAAGTATAAGAGTACAAAGTTGTTTAAAATGATATTTTACTACTAACATGTTTATAATTGACATAATAGTAATTTAAAGTGTCCAAATTTCCTTAACGGGAATGGTGAACACCCGAAAACAAAAACATATTTTACATAAAAGTTCATATTTTTATAATTTGTTTTCTAACACTTATAATCACATAACTAATTTATCATTTGTATAATCAGTCTTATAATTTATAATCACTTTTGTTTGCTGACAAAATACATAATTCTGCATTTTTCAGAAATTGCTGGTCATCCAGCGTAATATGAGATCATAATGATGGCAAGAGTAAGAGTGTTGATAACGATTCACTTTGATAACATACTTAGTGATTCCTACTCCAAAATACTTCGAAACTGAGTGAAAATTTTAAAACTTGGTAATTATGCCAACAGATTAAGGAAAACCTTATTTTGTTTCTTTGAAATCCGAAAAAAAATAATACTGGACAAAATGGCGGAAACTTGTGAATACTGGGCCCAAGGCTTATCAATACTAGACAAGTCACGCAAATGCTGAACAATTCAGTCTAATGCTGGATAGATGGTTACTTTATAGTACGTCTGTAGCACTAGATATTTGAAAAATTAAATATGTGAATGTTGTCAAAAATTATAGAGTCGTTGAAATAAAATGACAAAAAATTTGAATGTAAGGACTATACAGAATTGGCATTGTCATGATAAACACTCAATGCATTGGTTCCTAAGGAACTATTTCTTTATGATTCTGATAGTGAAGTCCTTGTTAATGTCGAATCGATATAGTTCTACCTCAGTTAATTGTTATTGATCTTAATTTTAGTTATCATTATTTCTACTCGTATATTGTTATAATTTAGAATTTAATATTCAAGTAGTGTTAACCTTAAAGCTGATTCTATAATGAAGTAATGTAAGAGGTAACGCGAGTGATATGGGTAACGTAAAAAGTTGATCGTGTATTAAAGTTACTATTGATTTATAATAAAGTAAAGTAAGAAGTAAGGTTAAAAACGGAAAGCAAGAGATAACCAACTTTTATCTTTTTGCTTTGCGTTAACTAAAACAATCTACCTCTAGCCAATCAGACTTCAGATTTTTTGCGTAACCTGGAGATGGACATCTGATATTCTAGTACTCGGTGATCAATATTATCAATAGTTATCTGTCAGATCTGAACGTGTACTTGTTTAAGCATGATGTTACATGGATGCAAAGTTATATAATTAATAGAAATTCATAAATCTCTGTATGATAAATCGTCGAAAGATTTTAATTATCCATTGTTATCCAATTGACAGATTTCTGACAAAGTTCAAACAAAAGATGTCGAAGTTAAACGAAAGATGCCGAAATTTCATCATATCATCTAATTGGTTGATGATAATAACTTGTGCGTTTAGAATAAATCATGCTGGACTTATACAGCGTACACTTTAACGTATCATTATGTATCAAAATCTAACGTAAGGGATGAAAATACTGTTTTTATTCAAACAATTTATACAGCGTAACACAGTATCCTATTCTAAACGGCGAGATGGTTAACTTTTATCTTTGTACGATACGGTAGTTTACGATGTTAAAATTATAAGCAATGCGCATGCGTTGTTTCTCGAAGTGTTTAAATTGACAATAAATTAACAAGTATGTAGTTATCCCTATATAATAGTCCCACGATAATTATTGCATAGAACAACCTTCTGATAAATAATGCAATGTCATAGATAAACGTTCACCAGGAGACAAAATTTTTTTTGTCTATTACACTGCAAAGCAAAATTTGCTCGTATTTTATGCAAATTCCATAGCTATAAAATAAAAAAATTAAATTTTGGTAACTTTAAAGTCTAATTTCGCAATTATTAAATGAGCAAAATACAATCTATTGATTAGTTTAGATGCAAAATTTAATTTTCTGCAACTTTATTCCAGGTACTTTTCCATAAAATAATTTTTTGACTACCAGTGGTGTAAAACTGATTTTGGTTGATGTTACGGCATTCAAATCCGGAGATCCCGAGTGCTAAAAATATAAGAACTACTACACTGCGCCTGGTTATTCCTGCCCTTGAATTAGATTTAAGTTCCCGTTGTGCAGAGTAGCATAAATGTAAATGTAAATTATGTTATAAGCTTATGGTCCAGTTTTCGTGTAACATCCGACATTTTATATTTCTTTCCGTGTATTTGTATTCAGTGTATAGGAATGCTAAATCTTTATAAAATTCATAGATCTGGCCACAATTGTATGTTTTTTTAGAATTAAATAAATTATAATAGAAACACAAAAAAGCAGATATACTCCTTAAATAAACGGCAAGGAGAAAAAAGTTGCGAAAGTCTAATATTGACCTGGAATAACAGGATTCCCAAATTAGTTTACGCAGAGAAAAAACCGACAAAAATACTCACAGGAAGACAAAAACGCTGTGTTATTTAATAATACGTTATTTAGAATTTCTTTTTATGTTTTTGTTTTTGATAAAACTTTAATTAAATAAACCGTACCCAGAGACCAGGACAGCAAAGGAAAGACAGTGGTGACTCAAGCCATCGTAGGTGGTGAGCAATGGAGCCAGGGAAGCGAGTGGGCTCTAGGGTAAGAACGCCTCACGCTCGCGTCGCGCGTGTCGTAGCGTGCGAGAGTGCCAGCGTGCTCTCAAAGCTCGCGAACGGCCACAGCTCGGATTTCGCATTCCCAAGCTTTTTTAAGTTCCGGCATCCAGCTTATTAAAATATCTTTTATGTTTTGTGCGACAACTGTTCGCTGTTACGTTAAAAACAGTACAAAATTGTCATGTACGTTATTTAAATATACTGCCGGATTTTTGAGTAGACGCCTTGTTGGAAGTCAAACGGAACACATTGTGCTGAAGTAAACTTATTATAATTTTATAATTATTTTCTTGGAACATAATGTAGTATCAATTTTAAATTATCTAGCAAAAATTAATACATTCTAGTGGATGGATGGATTGTATTAAAAATACTAGAATTATTTTTGACAAAAATATATTATAAAGTCATTATATATTTTATTTCAAAATAGATATCTAATTTCCTAAGTACATCATTATACAAGTATAGGCCACAAAAATTTACATTATTATAAAACTTTAAAATTTAATTTCTTTAAAATATTCTTCAATTAGTTCACTTTATTTATTATTATTAACGAATATTTTTTCCTCGCGAATACATTTTTGTTCTTTAGCACATTGCTTTAATGGTAAAGTAGCAATTATTTCTGAAGAATGTTAACTTAACCCAATAATATAAAACTTGAAATTTCGGTAAAATTTAATTAGTTGAGTTATTCACTTATTTCAAAAGTTCAATCAAGGTATTCTTAAACAAATTAACAAATGAGTGCATATATTTAAATTGCTAATTACAAAAGTATACGTGATAAGAATTGATATAACATGTCTTTCCTTCAAAAATTCTTTTCAATGGCAGAATAATTAATGTAAAACTAATTAAAGCTGTGAATCAATTAGTTGCCAAAATTAATAGACGATAAAATACTTGACTATTACGCGCTATTTAATAGAAGATTAAATAAAACGAACAAGATGCGAACTTCTTGTCAAAAATATATATTTAAAACTTAAAAGAGAGTATAAATTATAAAAATACAAAAGTTATAATTAATATTTAAATTATCCGACAATAGAAACAACAACGTATGTCTATGAATAAACTATTAGTAATGTTACTAAGTTACAAAATTACACGGCAAGACTACATTTTGCGTGGACTAGAGACAACTTCTCTCGACAGAAGTCAATCTACCACTAACTAATTATTATTATTTCCATGGGATATTTTGACAAAGGGGTAAGAGGGTGGTATCACGGCGTTGGTCGAGAAACCGTTCCCACATATGTGTTTACATTAAAACCTAGACGGGGTGACTTACAAAGGTTAACTCTACTGTCAAGTCAACTTTAGAAAGATACTTAAGATTACGCTTAATTAGTCTGTATCTCTCGAAGCTGAGTTGATAGTGAAATATCATAATTTATAAACAAAACCAAATTCTGAATTGTTTCGCCGTACTACATTAACAACTGTATATGACAAGTAGAAATTACAATAGAATACAGATAAAACAGATTTACAGCTAACAGCTGGGTATAAGACTACATTTTACTATAAGAGAAGATTAGTAGGGAAAGAAACATATATATTTAGTGTCAGTTTTGTAGCAATAATATTTTTTAAACTCGTATCCCTTCAACTAGTAAACAGACACTAATACATAAAATTTTACTTACATAAATTTAAAAACCTGCTAAGATTTTACTTATGCAGATAAAGGCTGTTAAATATGATTCAGAACCGTAAAACTATATCGAAAGTTTCTTTAGAAGATATTAATAAATAAACACAGAGATAATGAGAATACACAGCTTTTAGATTTTTGTAGATGTAGGCCATAATCAAATTTATTGCTCTAAAAAAATTATCTATGGGGTAAAAATTCTGAAAATTAGTATAGTTATGTATTTTGACACGATGAATTTATTGATTTTCACAAACTTTTCATGATTTCAACTTTTATATATATTTTTTTAAATTTAAGTATAAATTAATTACAGCATGAGAAATAAATTGGTTAAAATTAAATTTAAATATCTCTTTTAGTTTTCAAAATATGAGCTCTCAAAGAAAAGTTACAAAAACAGAATATTATTTCTCGAGTCCTTAGTAATACAGGCCTAAATTTTAAATTTTGTAATTGATTCAATTAAAAATTTATATCTGCATTTTCATATGTCAATCTCTCTCAAATGAAACATTTGTAAGCAAATCCCTATACATATATTTTGTGTTGTTTTGAAATTCTAAATTTATATTTTAAATTTGATCGTTTAATCTGAAATTATTATTTTTTAAACGCATAAAAATGGTTATCTTTTCACTCAATCTAAACGAATTGATTTTGTTGAAATGTGATTACAACGTTCTATAATAATATCGAAATATATTTCTCGCTTTCGTCTTTGATAAACAAATAAGATTTGCTGTGTGAGTTTGTAACGTATAATTCTAGTGCATAAGATGGATGCGGCTAGCTAAATATCTCAGTTGTGATGGATGTAAGGAGGGGCGGAGGGGTTCGATTCACAAAAAAAAAAATCGAAATAAAAACTATAATAAATAAAAGGTCACCACGTGGTTATAATCGGCGCCAGCGGTACCCAACTGCGAAGATACAGGAACTAGATATACTCGACGTTCGGGAAGAGAGGAGGCTCGCAAGGTACGTAGGGGTGCCAAATTTGTCTAATATTTAAATACAAATGCAAATAATATTAAAGATTGTTCAAAATACTGATACTGAATTGTAGACTAAACTAAATCAAGAAATCCAATTAAGATTTATGCAGCAAATAATTCTCATAAATCAACTCAAACAAAGCTGGGTTGCAGTGTTCTACAAGAGCAATCAGGACTGCGGGAAAGGTAAAAACCTAACAGACAACATGACAATATAGCGCAACAAGACGTATTACGATTCGATGACCAACGAAACACGATACGCGACGCAACACAAATTTAACGTATATCAATTCGCAGACCTACCAACTTCTTCAACACACAAGCTACACAACTTGAGACAACAACGTCAACACTAATGAATAAACCAAAAATAAAACTTAACCGGATTTTTGCAACATAATATTAGTACTCGTAAAACGTGACTATATCAACTACTTTAAAATAAACTAAAATAATCAGTAATAATATAGCAAGAGAGTGAGAATAAATTGAAAATAATTTGACAGATCTTTCGAAAACCAAATGGCAACAAGTTTGAGAAAGATACTGGAGAATTATTTTCTAATTTATCGAACTCTTGAGTTATATTTAATTAGATTATTTTTTGACTTAGCTGTTGAGATCGATTCATCCAATAAAATATTTTGAACTGGCTTCATATCGATTGATTACTTATTAATGTATTCTTGAAAGTTGTTTCCAAAAATTTGTTGGTGTATTTTTGTATCTGAAGTGGAACTAAATCGATTTTTTTCACACATTTCACTTGACGCATTGACAGTTTTAAATAATTATTTGACAACTACCTATCATTTTTCACAAACAAAAATACCTACACAGATTATTCTCGGGAATAATAACTAGAGCTTTATTCTCAGTATAATAATGACAGGATTGGTTAAAACGCTGACACGTGACATACAATGAAGCATTTCATTGGTTTTTGGCACTTTTTATTTTGTAGGAGTGGTATATATGCTTTTAAATCTGATAGATGAATGACATATAACCTCAAAATTGCAAATTGCCTGTGTCGAAATATTACTAAAAGAATATGCTATAATCATACAAAATTCACAACATTCCCAATACAGAAAAACACATTGATCAATTGTCAATAAAATTGAATTTTTTTATTGTTCTTGTGATAAAAAGCACTACAAACACAACTGATGAAAAACACCAACTTAATATATTTTTGACAAGTCGCAGTTTTTTAAATTTAAAAGAATTATAAAATTACCTCAATAGAATAAATAGTATAAAGAACACGATTCATAAGACCTGTTGTCGCACTCGTCCTTTGTAAAACTTGGACTCGTGCGTTAACCGATTGCCTTATGAAACTAGTTCTTTAATATACTATTTTGTACTTGCATTATTCAAAATAAGGTTTACATTACCTTGGAAACCAATGGAAAGTTTGATTTTGCGCACTAGTGCGCGAAGTAATTGAAAAAATACCCAGTTTTTACGATTCTAAATTTTGACTATTGAAACGCTAATTTAAGTACTTATATACATACATTTTAAGGAATTTATAAAAGAAGTAGAGACATTAGCTTATAACGCCATCAAACAGACATATTTTAACAAACTTTACTAGAAAAAATAAACAGTTTGTTTTCAAATAGCAAATGTCAATTCATGGCATACTAAGCTGTCAATATAAATTCACACATCAAATTTAATAACTTTTCTCAATGTCGATTATATAATTTTTGCTCATGCACGAAGACGTATGTGTATGTCTTCGCGTACTTGTTACGTAAACAGATATTTAAATATATCATTCTATAAAATGGGTTGGCTAGCTCAGTGGTATGAAGTCGGCCTGTGGATCCTGAGAACCCTGATTCGATTCCCACAGGCGACAAACATATTTTCATAATTTCAAAATCTACCCCTATGGCTCCTCCACCACCTACATCTTTGGGGGTCGTGATTTGACGACTGGTAACCGCACTTCACGCGCAAAATATATCACTTACCGAGATCTGCTTCGGCAGAGTGCCACACCCAGTAATTGGTAGAAGGCGTGATAATATATTTATATTTATTTATTTTATTCTATACAATAAAAAAAAAACTTGAATCCTATTCAATTTGATACGTTTTTTTTTTTATCAATTTAAGCAAATTGAAATGTAGAAGCTACTGAATATATAATGTATAATTTCATGTTTAAATACCTGCATAGTTGATTTAGCGCATGATCTTATCTATTTATCTCAGAGACGTAGTTTAATCGACTGAAGAAAATTGAACAATGACTTCGAATTGGGGCAAAAGAGTGGTTTGATCTACAGCCGGAAGGGGTATTGGGGTACACACGAACGCACAGTCGGGGAAGAGGGAAGAATCGATGAATGGCAATCGCACGGTCTACACGGGGCTTTTTTTCATGTAATTTGTCTTCAACCAATAATCGGCTTTCGCCTGCAGCGCCACCACCCGCGTGATTCGTACCAGAAGTATTAAAACTTTACGAATTGAAGACATTAAACTTTAAATGAACGGAGTAACATTTGTTGTTCGTGTTTGTTTGACCAGATGCTTGTTATTTTTTCTTACAATTTGTCATTCTTGTAAAATGTTCTATTCTTACAGAGAACATTTTAAAAAGTTTTAAAAAATTATAATTATGATTTGCAATTGTCATCGATCTTCGTTATAAGGAGTTCCGGCTTGTTGTCTTAAATTTTTGTATTTAATTCAAGCATCTTATTTCTAGTACATTCTTATATTAATAATGGGTGAGCAATAGAGAAGTATATGTGCTATGTATAGAATTTTAAATTAGGTATCGTAGTTCTAGGAATGCTATGTGTAACATTGGATAAAAGGTGTAATGTTTCAATTATAACATAAAAATCTTGATTTAAATAACTTATTGATACATAATATTATTTTTATTCGTTTACTTTTATCGGCTGATTGAAGTCATAAATTGGATTTTTGTTGTGGCTTTTTGGCGTACAAGCTACCTAAATCATCAAATGTTCTTAGTTCGCGTTATCGTTTGGATTAGTACCAACGAGCTTTGCGATAGTCGTTGATAATTGGATATTAATCATGCCGTTAATCATATAAATTATAATATTGCAGAAATTTATATTTCCGAGAATAAAGGCAAAAGAAGTTTAGTTTTAACAAAATAATTTTGATCAACGAGAACATGTTTTCCTAATAACAACTGGTGATAGTAATTGGCAAAAGAATCACTACTCCAAAGGTGAGGACATTTTGCATATGTTAAATTGTCAGAGACGTTTTATCTTAAAGCAACTAAGTTCTAGTGAAGAAATTAAAAATTTGGCTTCAGAAAAATTTAATCTTGAGTGGTACTTATTGAAATAGTTTTTCCCTTTAATATAAACAACAACTAAAAAACAATTTTGTTACTTTGACAGTGGATACATAGAAAGTTAAGGTTTTTTAACTGATAAAACCACATTGATTTAAAATAATAAAAAACAAAACAAGTTTCTCAATTGAAATAGCAATTCGTTAAATTAAACTATATGCCTGTTTAACAATTATGCGATTTTCGAAGTTTCTTAAGTTTAGTTATATTTGTTATTTTGTACCGATTAAGATGAAATTATAATTGGTTGAATTCTGTGATAAATCTATAACTTTATAATTCTGCAAATAATGAACAAAATAACATCAATATTTCAGATAATTAGAAAATATTTCGTAAAGTGAAGTTTCGTTACAATTTTGTTCATTTGCTACAGTTTTACAAATGAATTTACATTAAATTCCATTATTGGTTCATATATTTGCCAAGCTTCACTTTCTCTTAGTTAAGCTATAATAATAAATTTGTATTAATCAAAATTATTTATTTAGTATTGTTATCTCATTTTCATGTATAAGAGTAGAGAAACATGTGTATAAGCATAAAAGAAATAGAATAAAATTATTTTTAATGGGCTCTTACAAAACCATTTCCTCTTCAGGCATCCGCCGTTTAAATACCGCTGATTAAAACGTCAGGAGTCGGGGATGTTCAGGCGAGGAGAATACATATAGCTAGATTACGTTGAGTTTCACACACGGGCTTGGAGCTCGGAGCTCCTGCGGCGAAGATTTGGAAAGAGTTCATCTCACTACTACTCTTCCTATTCTTCATATATTATTACAAATAATAAAATTTAATTATTTTCAAGAAATCACATTCTGGTACTAGATATAGAAAAATATCATAAACTTTAACAGAACCAGTTGGGTTTGGCGCAAATTATATTTTTTCAGAACGATATTAATTTAATTTATTCTAGCATTTATCTTTAGTTCACCAAATAAATTCTAAAAAAAAGGTCATTGAATTTAGTACATGCGACTGAAATATGAGCGTCACGCAATTTACACAAACCTAGCACTAACTCTTCATGTCAAAAGATTTTTTAAAACTGAATAGATTAGGTAGGTTCTCTCTTAGTGTCACGCTGAATTCCACACTCTATCAAATGCTTGACTTACGTCTAAAAAGGCACCCATGCATATTTTTTGTTCTTCGATGTCTTTTTCTATTTTTTTCCACACTCTGTGCACTTGTTCAATAGTTGAGTGTTGATTGAGAAACCCGAATTGGTGGTCTGGTATGAGATTATTTTCTTCAATTATTGGTTTTATGCGCACTAATAGGGGTTTTTTGAGTAGTTTAGCGAGTACTGAAAGAAGTGATATAGGCTTGTATGAGGCTGTTTCATGCGGCGACTTCTCTGGTTTGTGTACCATTATTATATGAGCGAATTTCTATTGTATGGAAAAATGCTGGAGCCGGATTATTCAGTTAAATATTGGCGTGATAGCAGTTGTTGTTTTTGTTGGAAGTTCTTTTAATATTTGAGCGGTTATGAGGTCGTATCAGGGACTTTTTTTGTTGTTGAGTCGTTTGATTTCTTCTTGAAGTTCTTTTGGTGTAAAGTGTTCAATTGGCCGTGACAGTTGCAGTGGAACTTCGAGGAATCTTCGTTTTCTTGTGTAGAATCTGTGGAATTATTTGGGGAGTTTGACTTGAAGACATTGGTCAGCGTGTTCGGCTTATGCTACCGCTTTTTCTTGGTTGCTCCTTGCCCATGTTCCGTCACTATTCCGGAATGAGGAATTATATTCTTTTGGTCTTTTTAAGTTTTTAGTAGTCTTCGATAAGCTGTAGTCTTTGTCTTTAGTGGGTGATAATGTTTGAAGAAAGTGTTAAAAATTTTCTTCTTTTATTTCACGAAGGGTATTTTTTAGTTCTTTCGATAGTTTTTTTACTTTAGTTTTATCTCATGGGTTCCTAGATAGTTGCCATTTTCTTCTGGCTTTTCGCTTTTCGATTATTAGCTCTTTTATGTATTTTGGGTAATTGGGGATGTTCTCTCTAGTGACTTTGGAAGGTGTGGAGAGAAGCGTAGCTTTCTGTATGCTCTTAATTATCTCTTCGATTTTGTCTTTGATTTCTATTCCAGGATTTAGTTTCTTTGGGATTGTTGTTAATTTATTTAATTTTTCTCGAAATACATCCCAATCGGTATGCCTTTTTTTATTATTGCTGCGCTTAGGGTAAGTATCGTCGGGGAATAGTCTGAGTTTAGGTCATAGCAGGTTTTGATGTCGCTGTAGTTTGTAGAAATTACATTTGTGACGAAGAAGTCGAGTAAATCGGGTATTTTGTTTTGGTCAGTTGGTCAGTAGGTTAGCTCACCAGTGTTTTGATGATCATACTTATTGGAGATCATTGTGTTGTAGAGTTGACGTCCTCTAGGGTTGATAAGTCTCAAGCCCCACAACGTATGTTTAGCGTTGTAGTCGCCGCCTGCTATGAATTTGTTGCCTAGGGTGTTGAAAATTTTTTCAAATAGGTCTTTAGTGATTGTATGTTAGGGGGAGGGCAATGTGTGGATGTGATTGTTACATAGTCTGTACTATCTGGTACTTTGATGCTGGTTGCTTGTATGTGCTCCATTTCATATTTTTCTATTTCGTAGTGGTTTAGTTTGTCGTTTATTATTATGGCTGAGCCAGCATGTGCAGTACCGTCCGGGTGCTGGGTGTGATAGGTTTTGTGTTTTTCAATTTGAAAGTAACTTCTATCCGTGAAATGCGTTTCGGAGATGAGTTGCGTTCCGGAGATAAGTTGCGTTCCATAGTCCAATTCTTAACGTTGTACTATGAATTCTTTGTTAGATTATTGATGACTGAGGTTAACAAATTAATTATCGTGTTATTTTGGTTGAGGTGAGTTTCCAGTCTGCTCATGATTAAATTGGCTGAGTTTATTTAGTTTTCTTCATGATTGACTTTCGTTCTTGTCTGTGTGTGATTAGTTAGTCTGCTGGTGAATTGTTTCAGCGTTTGTTCTATTTTCTGTGTTGGTTTTTTGGTCTGTGGTGTTCGCTGTTGGATTAGTTGTCGTTCTTTTGTTTCGATTTTGTCCTCTCTTGCTTTTTGTAAGTGGTTAAGAAATAAAGAACGTATTTTAAATCAGAGATTGAAAACGTAACGTAACGATATCTGATAACTAAAGCTCGGATTTAGCATATTTCATCAATTTTTACTACATTTGCCTCTTGCACGGCAACGTGCCTATTTGTGCATATTTGTTAAATTTCTCGGCATATAAAATTTAAACTTTCTAAAACAGGTGGGCAGGTCCTGGATCTTAACACCCTTCAATTTGGGCTTTTCGCCAAATTTTGTAGCTGCCGGCTGTAATTTTTAATCTTTTCGTACCCTAAGAAGAAATTTTTACTGAGTATCGGTATCATTGTCTCTGGGGTAAAATTGCAATTTTTGGGTTTCATTCGGTTTAAACCATTCATTATTTGCACATGATCTTGAATAGTAACATGTCTTCGAAAGTAATTTTATTGATTCGGCGTTATCCGGAATTGTTTTTAAAAGGTGATAGTGTTTTTCCGCAAACCTTTTGAAAAAGCGGTAAGTTCTATTCTCATATTATTTAAATTTTTGTTATTTATTCATATTATGAATAATTATTTTATTTCTTGTTATTTTAGTATTGATTCAACTTTGTTTTATTATATAGATTTCAAGCAAAAAAAATAATAGACCAGTGCTGTGGGACTTTTTTTTACAAAAGAAATAGTGAGAAAAGAACTTTAACTAATACATTGCAGATATCTATATATCTATACGAGACAGCAAATTTCATTTAAAAAAAACTAATAAACAAAGATACATTTGATTTTGATTTATGTCAGGCTACATCGAATATATCGCTAAGTAAGTTAAGTAACCCAAATTTTAAGTCATTTTTTAAAAAGTATTGTAAAAATTTTATTCCGGATGAGAGCACATTATGAAAAACCACAATTAAGTTGTATGTAGAAACAATACGTAAAATTAAGGCACAATTGGGAAATAATTTTATTTATTTTCGTGTCGCTGAAACCATCGATGTATGCGGGCAATATATGACAAACTTATTAATTGGTGTTTTATCTGAAAAGTCTAAAAGTAAATCTTATTTAATTGCCGTAAAAGAATTAAAAAAAAAACGAACAATGTAACAATGTTTACAAAAAGTTTGATAAATATGCTCAATTTTATACCATCTAATAAAATTGTATTAATGCTTAGTGATGCTGCGTAATACATGATTAAGGCTGGAATACATTTAAAGGTTTTTACATACATTGCACTTGTGTCGCTTATGGAATAAACAGAGTCGCGGAAGAAATGCGAAATCAGTTATTATTAAAGCTCCATTTAGAGTCCAAATATACGGAGAAACTATACCAGATGTGCCCTTGCCCCCAAACCTGAAATTATACGGTGGGTTACATGGCTCGACACGGCTTTATTTAATTTTAAATATTTGGATCAAATTCAAGACGTAATTTATTTATATATTTATTTATTTATTACGAACAACAAACTACAGGAGAACCTAATTACAGTTTGCGAGAATAAAAAACGATTATAAAATATAAAATTAAGTAAATGAAGTAAGTACAATTTTTAACTTAACAAAATTAATTTGTAGAGGTAAGTACATTTCTTAACATAGCAATGTTACAATTAAATAAATCAAGCTGAGAATACATACTGAGTCTATACATACTGAGTCTATACATATAAATAATCCGATATAACGGTGATAACTTATAACAGAGATTACAATTAAATAGTAAATTATTTTGATTACGTAGCCCTAACTTAGGAACACTGACATCAATGATTTCGAGTAAACTTGGTAAGTAAATAATAGAGTTTAATAATTTAAACAGAAACAAGATATCCAAATAAAATCTACGTTGCTGAAGAGTACAGATTTTGAAGGTTACAATCAGTATGTCATAAGAAATATCATTCGGATACACGCCAAATTTCTTAAAGCACAAAATTTTACAAATTTCTTTTGCAGTTTTTCAATCATATCAGAGTACAATTTAGTATTACTAGACCAGATTACAGAGCAATATTCGAGTTTACATCTCACAAAAGTATTAAATAGTTTAATTAGAGTGCTGCATCGAGAGAAACAGCTCGAGTTACGCTTAATAAAGCCTATAACATTGTAAGCACTTTTACAAGAATTAATTATGTGTAACTGAAATCTTAAATCGGATTTAAAAGTAACACCCAAGTCATTACAATTGAATACTCGATTGATTTTATTATCTGACATATAGTAGTCAAAATGTATTGACAACATCTTTCGTGTGTATGACATAACCATACATTTTGCGATATTGAAATATAATTTATTTGCTTTGCATCATTTAATCAATTGTTCAATATCAAATTGAAGTTTCACACAATCAAGCTCTGAGTTAATTTTTAGATCAATTTTAAGGTCATCTGCGTATAATAATGGTTTACAATGACGTAATATAAGTGGCAAGTTATTAATAAAAATTAGGAACAATAGTGGTCCCAAATTAGAGCCCTGCGGCACTCCAGAAGTGGAGATGAAAGTGTCAGACTCTGAGGAACAAATTTGTACACATTGAGATCTATTAGATAAGTAAGATTTTAAAAAGTCTACTGCATTCATAGAGTAGCCAAATAAAGTAAGTTTCCTTAATAGCACTTGATGGTCCACTCTGTCGAAGGCCTTAGCAAAGTCAGTATACAGAACATCAATCTGACCTTCAACAGCAGAGGATACATCATGTGTGAAAGAAAGGAGGTTCATAGTAGTAGATCTACCTGGAATGAAGCCATGTTGATAACTACTAATGGTAATGTTATAATTTGATGAAAATTTATCTGCGGCGATTAAAGAGGTAAAACTGATTTTAATTAACCCAAGGCTACGTCAAAATCTGTTTTATAAATAACAATTACCGATTAATTTCTGAAACATTATTAAAACTAGGAAAACAAGAAGCATCTTTAGCAGAATCAGTAAAATTGATGGATAATTTAAATTTGAATGTTAATGGAGCAAAGATTACTATTTCACAAAAATTAAAGAACGTGCTCAATAAAAATGAAGGTTTATAACTTGTTGCGTAATGTATCGAATGTATTGAGTGGAGAATTTTTAAATGAACTTTCTGTTAATATTAACCCTAAAATATTATCATCTTTAAAATATGCCTCTGTTATGTCTGTCGATGTAGAGCGTAGTTTTTCAATTTACAAACATATTTTTAGTGACAGAAGACAATTATTTAGTCTTACTAATTTAGAAAAGCCCGTAATTGTTAATGTCAATAGTAACACTGTTGTTAATAGGCAACCATTTTAGTTGCATATATAATAATGTAATATGTAACAATTCTGTGAATAATAAATGTCGAATTAAAACTGCAGTTTTTTTAGCATATTTTGCCTATATTATTGCCTATTTTGAATACCTTGCTGCATTTTTTGTTTAAAAAGCCTGCATATATATGCGCCTATTATACGCAAAATGTTTGTCTATAAATCTGAGCTTTACTGATAACGTTATAAAAACGTTTCAGTTCATATTTTTCAAATAACGTAATAATTACAAAAATAGCGTTATGTAACTGTAACATAACAAATAACAATTCCCAAAAAGTTGATCTATGTTCTCAAATTTATTATTTTTTTCATTTTGCCATTGGGAATAAAATTTCGTAATTTCATATTATATTCTAGATGTCACTGTCACTACATGAATGACAAATTGACAATGGCAAATATAATTTATTAAAATAAAGCAAAAATTATTTAAAATTGCAATATATTTTATTTTATATTCACTTAGTTATATGTTTTTGTAATAAATGATTTTAATTTCTAGAATAAGATAATATATACTAAAATATGTAATGTTGTTTCCTCATTATTAATAAATTTATTATAAATTAGAGAACAAAAAATAAAGATATTGTAACATTATAATAATGAAATAAATTATAAAGTTTAACAATGTAATTTTGTTTCTTTTTAAATAATTTATAACCTTATATAACGAACTCTTTTTTTAATTGTTATATTTAGGGCCTTAAAAATCAGACATGTTAAAAACTAGTAACATTTTAAAAGTTTTATTGTCTTCAACAATACTTTTTATGTATGTGTGCCTGTATCCATATTTGTAATTATTGACCACCGACAATATGGAATTATCAACTATTTATCAAGCTTCAAAAAATGGTACATCGATATGGGTACATATAACATATGTATGAATAAAATTATGTTTACAGATATTATGAAATTGTAATATTTTGATAATGCTTGCATATTCAACAAATTGATACTATTAGCAGGTGGCTACAGATAGCTTCCACATAAGAGATTAATTTTATTTTGGTGATTTCATTTCATTTACTGATACTCCTATGTTTTAAATGAAATGTAATAAGAATTGGAGAAGACGATATACTAACGTGAGAGGCATATGACAACGAAAAATATAATTTACTTCTCATTTCATGATTCAGAAAGAAATGACATACACATCACCATATTAAAATTAAGCTGTATTTTATTAACCGGAATGCATTGCTCTTGAATTCTGATTAATGTTTTATAATCATCTGGGTTTGTAATTTTCATGTAAAATATCGGAAAATACCTACAAGTGAGCATTTATTTTTAATACAGAATTACCTACCTTAAAGGTATTGAGGCATTTGTGCTTCGTCAGTTTATCGTAAATAAAAAAACTTTAAGTTACTACCTAGTGAAACAAATTTTTTAAATATTTACAAGTTCATGAAATTTAAATATTTATAATAATGAGATAATAATATGTATTTCCTTTACGTGCATATATGACATAAGTAAAATGCACTAATAAATTCTATAATTATCATTAATAATATTTACAAATTCATATTATATTTTAGTATCTCTCTGTTGGTTATATGTGCAGTGATATACTCGTACATATGATGCTGTAATTGCATTTAGTAATTGTCTGGTGGTACTATAACTTATGTGACACTTGCAAACAACATCATTTGTGTTGCTGTTCATTGCTCGTTTTGTCATAATTTGTTCCTACTTTAACCGTAATCTTATTATCACTCATATCCTTCTAATTATATCTTTATTATTATAACGTTTGCGTACTTTATTTGCAAATTAATTAAACTATTGTTCTTATTTTCCAGGTGAGCTTGAAGTTACTGATGAAACTATGAGTGGAGACATAGAAAGCATTATGTCTACAACTGCCATGTCATGGATCGCTAGATTATTATATATCAGGTATTTAAAATATTTAGGAGTACGAAAATAATTTTCACAGATAATTTAATATTATTGTTACACAGAGCAAAACTTAAATTAAATAATATTCAACTCTGTTTTATTTTTATAACTATAACTGATCCGAACATTTAGATTAAATTTTGTTCATCGCTATATTTTGACGTTAGGGACTTGGGCAGCGATTCTGAACCCTTTTCAATCAATGTACCACTTGACCTCACTGTGAAGCGTCACGTATATACCCCTTGTCAATTTATAATATGAATTTTTTATTTTAAATTAATAATGTGAAATATGACTTACTAATTTAAAAAGCACTTATGAAAAATAACACAGGCCCACAAAATAAAAAAAGTAATTTGTATTGGACATCTAATAAATAGTAATATCATTTATGTCTTCATTTTTAGAATTTAGTATATCAGGATGATAGATGTGTAAATTAGAATATAATAGAATTCATAACTGAATTAATGTTGTTAATTAAATCTTTATTTCATTTTAATGTAAAACTCTTGCTAAAACCAATACCCATAGTTGCGTTTGATTAATCTACGATAATGTAACTTTTAGTGCCGATTCGTTCATAAGGTCAATTGGACATAATTTTTTTTTTTTAATTGTGCTCTGAATTTTACTAGAGCGCGCTGCGCGTACCTTTCCAGAAGCTTAGATTGCGAATCATTTACAACATAGCTTTTAACGCAGAATCAAGAGACACTACCGTGTCTCTGGTCAAGTACAAACGACAATGGCCGGACACTACAGTCTCTCTTATCCCGAGTGAACAAATGCCCATTTTCGCACTAAAAAATGAAGCGCAAGCGGGTAAAAAAATATGTTTTGACTAAACCAGCGTGTAGCCCGCATAAAACTGAGTAGGAACAAAGAAGTTACATGCAATTTGGTCCATCTGTTCCAAAGATATGGATGTTTGAAAAGTGATGTTTTTCAAATTAGGCAAACGTCGTCTTCTTGTTCAGCGTCCGCGTGTGACGTCATCACATTACTACGACTCATTCCGTTTCGGCCCATCCCGTTTCGACCCATCGCGTACAAATGTCTATTTTCACACTAAAAAATGAAGCCCAGGTAACCAATCTTAATATAAAGGTATAATAAAGCTTCTGTCCGCCATCTTGAAACAAAATGGCCGCTAGCTAACTTGAAAACTACAGCACTGATTCAATTCAAATTTAGTATAGGCATAGACGAGAACTAATCTCAATATACAGGTTTAGTAAAGCTTCAGTCCGCCATCGTGAAACAAAATGGCCGCTAGCTATCTTGAAAAGTACTACCCTGATTCCATTCAAATTTGGTACAGACATAGAAGAGAACCAATCTTATCTTATAGGTATAATAAAGCTTCAGTCTGCCATCTTGAAACAAAATGGCCGCTAGCTATAATGAAAAGTACTGCACTAATTCGATTAAAATTTGGTGCAGATATAGACAGGAATCAGTCTTAACATATAAATATAATAAAGCTTCAGTCCGCCATCTTTAAACAAAATGGCCGCTATCTATCTTGAAAAGTACTTCTCTGATTCGATTAAAATTTAGTACAGACATAGACGGAAACCAATCTTATCATATAGATATAATAAAGCTTCAGTCCGCCATCTTGAAACAAAATGGCCGCTAGCTATCTTGAAAAATACTACACTGATTCGATTCAACTTTGGCACAGATATAGACGGGAACCAATCTTAAAAATAGGTAAAATAAAGCTTCAGTCTGTCATCTTGAAACAAAATAGACGGTAGCTATTTTGAAAAATACTGCACTGATTCGATTCAAATTTGGTATAGATATAGACGGAAACCAATCTTAACATATATATATATATATATATATATATATATATATATATATATATATATATATATATATATATATATATATATATATATATATATATATATATATAATAGAGCTTCAGTCCGCCATCTTAAAACAAAATGGCCGCTAACTATCTTGAAAAGTACTAAACTGATTCGATTAAAATTTGACACAGATATAGATGGGAACCTATCTTAACATATAGGTATAATAAAGCTTCAGTTCGCCATCTTGAAACAAAATGGCCGCTAGCTATAATGAAAAGTACTGCACTGATTCGATTAAAATTTGGTGCATGTATAGACGAGAACTAATCTTAATATATAGGTATAATAAAGCTTCATTTCGCCATCTTGAGATAAAATGGCCGCTAGCTATCTTAAAAATTACTGCACTGATTCGATTAAAATTCGGTACAGACATAGACAGGAATCAGTCTTAACATATGGATATAATAAAGCTTCAGTCCGCCATCTTGAAACAAAATGGCCGCTAGCTATCTTGAGAAGTACTGCACTGATTCAATTCAAATTTAGTATAGGCATAGATGAGAACTAATCTCAATATACAGGTATAATAAAGTTTCATTTCGCCATCTTGAAACAAAATGGCAGCTAGCTATCTTAAAAATTACTGCACTGATTCGATTAAAATTTGGTACAGACATAAACAGGAACCAATCTTAACATATAGATATAATAAAGCTTCATTCTGCCATCTTGAAACAAAATGGCCGCTAGCTATAATGAAAAGTACTGCACTAATTCGATTAAAATTTGGTGCAGATATAGACAGGAATCAGTCTTAACATATAAATATAATAAAGCTTCAGTCCGCCATCTTTAAACAAAATGGCCGCTATCTATCTTGAAAAGTACTGCTCTGATTCGATTAAAATTTAGTACAGACATAGACGGAAACCAATCTTAACATATAGATATAATAAAGCTTCAGTCCGCCATCTTGAAACAAAATGGCCGCTAGCTATCTTGAAAAATACTACACTGATTCGATTCAAATTTGGCACAGATATAGACGGGAACCAATCTTAAAAATAGGTAAAAAAAAGCATCAGTCTGTCATCTTGAAACAAAATAGCCGGTAGCTATTTTGAAAAATACTGCACTGATTCGATTCAAATTTGGTATAGATATAGACGGAAACCAATCTTAACATATATATATATATATATATATATATATATATATATATATATATATATATATATATATATATATATATATATATATATATATATATATATATATATATATATATATATATATATATAATAGAGCTTCAGTTCGCCATCTTAAAACAAAATGGCCGCTAGTTATCTTGAAAAGTACTGCACTGATTCGATTCAAATTTGGCACAGATATAGATGGGAACCTATCTTACCATATAGGTATAATAAAGCCTTAGTCCGCCATCTTGAAACGAAATGGCCGCTAGCTATAATGAAAAGTACTGCACTGATTCGATTAAAATTTGGTATAGATATAGACGACAATTAATCTTAACATATAGGTATAATATAGCTTCATTCCGCCATCTTGAAACAAAATGGCTGCTAGCTATCTTAAAAATTACTGCACTGATTCGATTAAAATTCGGTAAAGACATAGACAGGAACCAATTTTAACATATAGACATAATAAAGCTTCAGTCCGCCATCTTACAACAAAATGGCCGTTAGTTATCCTGAAAAGTACTGCACTGATTCGATTAAAATTTGGTATAGGCATAGATGAAAACCAATCTTAACATACACACATAATAAACTTCCAATCCGCCATCTTCCCGAACGCGGTTCGAGTTTGCGATCGAATTCAAACGTTTGCAGTTTCCGGTACGACTCGCATTTGCAATGATCATCAACAAAGCACAGGGACAATCGCTACAAGTGTGTTGACTAAATTTGGAAAATCCATGCTTCTCGCATGGACAGCTGTATGTGGCATGCTCACTCGTTGGAAAACTTTCTGATTTATATGTGTGTCTCAAAGAGAAAACAAAATATTGAGTATCCGAAAGCACTTCAATAAACCGAATTAAATACAAACACAAACATATCCGAGTTACTCACGGACGTTTTCGAACATAGCTGCAGTGGCCACGACGGTTTCAGGGGTACAACTTAAATTGCTATACCTAACAATCAGTTTCCTCATAGTTCAAAGGCTCACAAAACGCCGCCAAGTACTTTTTTTAGTTTTTGTTATATTGATATTTTGAACATTTATGTCGTTTACATTTTTGTTACGAGGTTAGACACTTCTGTAATTCAGATTTTTGTATGAAAAGACATGTTTTAATGTTGAATATAACAATGTGCTTGAGCCCATATGTTACATCAGAAACTCTTTATTAAGATGTAATTAGGACTTTTCGGTTCTCCTTCTTAAAGAAACCCTTAATGTTCCAAATTTATATATCTTACGTTTTTCAGTTTCTAAGAATGTACTTGAGCCCACCTTTTATATCAGAACCTTACAACGCGGGAAACATTAGGGCTTGTAAGGACAAATGTTGGAGGATGTTTTTGTACTTGGCCTGAACTTTTCAGTTGTACTGAATTTTTTTGAGTTATAGAACTTATATAGAGTGCAAATGAAAAGACATATATAGCACGGCAAATCGAGGATAGAATATTGTCTCGTATAAGAAGCAAATAGACAATGTTTCACTCTCATTCGAACTATCTTGCAGTTGCGTTTAGTAAATATTCTGTATATTCAATCTTATTTTTAAGTACTTATTTGATTAAAAGCAAATAATACCTAGTGAGAATATGGTGATGCCAGTTTTGAATTGAACAGTTTTTGTTTGAATAGTTGTTTACGCAGAAGACAGAATGTTTGTCCATAATATTTGTTATGTTTGTGTATGTCCGTATATACGCAATATTAAAAAAAATAATTATTATGTATTAACTTGTATATTTATTAAATATTAATTAACCTCCCTGTAAATTTATTCACGAGCCGCCACTGGTTACTGGTTTTGATTATATTAACGCATTTATTATATCAAAGTTAAATTTAAATTCAGAAATTATACAGAACAACTAAGTGAAGTTTCGTAATAAACAAAATTCGATAATACTCATTTTACAATTATTTATTCTTAAATTATTATGAGGCAGCTATGAATACTCAAGCAATCTTGAAGACGCACATAAATAATAAACCACAAGTAGCAACAACTTAAAATAAAGTATAGCTTTTGTTCTTTCGAAACAATGATACAAACCATCCGGAAGAAGCGACCAAAACGAACAAACGAAGAATACGAATGGTGGGAAGAATAAAGAGAGAGAAGAGTTGATTGTGCGAGGAAGGATACGGACTACCTAGGCTCATTTCAATAGAGTTTCCAAGTCATTTTAGCGAATTGGAAGTCGATACAGTCAGAGAGAGTGAGATATAATCTTGCTTTTTTTTCTTTCTTTAGTTTCACTCTCGCACGTAACGTTCTATATATATTCCACGGAAAAGTTTGGGAATATTTGAAAGAGTAATATGCGAGGGTGTTAGTGTATATCAACCGCGATGACATTTTAGCTTTTCCGATTTTTTTCAAGATTTAAGATACTGTCGAATATTCAGTCATAAAAATATTTGTATGTGGAGTTATGGAATAATTTTGCACAAGAGTGTAATAACGAAAAACAGTAAAGCTGAAAGTAGTATGTAGCCAGGAGCCAGTGTTTTTAAACAACCTTGGCTTTCATAGTTTTTAATACATTATTATCTTCTGACCCTCGAATAAAATGATTAATAAAACAAGGCAATTAAGAACAAATTAAAGAGGTATTAAAATACAAATATTAAAATTTACTTATTTCATCAATTAAAAGACAAAATATTTCTATACTTGTGGATCAACTTTTAATGGCATATATGATATAATATATTGATCACAGAACAAAAAGATTTTATCAAAAATTCGCGAAATAAATTTCAATGTGTCTTAGAAGAACATTTTTTGTGCCACTAGATTGCTAGCTATTTTTAATAACATAATAATAAAATAAAATAACGAACGTCGCGAGTAATAATTTATCTGATGTATAAATTGACTGTTTTAGTGCTTATAATTATAATTTAATTATCAAATATTATAAATAGCTATCAAACCAGTGATATTAACAATTTATAAGAGATAAACCACCCTTCATTTTACGAATTTTGTAAAAATACTTTTTGTCTTAAAATATACAGCCTTAAAGTTTGATCTCCCAATTATAGAATCACACTGTATGAGAATATCCTTGATTATTAATTTCAAATTTAAGAATTACATTATAATTTTAAAAAAAAGAATAAATGAAAAAAATACTCTAAGGAGATTTGCAAAACGTTTATATATTTTTCTATAGGTTTGTGTGCGTTTATACTATTAAGTTATAATAAAGAAATATAAAATTATATCAAAATTATAGTAGTACAATAATTTTTTTCTTGCTAGTCATGTCCAAGAAATAAAATTGTATTTTTAATTATTAATTGAAATGATAAAGAAAAAATACTGGCATGATCGCTTATGATGTTACTCCTAATATCACACGTTTCAAGCAAAATAAACAAAAAAAAAGTTAATAATGAACGAGTCTCAAGTTATTAATTAATTGCTCGTTCTTCTAAAGTCTAAAACAGAGTTTCACCTTCAACAATATTGAACATGTGTTCTATATAATAAGTATATTAGAGGTTGGTAAAATATCGGATATCCGAATCCGATCTGATCCAAAATTCGATTTCGAATTGGATCGGAACTCTCTCGGATCGGATCCGATCCAAAGTTCACATAAAATATCAGATCAAAAAGTTAACGAAAACATCCAATCTGAAGTTCGGATAAAACATTGGATCCGAAGTTCGGATAAAACATCCAATTCGAAGTTTGAATAAAATATCCAATCAGACATTTTGATTTATAGTTTATAGGTATACATTCTAAATAAAAAATAAATTCCAATATCACTCTATAGAAACGATAACGCTACGTATGATTTATAAGTATATATTTATGTACTATGCTATACAATGATTAAATAACTTTACGACAAAAATTATTAGTTTGGTTTCATCTGTAATAGTTACTTTTCTTTTTAATATACATTGTTACATTTGCTAATATATAAAAAAAAATCTGTACTGATCTAACACTATGCCGGGTAGGATGTCAGATCGGATCACGGACTAACAGGATGTCGGATTAAATTTCGGATCGTATCGGATCGGATCTCAATTTGGATTTCGGTCTGCTTTCGGATCGGATTTCGGATCGGATCTCTTTTTTTTATAAGAATTCTTTAGTAAATTAACACTTTCAGTTAACAGTTCATCATCAAATATATGTCCAGTTGTAAAATACAAAATATTAAACAAAGTAGTTCACTAGTATTTAAAAAAAAATACTACGATCATAATCCATACGAATAAATATCCTGAAAATATTAAAATCTCGTGGTCTATGGGAACTAAAATGTGCTTATCCGTTTTTCCGTAAAACGACAAACTTTCGAATATATAGCATGATTACTATATTAAATAACTCGCTTACAGATATGTAATCTATAACGACAGAAATAATTGTTTACATGAATGCGTTGTAGTAGAATGTAGAATTAAAATCGAAAAATAATAAATTGAAATAAATGACCATATACTTTTTTTACATAACAAATGCAATTATTAGAACTAAGATATGTTTGAATTCTTATCGTTTCATAGTTTACAAAAAAAAAATTGTTTATAAACATGTTTACATTCAAAAAGTATTATTAACGCTATACATCATATTAAACGGTAAAAATTCCTACCAACGACGATAAATTACCCTAGATACAAAAATTAGTAACACAATTTAAACTGTTCATGTCTCGTTTAAAAATCACAATAGCAATTTTCATTCTCATCAATCGGGGAACGCCTGGCAACGAGCGACGGTAGCGCTAGCAGCAGCCAATTATCGAGATGAAATCGAGCGCACGGCAAGAGTATAATCGCTGCTGCCAATCGCTTAGATTAACGAAACTCAAACAATGACAGACATTACGGTATTACCAATAATAAACTTATTCGTTGCACGACGAACAGTGGAATATTCAAACGGGGTGGCGACGACTGGGCAAGGGTGAATATTCAGCGATGATGTCATATCCGGAGTTAGCTGCAGACATTTGATGGACAGTCAATCGAATGAGAATCAGTGTTAAAGCTAATGTTTTGATTTAAATATGACGGTGTGTAACGACGTTTTTGTTTGTTAAACTGATAGGTTCATTAATTGAGTAATTATATTTTTCTGTTAATTATTGCCTGGATTATCTACGTAAAACGGCACATGATAATGTGTTAATAATTATAGGTGATGCCATTTTAGTATTGATTACATTTATATAATGGAAAATAAATTCGAAATTTATTGTTGTCCATTAAACATTTTAATCACTGTTGATTAATTTTCAATTTACTTCCAGTATAAATAAATTTATGCGTCTTTTATGTGAAACACAAAATGTCATCGAAGTACTTTGTGAATAGCGTCGGGATTAGAACAGCAGAAACACTAACCCATTGATTTGCAAATGGTACGCAGGATACCACCAACAGGACAGCACGACACGAGCAGGCCACCGATACGTACACATGTAGCTACACGTAGTCGGTGAATCCTCACATTCCGAAAACATAAAACGGCATTTGCGCGCTGCGAACCAGTGCTATCTGATGGCCCGCGAAGTGGTTTCGTTCTTTTCTTTCTCCATCGCCATTCAACCAATTCCGGAATTTATCACTGTTTTATTGATTCCGTTTCCCGCCGTTGCCGGTGGCGGCGCTAGTGTGCTGCCATCAACTTGCATTTTTTTGCAAGCTTATCGAAAATGAGATCTTCGCGGCGTTTGATTTATCCTCGAAGGGAAAATAAATAAATATATTCGTGGAACGGTTTTCGAGATGTGATGAGATGGATTTAGATGAGTATACAGACGTATGTTTACTTTTAATTTTTCTACTTGAATTGCAAATTTCGTGTTTATGGAATTTATATTTCGATTGAAAAGAAAGTATTCATCTCTTTGAAATAAGCGTAAATACTCTTTTCGTTTCAATATTTTGTTTAAAAAAATATTAAACCGAAAATAAAAATATTGATTTATGGCCTGAAATGAAAATCCAAAAATGGAGATTCTTAATGTACTCGTATTTCTTTCGCATATAATATTTACTTACAAAAAAAAATGTAAACCTTCAAAAGTTACTAACCGTCAAGACAAAACTTTAATATTATAGAAATTCCACGAAAAATAATATCAAATTCTATAAATTTCACCACTAAAAATTTACTTATAGATTAAAACAAACTTTATTTATTTTTAAATTATACAAGTAAATTATTTATTATAATCTACTGAAAATTATGTTCTTGTCAAAATATATTCCATAATAAGTCAGGAAAGTAATACTTTACTTGACGAAGCGGTTATTTGAAAGCCAAGTATTTTAATCAGCTGAGTCTCTAAAAACCACTTTCCTGACATTTTATGTACACTATTTTTTCTGAAACCGTTTAATTTTATCAATATTTATAAACAATTCATAATGTTTATATTTTTTATATATGAATTGTATTGACAGACTACTTATCCAAGGTTACAACAAAAATAACAGTCTTGTAAAATCTTTACCAGACTGTTATTTTTGTTGTAGCCTTGGATACGTACTTTACTTGACGGTTTTTGAAAAAAACCTACTTTCCATACTAAAATTGGTTAGGAAACCTTCTCGCCGGTTTCAGACAAAAAGTTTTTTTTTTAGTAGTTGTGCATGAACAGTCGAGGTGATCGGACGTATTACGGGAGCCAGTGATGTGAAGTACAATTAATTAATAGGTACTTCATAACCTAATTAATTGTGCAACTTGTGTAAATTATTTGTGTATCTAAGATTTACAATCCAGCTTTCCTAAAACGAACAAATTACAAGAAAAAAATGCTAGGAAACAGAGGTGGTACTAACAAAATACCTACCACAGTTACTACCGCCATAATTACAACATGTGTCCCCACAACTACAACCACCACAACGAATTTTTCCATATCGCTTATAGTTAGCCCAATTCAAAATGCATTCTCACCGAACAGTGATATGTCAACTAGTATTACTTCAGAATCCACAAGACTTATTTATGACTTAACCATAAACCAACACCAAATCCATATTATGGTTACTATATACCTAATCTACCTTTAACGTAAACACCGGAAACACCTATGCAAATTAAAAACACCCAAACAAAACTTTTCGTGGCAAAAAATTCAAAGAAAAATAAAAAGGGACGAGAAAACAAGCTTACCTGCAAACAAAAGGAGCAACACCTCTTCATCAAACGTACAAACACTAGGAATACAAACATCTAATGGATACTCCATATTGAATGAGGCAACTTCCTCTAAATATCAAAAGACAACCAATGCCAAAAACCAAGAACCAGAGAACCAAAATAAAAACTTCAATGATGATTTTAAACCTCCACTAACATATATTCAAGATGTAGAGGACTACTCAGCAATGATATCCTGCATGAAAAGTAACATTTTCAGCAATGAGTTTATATGTAAAATTCTGTCTACATTGTTAGATAAAGTAAATACAACTACACCAACAATATATAGAAACATTGTCCAGCTGCTAGAAACATACAAAATAGTATTCCAAACATATTGTAACGAATTTAAAGCTAGGCAGTCGAGAACATTCCAGAAACCTTCTCGAGAAACAAGTGCGTAGCAGCGTGACCTCACTTGAGTTCGCTCGCATGTCTGAGCATGTGGTTTGACGGAATATTCTAGGACATTCTGGAATATTCGAGAACTGTTCTACGCACGGGAGTATATAAGCCGAGGTCGAGTGGCTGAGTGAACAGTTAACAGTTAACAGTTAACAGTTAACAGTTAACAGTTAACAGTTGACAATTGACAGTAGACTTCGAACGCGTAATATAAATGTGGTGAAATAAATAACAGCTCAAGTGTACGTTATATAAATAATAGTGTTAGTGACCGTTATATAAATAATATTAGTGTTTAAATATTTATTAGTAGTGTTTAAGATTTATTGTAGTGTTAATTAGTTTTAAATAAGTTTCTGTTATTTTTATATTCATTTATTAAATAAATACTTTTATTTTCGTTTAACATAAACAGTTGTGCGTCATTTCTGTGCCTTAAACATTCTACACACTTCTAGAAGACGAAAAACGTTACAATTGGTGTCAGGTGTGGGGTTATTAAATAGTGAAGTGTGTAGTAAAAATAAATCAAATGGCGTCGTTGGGTTTAAAACTAAGTGAATTAAAAGTGGTGGACCTAAAGAGGGAATTAGAGGAGCGAGATTTGGACTCATCCGGGTTAAAATCAACGTTACAACAACGTCTGCGAGAAGCTTTAGTGGCGGCAAATCTGGATCCTGAGGAATATATTTTTGAAATTGGTTCAAAAGACAATCGTAAAATGAAGGAGAAATTAGAGAAAAATTCCAGAACTTTGCAAAAGCAGTTAGAAGAAAATTCTAGAACATTGGAGCAGAAGTTGGAAGAAAGTTCTAGAACATTGGAGCAGAAGTTGGAAGAAAGTTCTAGAACATTGGAGCAGAAGTTGGAAGAAAGTTCTAGAAATCTAAAAGAAGAAGTAACAGAAAGTTCTAGAACTTTAAAAGAAGAATTAACAGAAAGTTCTAGAACTCTTAAAGAAGAATTAACAGGATCTGTGCAACAACAGTTAGAAGAAAGTTCTAGAACTCTAAAAGAAGAATTAACAGAAAGTTCTAGAACTATAAAAGAAGATTTGGCAGAAAATTCTAGAACTTTAGAGCAGAAGTTAGAAGAATATTCTAGAACATCCGAAGACAATTCTAGAATTTTAAAAGAAGAATTAGCAGAAAATTCTAGAATTTTAAAAGAAGAATTGGAACAGAAGTTAGAAGAAAATTCCAGAAATTCTGAAGAACGTTCTAGAATTTTAAAGGAAGAATTAGCAATGAATTCTAGAATTTTAGAACAAAAGTTAGAAAAGGATTTAAATGAACTGAAAAACGAATATGATAAGAAAATAGAACAGTTTGAAAATAAATTCCTCACTGCAACTGCAGCATCGAGTTTATGTCCTGATGTGACTGAAACAGAAGCAGCAAGTGAAAGTAAAATAGCAAAAGGTGAGACTGCATCAACAATTCGTATAAAAACACCGGAATTTGATGGAAAAACATCATGGCCGAATTATTTGAGGCAATTTGAAGCTGCTGCAAAAGCTAACGGATGGTCACCGAGAGAGAAAGCAATTTCATTGACAGTAGCATTGCGTGGAAATGCCGTCGATATCTTGCAGATACTGAAGCAAGAAGAACAAGAAGACTGCGACCAGCTGGTTAAGCATTTAGATATGCGATATGGAAATGCGCACCTAGAACAAGTGTATCAAACACAATTAAGAAATCGATATCAGAGGTCGAATGAAACTCTCCAAGAATTTGAAGCTGACGTTGCTCACTTGGTTCGCCTCGTACATCCTACAGCCCCGGACAGCGTATTAGAGTGCTTAGCTATCCAAACATTTATTTATGGGACCCGAGATGGCGAAATTCAACAAGCATTAAGATTGGCTCGACCAAAAACATTAGCCGATGCACTGACTCTTGCTTTAGAACAAGAAGCTGCAAAACTAGCTTCGCGTAGCCAATCTAAAGTACGATCAATAAGCAGTGACGTTAAGAACGAAGATAATGAAGATATAGAAGAGAAGGTACGACGAATCGCTACAGAAATACTTGGAGGCAAGAAGAGAATACGTTGCTGGAACTGCGGTGAATTAGGACACCCGCGGAGACTTTGTGGGAAGCCGCTTAAAAAGAAAACAGATGCAGAGTCGAAAAAACTAAGTCGGGTTGATGCGGTCGTCGACCCGTATTCTGGTAGCCCCACATTCCATCGGATATGTCGCCTCTCTTCATCATCAAGTCAACAGCATTTTTGTGGATGGTCTTGTTGACGGAAGGCCACTCAAAATGTTGCTGGATACGGGTGCGACAAAAACAATAATAAGATCCGACTTGACTAAGAAGTTTGCACCAACACAATTATATCCGACGAAGTGGCGATTACGTACAGCAACTGGAGAACTAGCTACATCGTCAGGAGAGTTAGATGTGACCATCAACATCGGCAACACCTCCCTCAAACATCGTGTGTTGGTAGCCGAAATCGAAGATGACTTTATTCTTGGAATGGACGTCATGGAAAAATATGGTTTTAAACTGGATCTCAAGCACGACGTAATAGTAGTAAATGATGAAGAGATCGTACTGCATCCACGAGAGGACGAAGTTGCACGTGCTTTAATAACCGAAGATGTAGTACTTCCGGAGCGAAGTGAGACCATTGTGGAAGCACAACTCGAAGGAAAATTTTGTGCAGGAAATGTTACCATGTTGGAACCCCGAAATAATGATGAAGAAACTGGTCGTGGAGTGATAGTTGGAAAATCACTGGTAAAGGCCAACAAGATAATACCAGTTCGAATGATGAACATAAATAAGTATCCGGTTAAAATTAAACAAGGCACTATAATAGGGGAATGTTCATCCGTATCTTCGATCATTAGAACAATGGTAACTCAGAGAACACCAACTAGCACGATTTCGGATACACTGCTCAGTTAAATATCAACATCTTTTCACGGACTGACATCTGACGAGAAAATCAAAGCGAAGAATTTAATTCACAAGTATCAAGATGTCTTCGAATATGACAAGAAATCCAAGGGCCGAACGAACGTTGTCCGGCATAAAATCTACACTGGAGATGCAAGACCCATCCGCCAAGGAGCAAGACGATTACCACTGGCAAAGCGAGAAGAAGCTGAAAGGATAATAGAAGAAATGAAGAAGGAAGGCGTGATTGAACCTTCAAGTAGTCCATGGGCTTCACCAGTGGTATTAGTGAAGAAGAAGGATGGATCCACCCGATTCTGTGTAGATTACCGTCAACTTAACAACGTGACGAAAAAGGATAGTTATCCACTTCCCCGAATAGACGATACACTGGACACGTTGGCTGGGTCAAAAATATTTTCGACGTTGGACCTAAAAAGCGGATACTGGCAAGTTGACTTGGACCCGAAAGACCGTGAAAAGACAGCTTTTACCATCGGAACAGGACTTTGGCAATTCACAGTTATGCCATTTGGACTTTGCAATGCTCCTGCAACATTTGAACGACTTATGGAAACCGTGTTAGCTGGGCTGTCATGGAAAACCTGTTTGGTGTACCTCGATGATATTATTGTGGTTGGAAAAACATTCGAGGATCACATGAAGAATTTGGAAGAAGTTTTCCAAAGATTGAAACAAGCAAATCTCAAGCTCAGTCCAAAGAAGTGTCATCTGTTCCAGAAGAAAGTGCATTATCTCGGGCATGTGGTTTCTGGTAAGGGAATTGCAGTGGATGAAGACAAAATAAAAGCTGTAAGGGACTGGCCAGTACCAAAGGACAAGCATGACTTGAGAAGTTTCCTTGGTTTATGCACTTACTATCGGCGATACGTGCAAGGATTTGCCAACATTGCTAAACCACTGACACGGCTTACTGAAGAAGGTAGAAGATTTGTTTGGGAAAACGACTGTCAAACAGCATTTGAAAAATCGAAGGATTCTCTGACAACCGCGCCAATCTTAAGTTATCCACTTCCGGAAGGCAAATTCATTTTGGATACCGATGCCAGCAATGTTGGGATTGGCGGCGTCCTCTCTCAAGTACAAGGTGGTCGTGAAAAAGTTATTGCCTACTTCAGTAAGACACTGTCGAAACCGGAAAGAAACTATTGCGTCACCAGGAAAGAACTATTGGCAATTGTGAAGTCCACTGAGCATTTTTACAAATATTTATATGGCAGAAGATTCCTGATAAGAACCGATCATGCTGCCTTGAAATGGCTATTACAATTCAAAAATCCAGAAGGTCAGGTAGCCAGGTGGATCGAAAGGTTGCAGGAATATGATTTTACCATTGAACATCGGGCGGGAACTAGCCACCGTAACGCTGACGCGTTGTCCAGGAGACCATGTTCCGAAGAATGCAAGCATTGTTGCCGAGTAGAAGAGAAGCAAGCTGCTGCGTTAAGAACAACGGTAGTCGATGATAAATGGCAACCGGAAGAATTGCAGAAAGATCAGGAAAATGATCCGGATCTGAAGATTGTAATAAATTGGAAAAAAAACGGGGATAAACCGATTTGGCAAGATGTTGCACCATACTCCCAAAAAGTGAAATCGTACTGGGCGCAATGGGACTCTTTAAAAATTGAAGAGGGTCTCCTAAAACGTGTTTTGGAGAATGCGGAGGGTACAGAGCAGAGAACCCAGTTACTAATACCTAAGAACAGGGTACCTGAAGTGTTGAAAGAGATCCACGACGGATCTGCTGGAGGACACCTTGGAGTCAACAAGACTGCTGAGAAGTTGCGGGAACGATTTTACTGGCTAAATTGTAAGGAAGATGTTAAAGAGTGGTGCAAGAAATGCGTAGTTTGCGCTGCAACTCATGGGCCAAATAGGAAACGTAGAGCCCCAATGCGCCAGTACAACGTAGGAAGCCCATTTGAACGCATTGCAATCGACGTGGCTGGACCATTTCCCGAGACTGATGATGGCAGCAAGTATATAGTAGTCGTCATGGACTACTTCAGCAAGTGGGTTGAAGCATACCCCCTGCCCAACCAAGAAGCAATCACCATCGCTGAGGTATTGGTGAAGGAATGCATATGCCGATTTGGAGTACCGCGCGAAATACACTCCGATCAGGGAAGAAACTTCGAGTCGTTTTTGTTCCAAGATATCTGCAAAATATTAGACATTCGTAAGACAAGAACGACTACATTACATCCGCAGTCGGACGGCATGGTTGAGCGAATGAATAGAACGATCAACAGACATCTGTCGAAAGTTGCCTCTAACCACCAAAGGGACTGGGATCGTCATCTGCATATGTTTCTGATGGCATATCGTTCATCTGTGCATGAAACAACAGGACAGACACCCGCAAGTATCGTATTCGGACGTGAGTTGCGGTTACCGTGCGATTTGAAATTTGGATGTAAACCTGGAGAAGATCTAGCTGGGGAAGATTACGTCACCGATTTACGAAGAAGAATGAACGACATTCACGAACAAGTTCGTTCAAACATCCAAACTTCAAGTGACAGAATGAAAGATCATTATGACATCAGGGCAGAAAAGGGAGGATATGGAACTGGAGAGTCGGTATGGTTATATAACCCACAGAAGCGTCGTGGTCTATCGCCGAAGTTACAAACATGCTGGGAGGGCCCTACGAAGTGATGAAGCGGATAAATGACGTTATCTACCGAATTAGGAAAATACCGACTGGCCCCTTTTTCTGGAAATAACCATGAGGTTAGTGATGTTCGTGCAGCAAATGTTCGCTGCGTTCAAGAACATGAACGTGAATTAACATTTGGAGACTTCATGAAGAAATATTCCACCGGTCACAAAGCACGGTACGGCGTGACAAAAGAAGAACATCGAGATTTGTTCTTGGTGCCTTTGGAGTATTCCATAGCCCACTGTGTGGCGGAAGACTTAAACATGTCTCGAGGAATTGCTACAGTATTTAAAAGGAAATTTGGACGGCTACAAGACCTAGCCAATCAGCGTCCATCTGTTGGAAGAACACTAAAACTACGCGACAACTCAGAACACAAACGGTACCTTTACTATTTAGTCACCAAGGCACGAACATCTCAGAAGCCCACCTATCGCACCTTATGGGAGGCACTGATCGATTTGAGGGAACATCTTTTAAACAACGATGTCATGAAGCTGGCGGTACCAAAATTGGGTTGTGGACTAGATGGGTTAGAGTGGAGAATAATTAGGAATATGTTAGAAGTTCTTTTCCACCGCACCGGAATTGAAATTCTTGTCTGCAGCTTTGACCCCAAAGGAAGAGCGAAATTAGATCGCACTGTGGATTGCCACTTCTTTAAGACCTCAGGATGCATTAAGGGTTCGACTTGCAGATTTCGTCATAACTTCTCCGAAACCCATCAACCTCTGTTCCGAGACGAAACAGCTTTAAGGAGAGGGCAGTGTAACGAATTTAAAGCTAGACAGTCGAGAACATTCCAGAAACCTTCTCGAGAAACAAGTGCGTAGCAGCGTGACCTCACTTGAGTTCGCTCGCATGTCTGAGCATGTGGTTTGACGGAATATTCTAGGACATTCTGGAATATTCGAGAACTGTTCTACGCACGGGAGTATATAAGCCGAGGTCGAGTGGCTGAGTGAACAGTTAACAGTTGACAATTGACAGTAGACTTCGAACGCGTAATATAAATGTGGTGAAATAAATAACAGCTCAAGTGTACGTTATATAAATAATAGTGTTAGTGACCGTTATATAAATAATATTAGTGTTTAAGATTTATTGTAGTGTTAATTAGTTTTAAATAAGTTTCTGTTATTTTTATATTCATTTATTAAATAAATACTTTTATTTTCGTTTAACATAAACAGTTGTGCGTCATTTCTGTGCCTCAATCATTCTACACACTTCTAGAAGACGAAAAACGTTACAATATCATTCTAGACAAGAAAGGTCCTATAGAGTGGTGATAAAAAACTTGCATCACTCAATTACACCTGAGGAACTAAAAGATTAATTATACAACAAAGGATTTATAATTCGCAACATCGTTAACATACGTAATTGGCAAACAAAAAAGCCTCTGCCAATGTTCTATGTTGACTAAGAGCTAAACGTGAACAATAAGAAAATCAGCGAAATTAAAATACTCTTAGGAACAAAAATTACTGTAGAGGAACCTAAGAAAAGAAAAGAAATACCTCAGTGCACAATATTCCAAGAATATGGACATACGAAGTCCTACTGCACAAAACCTTTAAACTGCGTGAAGTGTATCGCCAACAAAAAATTACAGCACCAAAATGTGTGCTGTGCGAGGGGCCCCACCGAGTTAACTATAAAGGCTGCGCCGTCTATACGGAACTACAAAAATTCAAAAGAAAACCTAACTACGTCTTCGGAAACAACAAATCGAAGAATCAAGAATTTACAATAAGAATTACTAAATTTCCTAGCTTAAATCAATTAATGGGATTGGTGGCTGAGAACCTCAGTTCAATTCCCACAGCCGACAAACAATTTGCACCACATTAAAAATTACCCCTGTGGCTCCCTCTCCACTAACATCTTTGGGGGCCGTGATTTGACGACTGATAACCGCACTTCAGGCACATAAATATATCACTTACCGAGATCTGCTCCGGTAGAGTGCCACACCCAGTCATGGGTAAAATGCGTGATGATATATTTATTTTAAATAAAAACCAAAACCTACCCATCGACCAAACCTCAAACCACCCAATCTACTCCCAAACAACACAGAATAACAATTTTAATGTATCACTTGAGAAATTCCTCAATTAATGAATCAAAATGGAATGATCATTAATTTACTCACCACGCTCATAAAAAAAAACAACAATGGCTAGCTCTATGAAATGCCAATGGCATGAAGCAACATAAACAAGAAATAGAATTATTTGTACATGAACAAAATATAGGTATCCTACTGATATCTGAAACACATCTTACGGAAAGAGATTACTTTAACATAAAAAAGTATAAAGAATACTGCACCAATCATCCTGATCATACGGCTCATGATGGTACAGCCGTTATCATTTAAGAAAAAATATCGCATTACGAAATAGAAAAAATTGAAATGGACTATATACAAGAACAAATGTTAAAATCAAAGAAAATAACGGGAACTTAACATTATCCGCTATCTGCTGTCCACATAAGCATGCAATTAAACAAGATGAATTCGAAAACGCTTTTGAAACCCTACGCAACCGTTTCATCGCAGGCGGGAATTTCAACGCTAAACATCCCAGATGGGGATCCCGACCAATAAACCCAAAAGGCAGACAACTTCAAGCCGCAATGTTGAATAAAGAGTACGGCCAAGTAAGCACAGGAAAACCAAACTACTGGCCAACGGATCCTGCAAAAATACCGGATGCCCTAGACTTCTTCATTCTAAATAATATATATATATATATATATATATATATATATATATATATATATATATATATATATATATATATATATATATATATATATATATATATTAGGGTGTCCGTTATTTTGGCAAAGTCGGAAATTTGTTGCTCTCCCCCCGTAAAACTAATCAGAAAAAATAAAAAAAAATTGAGTCATCATCGCAGGTTCGAAAAATGACGTTAACACGTGCCTGTAGAGGGGTCAAAATTTACATGTAGTTTAAATGGGGAAAATGCCATTTTTGATACTTTTATAAATAACTTTTTATATGTTCACGCTAAAAATATTTCAAGATAACTACCGGAAAGCTAATAAAATAAGCTTTCAAACAAATGCAAGTCATTTGAATAAAAATTGACGGCGTAGCGTCAATTTGAATAATACAAACTTTGAAGTATGTAAACGACAAAAACGTTTATATAAGAATTTCGATTAATATTTCATTTTTTACCTCAAAAATTGATGGACCACTAACAACAATATGATAAAAGCAAACCAACTTTAACAAATTTAAATACAGACTGAAATCATTAATAAAGATATCTTAACAAATAAAAAATTACACAAATATTCCGCTGAAAACAGAAATACTCGTATATATCGAAATACAGTACATAAAAATAAAAGTAGAAGAAACTAGAAGGACTAGAAAAAAATGGCAATTACACAGGTTACCTAGCGATAAGATTCCTCTAAATAAATTGACTAACGAACTAAAATCAATGATTTTGGAATTAAAAAATTAGTCTCTAGAAATGTATATTAATAATCTGTCTGCAGAAGCACATAATGACTACACTCTATGGAAAGCAACTAAAAATCTGAAAGACCTAAACAAGCTATACCACCTATCCGAAAATTAAATAATATATGGAGTACAACAGACAAAGATAAATCAGAACTATTTGCTGAACACCTTTCAAACATATTTACACCCAACATAACAAATACCACTGACGAAGAAGAAAACAACATAATCAAGTGCCTAGACTCTTCACTGCAACTATCTCTCCCAATTAAAAAGTTTAAAACTAAAGAAATACAAGAATAAATAAAATTATTCAATATTAAAAAAAAACCCGGACACGATTTAATAACTCCAAATATTATTTTAAACAAAACCTACCAGAGAAAGAGCATACTTTCATTACATACATATTCAACACAGTAATAAGGTTACAGTACCCCATCCTGTCGAAAATATCACGAGTGATCTTAATACTTATAATATTTAAATACATAGAATCAACAAAGAAAAATACTGCTCAGCTGTATTTTTAGACATAAGTCAAGCGTTTGACAGAGTATGGAACACGGGCTTACTCTACAAACTAAAACCATACCTGCTACACCAGTACTACTTGTTAATAAAATCCTATTTAGTATACAGTATGTCCCAAAAATAACGAAACTCTTTAGATATAGAATAAAACACGTATTGTATTATGTTTGAAACTTAATATTTATTCAAAATAGGTTCCATTTGAATCAATACACTTTTTATAACGATCAACTAGAGCATGCATAGATTTTTTTATGCCATCTAAAGGAACGTTCTTTAATACCTGTGTCACGGCTGCTTGAATAGCTGGAATATCATCATAAAACGCTCCTTTCATGGCAATTTTCAGTTTTGGGAAAAGATAATAGTCACATGGTGATAGATCAGGCGAATACGGAGGGTGGTTGATGACACAAATATGTTTTTTCATAAAAAATTCGTTGACTTACACGAGCGACTTTTTGGTCTTCATTTAATTCATGTTGAACAAAATGTGAACAAACCTTTCTTTTACCCAAATCTTCAGTTAGAATTCTCGAAATAGTATTTTTACTCGTATTTAATTCTTCACCCAACATTCTAACAATAATATACGCATCGACAGCAATGATTTCACGCACTTTTTCGACTAATTCAGCACGATTTCCGACTTTTGGTCGTCCCGATCTTTCATCATCATTTAAATCTTCACGTCTGTTTTTAAATTTTGAAAACCACTTATAAACTTGTGAATGAGATAAACAATCATCACCATAAACTTTTTTCATCAATTCGTATGTCTCAGCAAATTTTTTCCCAAGTTTAACACAAAATTTAATATTTGCTCGTTGTTTTACCAACATAAACACAAAAACTACTGTCGTTAAAATGCGCGTAAATTTTTAAACTGTCAGCTGATTGCATGAAGTTGTGTGCGTTCGAAAGAGGAAAGATATATCTTTCTAATAATGTGTATGTTCAAAAGATTGCGCTACGTGTTCTATGATTTAAATTAAAAGTTTCGTCATTTTTGGGACAAACTGTGTAGATAGACATTATCAAGTTGCGATCAAAAATAGCCAGTCTAAATAAAATATACCCCATACATGCAGGCGTACCACAGGGCAGTGTTTTGGGCCCCGTTTTATATCTTATATTCACCACAGATCTATCACACTATGTCAAAGTAACCATAGCTACCTACGCAGACGATACTGCTATAATGGCGTCTGATGAAGATCCTAAAGAAGCCTCCAGACAACGACAAAAATCTCTCGATTCAGTCCAAAATTGGGCTAACATGTGGCGTATAAAAATTAACGAAAACAAGTCTCCACAAAAACATTCACCTTGAAAAGAGCTTCTTGTCCCGAAGTCAAACTCAACTCTAAAGTTCGCCCAGAAACGAATAACGTATGGGTGTTCACACAAACAGAAGACTCACATGGAGCAACACATTCAAGCAAAGAGAAAACAAGTCGATATTAAAATCAAAAAACTCAACTGGCTAATTGGACGTAGATCAAAGCTAAGCCTGACTAACAAAATTTTAATCTAAAAAACAATGCCAGTACTTGTTTGGTCTTATAGCATTAAGCTTTGAGGCTGTGCAAAGAAAACCAACATAAACAAAATACAAAGATTCCAAAATAAAGCATTACACACTGTTACCAACACCCCCTGGTTCGTTAGAAACGACACATTACACCAAGATCTAAAAATGAAGATCATCCAAGACCAAATGAAAACTTTTACGGAAAAATACGAAAAGAGGCTCAACAACCTGGCTATCAACATTTTAAACAACTTAGATGAAATAAGAAGACTTGTCAGAAAAAAAAAACCGCTAGAACTATAAAACGATTTTAAACAAATTACTTTTAAGAGAAACCATCACTGGATGGCAACCTCACGCACATAATGTATATATTATTTGTAATAGATCAGATTTGCTGGTTAGCTTTTGTAGCTAGGTGTAAATATATGAAACAAAAAACAAAACAATTTTTTTTTTATATACATATCTTATGGGTTATATAATAGTGTACTATACACCAAGGGATTTCAGTGAAAAGTACTCAGGGTGAAGCTTATTTCACGAGCCACAAGTGAAGGAAATAATAACCTTAGGGTTAAATGCACTTTAGTCCTGTGATATACACACTATTTTTCGCACTTCCTGTCATACATTTTGAATAAATAATTTATTTTGACATTGACTTGACATATAATTTACAATGACAGCATTAAATAAATTTTTAGGTAATATAGACAACAAAGTGAAATATTTTGAGGTTTATAATATACTTGTTGCTACGGTAATGCTTGTTTAACTGGAAATGCGGAATTATATTTGAAATTTTAATGCCTCCTGGATTAAAAGTGGCACTTCATCTTTCGAAAAGGGAGAACAAAGCAGATTATTTACTTCCGGAAGCGAAAAAAAAATTAAAGTCATAATTGTATTAATAAATTTTGTCATATTTTTATTAATAAATTTTGTTAAATATGAAATGTAGGAGATGAGAATGAACTTAAGAACTTGAATAATATATGCTTTAATTTAAAAGTTTCAATGTGGATAGCCGGTTTTTCTAAAGTAATACTTAAATTTAAATCATTTACCGGAGTATAAATATATGTACTAAAAATATGAGGTAAATAATAAATTCGCGAATGTGATGGAAGGTAGGTAGCAGTTCATAAATATCTTTGCGGCCAGCGAACTTGTACTCCTAGCAATGTGATGGGAGTGCAACAAGGGTACTATAATTAGGCGCTGCCCAGACTCAGAGCAAGAACAACATAACGCAATTAAGCCACTTGGCTAATTACCAATTTGTGTCTTAATCACTTTATACGAATTATTACCGCACCGCAACTGTTTCAACAAGGGTATTTGCAGGTCAGCCTACATTACGTTTTGACTAATGTCAGATTTAAACAGTGTTAATTTATCCGGACTAACACTAATTGTATTCTTAATCATTATTTCATTATTAATTTTTTATCTAATATGTAAAATACAAATGGGGCTCTAGTAGTATCGAGTCGACCAGATTTGAGAAGCCGGGTTCGATTCCCACAGCCGACAATCAATTTTCACCATATTAAAACTACTACTGTAGCTCCTCCAATAACATATTTTGAGGCCTTGTTTTGACGACTGGAAATCGCACTTCAAGAGTTAAAAATATCACTTATCGAAATCTGATATGCCAGAGTGCCACAACTAGTAATGGGTAGAAAACGTGATGATATATTTATTTATTTATATTTTTAAATAAATAAATAAATAAATAAATATATCATCACGCCTTTTACCCATTACTGGGTGTGGCACTCAGCAGAAGCAGATTCCGGTAAGTGATACATTTATGCGCGTGAAGTGCGGTTACCAGTCGTCAACTCACGGTCCCCAAAGATGTTAGTGGTTGGAGAGCCACAGGGATAATTTTTTAAATTGGTGAAAATATTTGTTGCCTGTGGGTATCGAACAAGGGTTCTTAGGATCCACAGGCCGACACGATACCACTGTGCCACAACCCCATATATTTTATATATTTTTATATTTTTTATTTATAAAATTCTATTTGATTTTAAATAAGTTTTATAAAACAGGTTTATTTAATTGCTATGAATATGTTCTTCGAAAGCTTGCTTTAGTTTAACTACTGTCGTTTTTATTCTATCCGACTTCTGGAGAACACTGCTATAAAAAATTTTCTTTAAATATATATATAGGTCACTAGTTCTACGGGAAAATAATTTTAGTTCAAAAATAGTAATATACTGGATGTTCCACTTAAGTGTGCCACCATTGCTATCTCGAGAACTATAAGAGCTGCGAGATTGGTTAAATTAGCAAAGAACCACCATTTTACAAGATTATTACAATGAAAAAAGAATACCCTATCGAATAACCTAAAAAGAAAAACACATGTTCCCATTTAAAATAAGAAAGTTGTGTCCCGTATTTTGAGAACCACTGGTAAAAAAAAATACTCTTTGCAATAATCTTGTTAAATGGTGGTTCTCTGCTAATTTAACAAATCTCGTAGCTCTTATAGTTCTCGAGATAGCTATGGTGGCACACTTAAATGGAACAGCATGTATAGAGAGAAAAGTTTCGAAATAAAAATTGTAAATATTAGGACATTTTACAAAGAAAATTTTTTATTATTGAATTATTTTTACTATCAAATAGGAAGCAAGTGTCGAGGTGAGAACCCCCAAATAAAAATCAAATACAATAGCGATATAATTATACAAAGACAAAAAAAAGTAATATACATGTGCAGAAAGTTAAAAGAACAAAATTTTGATAGCGTTAAAGACATCAAAGAAAAATCTGCTAATTATTGAAGATAATAAACAATTAAAATATTTTTTTCCAGTCGTCCATTTTTTGAGATGTGACATAAAGCAACATTTTTTAACAGAATGAATACAACAAAATTTCATATTTAAAAAGTTTATGTTTTTCTCCTTTTAGTAAAGCAAAGTTTGCTTGAATTAATTAGCATGACCAATAAATTATAAATTATTATACGTTAATCAAATAGTCTTTTCTTTTCTCAAATAAAAGATAGTGTGATAATTTTTTTTACCGAATATACAACATAAAAGTAATTTCGTTCTAAAAAAAATTAATATGAAGAGTTATTTTAAAAAATAATTAGATTATATACCTGTATGTTCTCTTAGTGTTACACTGGATTCCTCATGTCAACTGCTAATAACAAGTGTAAATGAAAAGCACCGACTTTAGAAAACCTAGTACTAACTATACACGAAATTTTGAAAATATTTGAGGGAGGAACCATCTAGCGTGGCATTTATCAGTAATATTAATATAATACATCAAGTTGAACAGCCTGTATATCTTTCATTATGGTTTTAAATAATTTCATCTAATTTTTTTAAACTGATTTAATCATTCATTAGCGGCTGTTACTTATATAAAATTATTATAGATGAGATTATTTCCAGTTTCGTTTTTGATATTTTTAATAACAGCAGTTTCTAAAAAAATATCTTTAGAAGTGTAAAAACAATGATTTAATTAATAACAATAAACACATCGAATCATTAAACATACAACATGTTACAATGCTGTAACGTATATGAACTCTAGGATATATTCCTATGTCTTGTATTCGTACAGGTTTCACCATTTCTCGAGACTAGTTTTGCGATCTGAAGCCGTCGTCGCGTCGTGTCATTTCAACAATCCGAGACCAGCCCAGCCCAACCCAACTTGTCTTGAGTCTCGCCTGTGTAATATCAGCACATCAGATCCGGATGTACAACATCTGAACTCTGTCATTTGCGTATTCCGCGGTTCACGCAAAACCGCTGTCTCACCCGCGCAGTTCTCTACCATTGTCATTGTCTTCCCTCTGCACTCGATCCATGTTCGGCGTGCGCTGTTCCTTGTGCTTGTTACACGCTGTTCTACATCATGTGTGATATGTCCTGGAATACTGAGTCTGCTTTGATTAATAACAAGAAATTATTACTCATTTATAATGATCTTCTGACAAAATTCACAGAAATATAATATTTTGTTTTAAAGAACAAAACTCGGTGCTACGCAAGATGTCCCAAGGAAGATGGTCATATATGGGAATCTCGAAAATCGTAAGAGATACTATGTCGGTTAAATTAGAAAAAAGTTTCCTCATTAGTAAATCACTGTTATCATGTCATGCATTTTTATAAGACGTAGTAAAAGATTCTTGAACTTCTTAAACCACTCTTTTTAGAGAATTTACAGACCTTACACAACATAAATAATTACTTTTTTTAATTATTCAGCTATTTGGATTAATTAGTTTCAAAATACTTGCTAATATTGAAATAAAATTATAATTCGTCGATTTATTACTGAAACAGTGTTACAGAAAATTGTAGTCCAGTGGATTCAACCGAGATAACACCTTCGTCTCAAGCTATATTTGTCCACAGAGAAGAGTACAAAATCAGAAGTTTTGTAATTGTTAGCAATGAATGACAATAATTTTCTTTTCAACAAGTTAAAAAGTTAATTTTATTAATCATGTACCTACAAATTAGGTATATTATTATAGTTACAGATTGTGTACTAATTTTAATAAAAAAATAAAAATAAAAATATCATCACGCCTTCTACCCATTACTGGGTGTGGCACTCTTTCTATCTCAGTTAATAATTAATATCATATTGTTATTATTCATTTTTCATTGTACAAAATCTTTATACTTTAAACCAACTAAGCTACGGTCGCCCTCGATTTAAACTTGATTTTGTTCCAAGTTTTCTCTCTATTTTGTAATTTGTAGGCAGCCTCAAATTTTGGCGGTATCAAAATTTTTCTCTTTATAATTCAATTTTATTTTAATAATTATTCAGTATTTACTTAAAATACTAATTAAATTAAATATTCACTTAAAATAACATAGTCTCTGCAGACAACTCTCGTGTAAAGTCTATTAGTAAATGAACGGGATCGAGGCTGTCGATGATACAACAAAATAGCAAAAAAATTGCAATAAAATCAGATTTGAATCTAGGGCAACCGTAGCTTAGTTGATTTAAAGCATATGACCATTGTTCATAGGTCCCAGGTACAAATCCTATCGAAATCCCAATTTTTCTCTTTATAATTCAATTTGATTTAATCAATTCTTAAATATTTACTTAATATATTAATTAAATAATTATGCTAATAAAGAAATTATGATTTATAATAAATGAATATGTTGAATAAACCTCCGAATATATATATATATATATATATATATATATATATATATATATATATATATATATATATATATATATATATATATATATATATATTAGACTGCCCAGGATTATACCGAAGTATTGAAATGTTATGGTGCTCTTCGCTAAAAGTATCCATTTGATGTACTGAGAGACCCCTGAAATTTTGAGCCAAAAATATTAACCCTTACAGGTCGCTAGTAAACGTTTTTTGAATGTTAAAATATTTTTTTGATGGCATATTATTAAAAGCTAACACAAAACTGCATGTGACTCTAAGTCTCATATTAGCTCTTATTTTATAGTTTTCTTCTCCCTGAACACTATCCCGTCGGTATTTTTGGTTTACGGTCGACGTATCCCTAGATATTGAAAAAATAAAATTAAAAAATTGTTTAAAAAGTGCTAGATTGGCGATAAAGATGTAATTATTTTAAAAGATAATTTTTTCAAATTATTTTAATAAAAACCATCTTATAGCCTCGTAAATGACGAAGGAAACCTGCTAAGCCCGATTTCTCTAAGTTCTATAGTTTTCGAGATATGGACCAAATACTCGTGTCAAATTTAGGAATACAGAAAAAAAAACTTTTTGAAGAAATTCGGAACATTTGAGTCTGCTCTAAAAAAATGTAATATCATAAAAAGTCATGTAAAATAAAAAAATAAATATATCATCACGATTTCTACCCATTACTGGGTGTGGTAAGTGATATATTTTTACGCGTTAAGTGCGGTTACCAGCTGTTAAATCACGGCCCCCAAAGATGCTAGTGAAGGTGGAGCCACAGGAATAGTATTAATGTGGTGAAAATGTTTGTCGGTTGTGGGAATCGAACCAGGGTTCTCAGGATCCACAGGCCGACACGATACCACTGTGCCACCTAAAGTCATATAAAGTCACATAATGTCATGTAATGTTTTATAAAGTCATATAATGTCATATAAAGTTATATAACGCCGTGTAATGCCATATAAAGTCATATAATGTTATGCAATGTCATAGAAAATAGTATCATGTCATATAAAGTCATATAATGTTATGATATTTATATATTTATTATTTATATTTATTTTTTTCGGTTTACCTAAATTTGACACGAGTCAGTTCATATCTCGAAAACTATAGAACTTAGAGAAATAGGACTTAGCAGGTTTCCTTCGGCATTTACAAGGCAACAAGATGGTTTTATACAAAAAATCTAAAAAAATCATCTTTTAAAATAATAACGTTTTTATCGCCAATCTAGTACTTTTTAAACAATTTTTTAATTTTATTTTTTCAATATCTAGGGATACGTCGACCGTAGACCAAAAATACCGACGGGATAGTGTTCAGGGAGAAGAAAACTATAAAACAAGAGCTAAAAATATGAGACTTAGAGTCACATGCAGTTTTGTGGTAGCTTTTAATAATACGCCATCAAAAAAATATTTTAACATTTAAAAAACGTTTACTAACGACCTGTAAGGGTTAATATTTTTGGCTCAAAATTTCAGGGGTCTCTCAGTACATCAAATGGATACTTTTTAGCGAAGAGCACCATAACATTTCAATACTTCGGTTTAATCCTGGGCAGTCTAATATATATATATATATATATATATATATATATATATATATATATATATATATATATATATATATATATATATATATATATATATATATATATACTTATATATACTTATATATACTTATATATATATATATATATATATATATATATATAATAACATAAATAAATAAATAAATAATCATAATAATAAATAAATGAATCAAAATTATTTTTATCATATCACTTAAAAATAAATTTTCTATATATATAGAAATATCAGTGCAATAATGCAAAGGTTAATTCATAGTTGCATTCAATCAGTTACGCCAAACGCCAGGAACTCAAACGCCAAGCAGAGATTTTTCTGCTTCCAGCGAAGCTTGTTGAATTGTTCCGATATTTAAATTTACGCGACGAACATAAAGTCTTTATATGACATTGAAAATTGGCAAATAACGTTTCACCATTGGCCGGAACAGTGTTATTTCCTCCTACCTCAGCTCGCTTTCATGTGATGATCAAATATACACTTTATTTTACAATTAATAAAAATTATAAGTAAGATTCTGCTGCAACTTTTACTAAAACAATTTTATACTTATTGGCGTATATAAAACTGATGAAATTAAATCTGATTTTCAAAACCTGAACGGTAAGCAGAGCTTATCGTGCTTACCCTGAACGCACGCCACTGTTATACGAGGGTAAAGTGAAAAGTTCTCGGCCTCACACAGAGATGGCGTTCCAATCAACAAAAATTTGTGTTTCCTGCCTGGGTGCAAGTGTGATTAATTCGTATGACAAGTTTCAAATTTTTCTCTTAAGTAGTTTGTTTACACGAATATTTGAAGTAGACGTCTTGCGTGTTTTTCGTTAAAATGGATAAACTTGAATATCGTGCGGTCATAAAATTCTTCGTTTTGGATGGATTGAACCCTAAGGAAATTCATCCGAACTTGACAAAAATTTACGGGGACTCTGCTCCTTCCATGTCAACAGTTAAAAAGTGGAAAGCTGAATTTAAACGTGGTCGCACGTCCCTAGAAGATGACCCACCTGAAGGACGGCTAAAAACCGCCACCACATCGGAAATCATCAAAAAAGTGCATGATATCGTGTTGGACGATAGGCGAGTGAAGGTGAGGGACATAGCTGAGGCTGTGGGGATATCAGAAGAAAGGGTGCGAAACATCTTGCACAAAGAATTAGAGAATGCTGACTGCCGATCAAAAACAAATGCGCAAACGATCTTCGCAGCATTATTTGAACCGATTCAATAGGGATCCGGCCGATTTTGTGCGGCAATTTGTCACCATGGATGAGACATGGGTCCACCACTACACGCCAGAAACGAAACAGCAGTCCAAGCAGTGGGTGGAAGCCGGTGGTTCAGCGCCAAAGAAAGTGAAGTCGATCGCATCTGCCGGAAAGCTCATGGCCAGCGTGTTTTCGGATGCGAAAGTGCTGCAGTTAATTGAGTACCTTGAAAAAGGTAGAAAAATTACAGGTGAATATTACTCCAACCTTCTTAACCAGCTGGATGCTAAAATTCGCGAGAAGAGGCCTGGCTTGCAGAAGAAAAAATCATCTTTCACCAGGATAACGCACCTGCACACAAGAATGGGTTGGCGATGGGAAAACTGCGGGCTTTGAGGTACGATTTGCTCATCCATCCTCCATATTCTCCTGATTTAGCATCCTCAGACTTCTATCTGTTTCCAAACTTGAAGAAATTTGTTTCTGGGAGCGCTTCGCGCCCAATAAAGAAGTTGAGAGGGCCGTAGATGACCATTTTCACAGCCTTCTAGACTCGGACTTCCGGGAAGGAATATTGATGTTGGAGAAACGCTGGACTAAGTGTGTTGAAGTTAAGGGAGAGTATGTAAAAAAATAAAATCATTTCTTAACTGAAAATCGCAGTCTTTCATTGTCAGGCCGAAAACTTTTCATCTTACCCTCGTTCGTGGATGTATGATTCATCTAGTTGTTCGTATTGAAGTGTGTTTGTTTTGCAGACATCTTAGAGTGTAGTTAGCACTTGATGAGCCCAGTATCAAATATTTCCATGAGGGCAGTTCCCTTAGAAAAATTGATCGGAGTACGAGCATTAAGGGACCCATACACTACGTGCTTGTTGGACTGTTTTGCTCAACGAACAAGTCTGTTCGCGCAATAACGACACAAAACTGAAGTGTGTTGTGGAAAAACTGTAATTATTTCTCGCGAATCAAGCAGATTAAAATAATCAGACTGAACCTGATTATGTCTTGTCAGTTCGAGCAAAGCCGAAGTGTGTGGGATAAACAGAAGGCAGTTTATCCAGTAGAGTAATTAAAAAGGTCTTGCGTATTTGTATTTCGCAACGAATTGTTTCAATATGACGGATCCTCGCCAGATTAGCAGAAAGTTTTTATTGGAATTTATAGAACTGTATCGCAGTCATCCGTGTTTATGGAAAATAAAATCTCTCGAGTACTGTAAGAATGACAAAGCATATGAACGGCTAAAAGGGTACAATATGTATTGTAATCCATTCTTAAATAATTAAACCAATTTCCAGGTTCCAGTTTAAAATTACAAGTTAATATGTGAAAACTTGCTTCTCTCAAAAATCATTCCTTCGCACATTTTGTCCTTGTCTTTTGATTTTTTTTTATGGCAAATGTTGCCGCCACTGCACATAAATATATTGTCTTCATATTTATTCAGACAAAACTGAAGTGTGTGTGTGTGCAACTCGTGTTCGTCGTTTTTGATCGAACAGACTTGTTCGTCGAGCAAAACAGTCCAACAAGAACGTAGTGTGTGGGCCGCTTTAAGAGAGTGCTGAGTTTAGATGACCTAATTTAATAATTATTTATTTTTCATGCAACTATAAAAATATGTTATTTCTTTTTCACTAATATCAATGCGCAAAGTTTCTATATAAACTCGTATATTGCGTACACTGCCTATAGGAAACAAATGTTATTTTTGTGGAACATAAACTAATATTTTTTGAGTTATAAATAAAAATTTTTAAAAATTCATATATTTTGACATTGTATAGTCATTATTTTGTTTGTTCTAAATATTGTAATTCAGTTGCATAAAAAATATTCTATATACCTCATACCAAAAATGTTTCGTCAAACAAACTTTCACTCTTAGTTGGGAGGCCCTTTATCATTGATACAGCGGTTCTTACGCCCCTGATTTTGTTTATTGTAATACTTGGATGGTACCTTTAGATTCATTGGACACTTGTTCTATATGTTAAATTCTTAATTATATATTACACTCCATACGATCGTATAATTCAAAAAAATATGAATTAATCTACTTCAAGTTTTTAATAACAATGAATGATTTTGAAATGAGTTCCAAACGACCTATTGTCATATTTTCAGATTAAGCTGTAAATATCACATCCATGTAGTGATAGTGTGTTATCTTGAATCAGAATGTATCCAGTAATCAGCCAATCACGCTCTATAACTCGACTTACACCCGCTGATTGTGACCAATTCGTTTCAGCTGATTAATATCAGTCGTTATTTGTTACCGGTTACATGCACGATCGCCAATCAAATTGTAATTATGGTTATTGCAACGTAATGTCATTGCAGCTTGTATACAATGCACTGTCCTCCGTTGTCGCAGCAGTGTTCCACGTTTACGTTCCATGTTGTTTGTACCGCGGTATCGAATACTCGAGTGTCTAAATGCCGATCTTCTATCCCAAAGGACACGTAATGATGGAGGAATGGTCAGAACCGGAATAATAAATTTTTCGTTCCGTACCTGCATTCCGCCTTGTATTTGTCAAATTTCTATAGTTTAAATTTTTTTATATTCGAGGATATTCTGGCAAGGTTACATTCAGATTTATTTTTCTGTTATCAGCAAAAAATTATTTCTAAATCATTATTTTTATAACAAGTGCCGAAAAAGCTTGTTACGTGAAAATGCAGAGTTTAACGCACGAGCCTTGCCGAGTGCGGAAATCTGTACGTGCACGTAATCTTTTTCGACATGTGTTATAAACAACATTTTTCCAACAACTGGTAATTTAGAAAATCAAAACTACTATCAGGATTTTTAAAACTTTAATGTTATTACATGAGAAACCTCCCAAATTGTTGTTAATAGGTACAGAAGAAATAAATATTTCTTTTGTACAAAAGCTTTCACTTCAAATTATGTCAATATAAGCAACTGTAATAACTATATTATTTATATACACAAACAATAAATATTATATATTTCATTTACTCTTTACAACAGTTAAAATATAAAAAAAAATCAGTTTGATTTTTTTGTTAATTATCATATTTAATAATGATACACTTGCAAGTACTTGTCTGCTCATTATGATGTGTACAGATTAGATAAACTGATGATATTGTTTGCAATATTTATAAAGGTTATGTTTATAAACGTCAAAATATACCACTGCATATTTACTGTTCTTTTGTTCGCTGTACGTCCTTCTTTTATAGACGATCAAAAGAACGCAGCTATTGTATGGTCTGTGGCTAAAATATGAATTTCCGCGTGAAGCCGCGCAATTTAAATCGCTGTCAGTTAAATTTGAATTTGGCAGTGGCGTAAACGAAACGCACCTCTGCTTTTAGTTTACAGAAACGCATTTGGTCTACATTTGTCTTCTTTCCACCTGCAACCAAGGCAATAACAGTTACGTAATAATAGGTACCTAGTATATTTTAAATTAAGAAGATATTTTAGAGACCTTACTGACAAAAAAGCTTTTTTACTATAATATTTTCAAACTATTATTAGATGTTAGAAATAATTTTTTAAAAAGCTATGAGCGTTCGCCGGGATTTAAACCCAGAACCTTTCACTCGCATGCTGACTGCTACAAACACTCGGCGAATACTCATGCTTTTTCGTGCAATTTGTAGTTGAAAAATTTGTAAAGTGACATGGGTTGTGTAAATTCGTTACAAATAACAACCTAGATTGCAGTGGGTAATCCCAAGAAGAATCTCGTATTAGTATAAGAAATAATTTAGTGACACATGGACAATTGATCATAGCTTTTTCAAAAATTATTTCTAACAATTACCAACTGGCCATGTGTCACTAAATTATTTCTTATATTATTAGATGTATTAAAAAATTAAAATTTTAACATAACTCTTAAACAAGCCTCAGAAAAAAATATTTATGCATCACTTGTTGAACAGTAAAAATATCTGCAAAATGTTCAGATTTAAATAAATCTATGAATTTATTTGGGAATCATCATTAATAATGATGACTACTTTTGTCTAATTTAATCCAAATCGTAGCTATTATCGTTTTCGAGATCTTAATTGTGAGCCTCTAAAAATGAACACACTGTAGATTCTCATATACTTGTATACAAAAATCAAAAGATTTGTAACATCGAACGCTATTGTCAATATTTTTTTCATACTGTTATTGTAAAATTATTATACTGCAATCTGTTTTTATAAAGTTAAAATAAAAAAAATATAAATATATCATCACGCCTTCTACCCATTACTAGATGTGGCACTCTGCCGAAGCAGATCACGGTGAGTGATATATTTTGCGCGTGAAGTGCGGTTACCAACCGTCAAATCACTGCCCCCATAGATGCAATAAAAAATATATTAAATTCAATTTAATGATAGGATTAGTGGCGTAGAGTACGTGGGTGCATGTAAAAGAAGCTAAAATATGAGTATGCACAGCAATCTTTGGCTTTTTAACTAGTTTATAAATTTTTTTAAATCAAATTTTTCCTCTACATCTATCTATATTTATGCTTACTATGATCGTTAAGATTAATTAGTAATTTATTATTAGTATTAATTTAATTTAGTAATATTTGATATTCTTAATTTAATATGAAAATAAGTTCCGCATTATTCTCAATAGGAAATTGTATTTAAAAAAATTATTTTTGTTTATAACTCGTAAAATTTGTGAAAATGTATTTAAGCAACGTGCTTTTTTTGGTTAAAATATGAAAACTCAACGCCTGTGGATATGAGAAATGCACTTTTTAGAAGAAATGTTAAATTAGTTAATTTTTTTGACGAGACACAATGTGGACTTAAACAATTCAAATATTTCTTTTGCCATCTAGTGAGTAAAATAGGATTTAATAATTTGTTATTTAGCTAATATGGTACAGCATTACAATTTGACGTTTATTACGTGATTCAAACGTTAAACGTCAAACATCCTGTGTTGACTGAACAACGAATTTTGGGATCTGCGGGGAGGAGTACTGACAAGAGAAAGCAGTTGATCGACTCGGCCATAGTGTCACCTCGCTCTTTCTATAAATTTGTTGTTTCACACAAAATTGTGTGGAGAGGGGTCTGCTTTGGGTCTGCTGCGTGTGACGTCAAAATTATAAGTCCCCATTTTACTTGGTCGTGAAATAAATATATCAAAATAAATAAATTATCGTTGGTATTTATTTATTTATTATTAGTTGACTATCAAGAAGTAAATAAAATGAACAAAAACAAAACAATGCAACATTTTAAAATTAAAATTTCATAGTAAGCTTAATGGTGGAGCAATTAGTGTTTTAAATACATATCCTTATGATCATAATTTAAATATCTATATTATTAAAAATGAAATACATAAATATATCATCACGACTTCTACTCATTACTCGGTGTGACACTCTGCCGTAACAGATCTCGGTAAATGATATATTTTGTGCGAAAAGTGCGGTTACTAGCCGTCAAATCACAGCCCGCATATTATTGATGAAGGAGTCACAGGTGTAGTTTTAATATGGTGAAAATTGCTTCTCGACTATGGAAATCGAACCCGGGTTCTCAAATCACAGGCCGACTCGATACCACTGGGCCTCCTACCCCATCTTGTACTGAATAAAAAGCATTTTTTATCAAGAATGACTTAACTTAAGTTTAATTTTTTTGTTTCACTTCAAGGGATTTGATTTGTTCTTGTAATATTTTGTAGCAGTCTCAATTTTAAGTGTTATAGCACCATATATTTAGTCTACATCGAAGTTTCCTCAATAAATTAGCATGTCTAGTGTCATAAATATAAAAGTTACTATTCAAACTCATCAAAGATTGGTTTATTGTGAATCTTTGGCAATAAACAGAGAACGTAGTGTCATAATGTTGACTCAATAAAATGATTGTTTACAGTGTTCTCTAAATTTTAAATTACAAATTATTCTAATGGCTATCTTTTGCAATTGAAATATTTTAATTGGAGCCGAAGGATTTCTACAGTGCAATATGCCATAGGCAGTAAAAGAATGATAAAGCGAAAAATATATCATCCTCAGTGTATAGGTACTCGTATCTACAACAGTTCGATTTTCCTAAGCTAGTAGATATTTCTTAAAATGATTGGTAATATTATACACATCAACTAATTGTAGACTTCATCAGTAGGTTCTAAAATAAGGTTATAGGATACAGTTCGAATTTTCCTCATAAAAAATCATCCGCCTCACTTTGTACTACAGGAATATCACTGATCAGACTGTATGAAACATTTGTGAAACAATTATTGAAATCACTTGAGGGTATATTTATTTCAGGAGAATTTCTTGCAACATTATTATGTTCAGTATTTATTATTCGCCAGCTGTATTTACCAATATTGATAGAATTTCTGATATATTTACCGTACGTATTTACTTTATTGAGTTTAATCTACTTTCTATATTCTTTAAGTTTATTGTTGACTAACTACTTAATAATTGGAGAGTTACTGCTATTTCAATAAATTTTTAAAGTGTCCAATTCTTGTCTCGGTGTTTTGAGAAAGGAATTCATCAGTTTTTGGTTTTAATTTTACGTATGAAAAGTATAGTATAACAAGTCCTAAAAGAAAGTTCAAAGTAGTATTTGTATGATTATCAATAACCTTCTGTTGATGTCAAAGTATTCATGAAAGTTAGTGTTACTTAAAGAGTACCTGAATTTTTCAATATTTGTACGATTAAGGTTGTGATGAAGAAGTTTTGTTTACACGATTTAATATCATTTAGGTTAATATATTGGTCAAGATGATTGAATAAACAAGGATCAGTCACGTCAACCACATACATATCTACCTCCAGATTCGTAAGAATGTTGTGAATATAACTGTTTCAAGTGTCAGTAATTCTAGTAGTAACTTTAAATCCAAAAAAGATTAGTAGGTTATTTATGTCTATTACATCCTGCCTATGATTATCAGATATACAGTTCAAGTTAATGTCTCCTAGGATTATGACTTTTTTATGTTCGCATTTAAATTTATTTAGCAGTTCTTCAAACCTTGCATGGAAAACATCTTAATTATCGAGGCAAGTTCGGTAAATAGTAATTAAAACAATGTTGTGTACAACTGATTCACTACCGCATAGTGCATTATGATACACTATGGAATACTACTCAACTAGTACAATCTTCTTAAAAGGAATACTGTTTTTAATATAGATTGCTAACTCTTGTTGAAATCTCTGCAAAAAGATGTACATAAACTGAAATGTGGTAAGTTAACATGTTTTAAAGAATGACTATTAAGCCAGTGTTCAGAAAAACAAACAATATCATAACTGTTTTGCTTTAAATAGAGATATAGTTAAACTAATTTATTACTACAACATTGTATGGTTAATGAAAGGCTTTTAAGAATGTTGTAGCTATTTACATTAATATTATTTAGATGTTTAGTCTGAGAGATTTTTAGTGATTCTTCCGCAGGTCTTGTGGATGAAAAAAAAAAGTTCAGTAACGTGCTTGCAGGCCAAATGACGGAATCTATAATTAGAGCACGATTTTTTTTCATTCACAGTTATTTTGAATGATGAGTAGTATTCCGCCTACTTCGATTTTAGTTGTGCACAAGTGACAATGCGTTATTAAATAGTTATTTAATTCCTTTATAGTGGTTTTAGGGTGCAGTTTATAAACGTGAATGTGCACTGACTGTTAGTCAGCTGCTTTTATGGTAGAGGAACCGCTTTGCAGAGTACCAATAATTGTTACATTTCTTCTGTTAGTCTGATGAGCGCAATTTGTATTTTCATTTTCACTTATTAAGTTTATGGTGCTTACGCTTCATACTTTCTTTATTATCTATTTGATTTTGATTTGACAAGTTATATTTATGTAGGCTAGAATGTTTGTGTTGGTTTATAGAAGTAAATTATATTTTTCACTATCAACAGAATCAATCATGATATTGGGTAAATTAGCTTTAGTATATTTTTTGGTGACATTTTTCTAATGAAAAAATGCCTGCATATTGACTTTAAGGTGCGTGTGCCTATTTATTAAACTGATTTGTTGCTTGAGCGTGAATAATTAATCATTTAATTTTTTAATAATGGTGTCCTTTATTATTTCAATTCTTGAGGATGTTGAGCTGGAGTCGTCTGAGGAACTCTTGAAAGATGTATCAAGGTTATTTGTTTCCGAGTTTTAGAATAACAGTAAATCCCGTTGTAATTTATAAATATTAGCACACTTATTATGCACAATTTGTCCGCTTATGATGCATTTGTAGCAAGTAACTGCAGCTTTGTTGTACTTTTTACACTTGTCATCACTCAGTACACTTCTATTTTGGACTTATAACGAAACAAATAGATATTATGTGTTAGTGTTTAAGTAAGTATTTGAAGAACGTGTAACGTGTATAAGACCACGACTCGAAGTGGAATGCTTTTAATGGCGCTAGTGCTTTAATACGTGCATCATAATCTGGAAAATAGAGCTAGAAAACAGCATTTTCATTATTCACTCCATAATTTTATGTGTGTGATTTTAAGTAATATCGTTCATATGGAGTTACGTTAGCATTAGTTGTTTACATTACTATATGGATTCGTTGTTTTGAAATTTGATGTGATAAATATACATGAATTTAAAGAGAAAAATTATTTTTTGTACTCGCATGATTAAAAATAACGTTTTCCTGATGTCGGCAAGATAGTGCCTACTTTCTTGAAAAATTTTAATACGGAAAGTAGATTTTTACCAAAACAGACAAATAAAGTACAAAACAGTCAGGTAAAGAACAAAATACTCAGGTAAAGTACTTTACCAGACTCAAATAAATGTTGTAACCTTGGATACATAGTCTGTTGTCAATATGATTCTTACTAAAAAAATTAAACATTTTGTATTATTTATAATTAAATTAAACTGTTTCAGAAAAAAATAGTATACATAATACATCTGGTAAATGTTTTTACTTAACTCAGCAGATAAAAACAACCGTTTTGTCAAGTAAAACATCATTTTCCTGACTTATTATGTAATATGCTACATTACTCTGGAAACTGATTTAAAGTTTGATTTTGCGCACTAATGCTTCAAAATGATTCAAAAACACACCCTTCTTATGGTTATAAATTTTGACTATTAAAACGCTGCAATTATGTTCTGCGTTATTTGCAGCTTTTTGTAATTTCGGAGGCATATTTGAAAGTACATAAATATTTTTTACAAGCTTTACAAGAAAAAATACAAAAAAATTGTTTCATAAACTGATATTAATATAAATTCACACATTAAATTTAATACATTTTCTTATTGTCGGTTATATAATTTTTGCTCGTTACAAAAAGCATTGTACAAACTTGTGCGTCATTTGCATCATTCGCACAAAATAAAGCACGAGCAAAGCCAGTGCTTTAAAATTGCGCTCATGTGAAAAGTATGTTTTCGCGCATTCTTTATGTAAATAGCTATTGTTGTTGCTTAGAAAATTTAAAACCTGGTGTATTTTTATGTTCGCACGCTTTTTAGTTTATTAAACAAGGATTAAGCTACGTTTCCATATCTTAACATAGTTTCTGTTTCAGTCTTTGTTTTTGGTTTTTTGTTTCTGTTTATGTCGGAAAAATTCCAGCTATTTCCAGCTCTTAACGTAAACATAACCTTAATTCATTATTCTAGTAAAGGTTTGTTCACTTAAATGAGAAAATAATTGTATAAAACTATTTTAAATACTTTAAAAATTATATAAAATTATGAATGAGGAACAGTAATTATTATATGGGGTAGCAGCTAGCACAGTGGTATCAAGTCGGCATGTGGATCCTGAGAACGCTGGTTCGATTCCCACAGGCGACAAACAATTTTCACCATTTTAAAACTACCCCTGTGGCCCCCCACCACAAACATATTTAGGGGCCGTGATGTAACGGCTGGTAACCGCTCTTCACGCGCAATATATCTATATATATATATATATATATATTACTACTATTAAAATTAAGCGCTAGTTAAATTAATTTATACAATTCCAAAATAATTTAAAAAAATTGAGACATTATTGTAGTGAACAAACCAGAATATTTCAAATATAGTAATTTAAATTTCAAAATTGGTTTTTATGTTATTAAAATATGATTAAATTGAAATTATACTTATAAAATCAAAGAAAAGACATAAATTTTAAAATGAAAGCGACCAAACAATTTATTTTTGACTTTTTTTTTGTTGTTGCTATTAATCCAATAATTTTTATTTTTTTGTTAGTTGAAATTATTACTATTTTTGTTCTATTGTTTATATTTATTGTATTCCCAACACAAACCTAATGACGTATGATAAATACGGCATAGAATTGATTGAATATGGCAGTATAACAAGAGATAGCGTTATCGCAGCTAACTCTCTCTTACAGAACAGCGACGAAAGACTATGTCGAAAGTATGAAGCCTGCAAACTTTGTGTTTATGCGCAGTGACAAAGTCAAAGACTAAGACTAAATCTAAAACTAAGACTATGTTAAGAGGTTGAAACAAGGCTTTATTGTGTACTTATAATAAAAATATTTGTTTTAATTTGCAAATTAAATTTGGTTTACTTACAGTATACACATCACCGGTTTGATAGATTTTTTCTAATATATTAATTATTAAGTTATAATTTTAAACACTTCAAATAGTAATTGATCTGATATTGTATAATGAATGGAGTTTATATTTTTTTAATAAATGTTACGGAATGTGACATCACAACTGCAGAAATTTGTATAGTCCCAAATAAACCAATATGAAGATATAGGTTCTAATATAATATATAAAACACTTTAGCAACATATTTCAGATACGAAATAGGTATCTCAAAACATGCACATTTATACTTTGCAAGGAGAGTGAGTGTACATTGAGAGAACTATTAAAAGTCATAATATAACCTAAAAGCTTGTTATGACTCTAAAATAAACACAAAGAATTACTTTGTTATTTGTATAAATATGTTATTTCGAAAACGAAAATAGCAACTTATAATAGCATTTATAGGCTCACGCTCACCTTGGGCTGCTATCAAACATCAGATTGACAGCTACTTAGTGCACATTTTAGTCACTAGAGTAAAGTTTGCATCTATTTAATCTGCAGCAGTGATATCACGCGTAAATTTGAATTTGAAGAAAATTTTAAAAAATCGTAATTCAAACTCTTTTTGTTTTATATAAATATAATAAACATTAGAATTAATACCTTAATTCAATCTTCCAAGAAAAAATAAAAAATAAATTAGTGAAAGACCCCATTTATTGACTATTGTAGCCATATATTTCTAATGTAATTATTTAGCCCTTGTTTTCTCGTTTCGTCCTAAATTCAGTACTCTGTACAATAAACAAATAGGTGCAGATGCAATAGTAACAGATGTGCGCAGCTGTTGTGTGTCTACCTTTACTGGTGTTTCATTCCAATTGCCTGATGAGTGCTGTTGTATAAATGCTGTTGAATAGGTTCGATAAATGCTTTGTATAAACGACTGATGTTGATACAACAATTCTGAATTTTTGCGAAGTTGAATGGCTTTTTAGTGGCTATATAAATAATTATGCTTTTATTTATTTGAAGAGTAAAATACAGTAAAATTATATGCGGAATGTAGGTACATTCCGTTCAGTTACAGATTATAAACAAAATTAAATTTTTACTTCCTCATACCTTCATAATAGAGAAAGTATTGCGATGGTGATATGCTAAACTAAACCTAAAAAAAAATAGTTTTAAAAACTGAAATCTGTATCACAATTAAAATTTGTATCGAAATAAAAATCTGTCTTCATGAGTGTTATTCAAGAAACTATGATACATATTTAATAAGTAAATGTACGGGAGAGGAAAAAAAATATTTGATTGAAAATAAAGAAACCTAAATTAATATACTAAACTATTTATTATGAACATATTTATGCAAGATATATGAAATATAATTATTAATTATTATTTTAATACGTATACAGAAATACTAATTTTGCACTAGTAACTAGCTTAAATAACAAAAAATATTGTTTCGACTGAAACCGAAATCGCTGCAACACATTGTAATTTTAAAAAGAAATATATTTCTAAATATTAATATTTTATGCATCTTAAGATAAAAGTTTAAGTACTTTTTATCTACTTTCAGTAGGTAGTTGATTTTGTTTATTGTATTTTATTAAAACAGTAATATTCATATATTTCTTTTCAAAAATTCTAGCTAAAATAATCATTTCTTTATAAATAATTGTCGGTACTCGAGACTGAATAAAAGAAAAATATGAATTAACAATGTATCAAGTTCAACATGTCTCATGCATGGACACGATACACCGCTATTGAGTAGTTAAACTATATGTAAAGCAGACAGAATCTAAATTGCTTAGGTAGGAGTATATGCACATCATAACCGCATCTCATTGATAAAACAAACAAAAAGATGTAAAACAACAAATCATCAGATAAACAGTAAGAAAACAAAGGAGTTGGGCTTGTTTCACAACTTCAACAAAGCATTTTCCCTCCTTAAGCTACCATGGAGTTCTCCTCCCGTTCTGGCAGTCTTTTGCTCTCGAAATGATAAAGAGAGTCAGCATAGAGAGTGCGGCCATTGAACGCGCTTTTGAGCTGCAAGAGAGTATCGTTTGTTATTCTCTATAAATCAAGGCGTTATGTTAATTCGTAATAAATAACTGAGGGGGGCCGGCGCTCCGCTGCTGCCTTTGCCATCGCTACCACCGCCGCCGCCTCCATCTCGCCGCTTTGTCGTGTAGGTATGTAGCACTTCCAGCGACGAGTCTGGCGTCTGGCAGTGACGTGCTCGAGTTTCGCAGTGCACAGCCCTGTGCTCTGCCTGGTGCTGGTGTAAATCATCTTACCCAGTGCAGCCAACTGTCTGATTTATCGAGCATACATAGCGTCACAATAAAATCCAGCGATAAATATCCCTAGTCCCCGATTGCCACATATCGAACGAGGAATTTTTGTGTTTTTATGTTGTCGAATTGGTATTCGCTCGCCGCGCCGATGGAAAGATAATATTGTGGTTTACGCGGTTTTGCTTGTTGGGATTTGAACTTTTGATTGCTTATTTTTCATTTGTATTTTAAATTTTGTTAAAGTGAAATTTCAAATATATCAGATACATTTGCAAATTACTGTGATATATATTGTGGTCTGTCATAAATTTTGTTTGTTCTTCTCAATTTATTTTAGAACAATCATATTTATATATATATGTATATAAAACAATATTCTTAAATTTCTGTTTATAAAGTTAGCAGTGAAAATTTGAACTAAAAAAAAAACTAAACTAAACTTTAATAAATTTAAATGTCAAATAAATATTTAGGAATTTTATATGCTGCTACTTTTTGAAATTGCCGTCTTAAATGCTTATTTTGACGTTCAATATTAATTCACTTGTAACAGTTTTTAAATTTAATTGAATGACTAATTATTAAAAATGGTAATTTTAAAAGGTTTACATTTTATTTCAGTAGAAAGAAAATATTTTCTATGTGATCGTCTATGTTCCACTTTTCAGTGGATATCCGGTACAAGGTAGATGATTATTAAATGAAAATTTTCCTCGTTATACTTTGCAAATTTTAAATTATGCTTACTCTGCAACTCTCATACACGAAAAACTTCAATTACAGTATCTGATCTTGTATGGCATGTAGCACTCCACAGGGTGCCTATTTTACGAAAACCAATTTTGTATTCAGGTCCCCAGTTACCTGACGAAGACGAGATTCTTTGCTTCTTCAAAGATATTAAGACGCTTTCTTACACAAGTATAACTAAAGTCACTGTGGAAGTATGGATGTAGATACCTACTTGTTTAACCCTATCAGTTAACTTTGTAAATTAATAATTTAATTAAACGTTGCTTAGTGATAAATATTTTCGTGATGAATTAAAATTATATTAGTTCATTAAAACTTTTTCAATACGAGTCTATACATTGCTACCGATGTCTAGTATATTTATTTTTTATAGGAAATACTTTAGAACAATGGTATTAGATTTTGTTTACTAACTTTAGCATAAAATTATAAATATAGAAAAATTTGGAATTAAATCTATGTCCAATAAATTTAATTTATTTTCAAAATTTCAACTTATTTATATTCAATTTTCAATATATCTCATTGCCGATAAACTATTTTCACCACATTAAAACTACCCTTATGGCTTTCTCTCCACTAACGTATTTGGAGGCCGTGATTCGACGGCTGGTAATCGCATTTCACACGCAAAATATTATGTATATATATACATATATATAAAATAAAACAGTAAAAAATATCATCAAACGAAAAAATATAATTGGGCCAACTGAAGTGGGGCCGGGCTCGTGTGTATATATATATATATATCTCAACAACTACATACCAATTTCATTTATTGTTTGCTTTATTATTTATTCAAAGATGGGCTAATTGTGAAGCCATATGACGAGTTATTATTTTAAAGTAAATTCAGAGTTTGTAATCTTTATTTTTCTATAAATAATACACAAGAAACAAATGAGAAATCCTCCTAATAAAAGGTGAACTAACTGGACGATTCACATAAAATTGGATTGAGATAATTAATTCCTTGTACAACTAGTAAATAGACCTGAATAGATTGAATATTAAATATGTATTCATATTTTTATTATTATTATGTGACAATCAGTTCGGAATCAGTATATTTAATCTATTCTTTAATTCTTTACAGTATTTACAAATTTGTTTATAACGTTTCAAAAAAAGATTAATTTTGATTGAATTTAATTAGCAAATCTTTTTCAGTGGTAGTTATCGATAAACTATTTAATCTTTCTTGACTCATTGTATTACGAACATAATTTTTAATTATATTTCATCCTGGGAATAATATCTCATTAGACGCTGTTGAAAAGAGAATTGTGAACATTATTTTACCAATTTATTAATTTTTCTCAAAGCAGCAATCAAGTCATGATCATTTATAAGTTAGATAATTTGCTATATTTTTGATAGATTCAGAGCGATAATAATAAAGAGTTCGTTTGCAAGTCTTATAATAATCAAGACAAGGGAGCTTTTCTTGATGTTAACTACTTAAATTGTGATAAAATTAAATAACGCCTTAAACAATTGGTATTGAAAACTTTAAAATTGTATCACTTGATACGGCTGTACCGTACTACGATCGAATACCATATATAATTTTAAACACGTTAATGATTGGTTTGTAATATCCAAAACATTATATTCTCATATTCATGATGGGATATTGATAGATAAGTACTTTTACTTAGCTTAGTGACACGGTGACAGTCTTATTAAAACTTCTTGAGCAAGCAGCGATGGTTCGCACACCAGCTAGGAACAGCAAGTTCGAGTAGGAGCTGAGACGTTATCACAGCGCATCCATAAAATATATTTGTCGTCGACAATGGGCAGGACAGGTCGGGACTGAACAGCGCAGGGTCGGACGCGCCCCGCGATTGTGCGACGCGATTTATTCGCTCCGATTTAATTTGAATTCCAGCGCCAGACCGTACATTGACGATGCCGATAAATTAGATTCCTAACAACCCGTGTATTGAATCCAGTAGGCCGGCATCTCACCGACTTGCTCTCGAACACATAAGATCGTTGTTCTCTAAGAGTTCTTGCTCACACGATGGAATTTCTGTAGGAAATTAGGTTATTTTAAGCGATGGTTTCGAGGCTTTTTGCTGTGCTGGAATAGATGCAATCAGTTAGTGGCGCTCGACTGGAAGGGAATATGTTGCCGAGTTTACTTTACTTTGTGATTATCATGTGTTTGGAATCTTATTTAAGCCAGGGTTGTTTTTAGCAATGAATATTTCCTAGTGTATTAGAAAATGTATCAGTAGTTTTTCGAGCTTCTATGCATTCTATTAATTAATTACATATTTATTTGTACTACTTTATACAATTTAAATATTGAAGAAATTTATTATTAATATTTATTATCTGTATATTTTCACATAACACCGGTAAAGCGTGAAATTCAGTCATAGTGTGATATGCAGTATTCAAGCATGCAAATATTATCAAAAATAAATACAAAGTTTTGTGCGTGTGTGGCGGGAGCATTCTAGAGATTTAGGCCTTGTTTTTTAAAAGTGCAAACGAAGCGAGCCTCGCCAATAATGTGTTCTAATATAAAATAATATTGGTAAATAATATTTTTTTTTTAATGTTGTACATTGTCTAGGTAATATACAGAGTGTTTGAAAAAAGTATTAACATATGGGAAAGAAGTTCATTATTGACCTGAAAAAATGTTTGTAATGATCCTCTAAATTAATTTTTGAAATATGAAAGCGGTCGTGAATGTTTTCATTTTACAAATTTCAATTGATACGGGAAACAAAAAAGTGACGAGAAAAGTATTTAATTTTACAGAACAACTATATACAAATATGTTATAACATTTCACCGCCATCGCGTCTAACAAGTTTTGGACTGCATGGAAGCAGGATTTAAAGCTGCTAAATTTTTTTTTGTAGAGTGATATTTAAAGAAAGTTTTTTATAATCAACCAAGTACACAACAAGATTTACGAAGAATGTAGTAATATTATAAAACAACAATTAAAAAAATATTAGACGCTGTATGCAAAAATGTATACAAGAAGACAGTTTTTAAATTAAAATAAAATTAAAATAAAAGAAAATTGAGAACCGTTTTCGTATTTCAAAAATTAATTTGGGGAATGATTACAAACATTTTTTCCAAATATAATTTTTGTCAATCTCTAATAATGGGGTCCTGAACCAATTTTTATTATTATTTATTTTTTATGAAACTAGATGATAAACTATGACGATGAGTGAAAACGCTGGTTGAAAATTCTTTATATTACAAAAGATATGATTTTTTTAAGTTTCGTGTTGGGGTCGTGACTCGTGACGTCCCAAGCTCGATTTAGTGGTACTTAACTTGTTTCGTTTAAAGAGCGCAAATAATCTTACTATGTTAAAAATCATTTTTATAGAGGTTCAAGCCCAAGAAAATTAAATTAAATTACAGTAATAAATGTACAACGTGTTGAATACATACATACCAGCAAGCGACGAACAGTTTGAAAAACTGATGCTGAGATGTCATATTTATAGTATATTCCGAAAATGAACCGGTTAGTTTTTTCTGTAACCGGTTTCATTGCGGAACACGGTTTTTGAAAATTATGGTTAGTTTTTAATAACCAAACTAACCGTGCTCGAGCGGCGGTTAGTTTGGTTACTTCACAGCTGTTGTTGACAAGTTTGAAATGTGTTTGGCGGCTTTTGCAGTGTTTGTGGATTTTTGTCTTATAAAACTATATTTTTATGATGACTGATAAATAAACATGTGATATAAAATGTATGAATTTATTACTTGTTCTGAAGCTCATATTTACTTTTTTCTTTGTGTTATTTTTATATCCCTATATTTAAGTTAAAGCAGGTGTGATACAGAATATAATATTTTTATATTATAAACATTTTTCCATATTAAATAAATTTCACATTTCGAAACTCATCTGTCAAGTAACAACTGTCATCGTGAAAGTGTTCCGTTATGACGTCATTCTAACCGTAACCGTGATAAAATTGAACCGCATCGTGGTTCATTTTCGGAATGTACTATTAGTTGCGTTGTACTCCGCATATGTCTCTTATTTATGGCGCGAAAATACTTGTGGACAATGAGAACATTCCGGAAATGTGATGTTACTATATTTATAATCGCTTATATCACTGTTGTTAAATATTATTTTTAACTAATTTTTTCACTAATAGCTATTATTCAATATATATTTTATGTTTTCATCCTTCATTATTGTTATTTCGATTATGGTTCAGGAGCCCATTTGGATAATTTATTCTTATCAGCAAAGTAAAAAAAAACATTTTTATATTACACATTTTCGGACTGTGGATTTGAGAAACCTGGTTCGATTTCCACAGCCGACATACAATTTTCAACACGTTATAATTACTAACATCTTTGGATGCCGTGATTTTACGGCTGGTAACCGCACTTCACGCGCATAAATATATCAGTTACCGAGCTCAGCTATGGCAGGAGTGCCAAACTATAGGGGGTAAAGACGTGATAATAAATGTATTTATTTTATTTTATATTTTGTATAACAAAATTTGTTGGATGCATCTGAAGAAAATATAATAAAATGTGTTATAAGACGAAGGATCATAAATACAATTTCTTGATTTAAATTTCAAATTACAATTCGTCTTAACTCAACAAAAGACCGCAAGTAATATATAAAGTATCGAAATATATTTGTCAACATTTGCATTTGTACTTTACAACGTTAATCTCTTCAACAAACAGAATTAAATCAGCCCAAACCTTGTTTTACACTCTATTATTTCATTGGGCGGCAAAGCACAATAGGAAACAACGGCAACCAACTTCTTTTAAGGCAGAAACAATAAAACCATGCACAATTAAAGATTCCAATTAATTGTTAATTAACAAAACAGTGAAATAATGAAACGCATTGTGCCTTGTCTAATCCCCTTAAGACATAGCGCACGAACCAAACAGTAAACACCGTTTCGGTCCAATACCAGTGGCAACAAACATGTCTGCTATATCGGCAATGGAATTTTAAACAGGAGTCTGCCTGCTTGCCATTGTTACTCGCTCCGGCGCTCAGTAAATGACGTAGCCTTTACGTATAGTTCCATGGACAAAGCAACTGTTCAAGAGCTATTCAAACAAATTTACTGAATCAACAACCGACCTACGTCGCGCGGACTTAGAACCGCCCGCTGCCCGCCGCCTATTGTATACGAGGCTTAATGGTATAAATGAACTGGGGGATTTAAATACCCGAGTGCTCTGATGAAGGACTCGCTAGCGATCTGCTCGAACAATGAGCGGACTTCTGTTTGTGTGAATTCGTTCTTCCGTCGAGAAATCCACTTAAGATACTATTGAGAAAATATTAGATTTTCTCGTTATTTTATTTGCCTGGAACATACATTTATACATTGACACTGTCACACATTTTATTTATTCTAATATTGTAGATATAATGACATAACAATAAAATTGATGACTATAGCATAACTGATAAACTTAATTTTGCATTCACCATCTATTATGACTATAACTAAAAACTTATTTTGGTATAATAAATCCAATTCAAATAACCACAAAAATTCCCCCATAAATGGAATAATCCTTTCTTTATCTATTATTGAATTTTAAAATACACTTAGACGTATATCTACTTAACAAATACCAGTGTAACATTGTATTCATTTGTGTATCTTTGTTCCTATTTCTCATATTGTTATTATTACTGTAAAACGTGAAAGCCTATTATTGGGTAACTCTGTTCTGTTTCCTAATATCCAAAATAAATAAATAAACAAATAATTTCTCTATTAGACTATATGCTATTGTACAACATTCACTTTGCCAATTTAATAAAATTAAAATAATAAATTAAAAAATAAGTTTGATATTTATATTTAAGCTAGAACCATTTTTTTTGTGGAAATATTAAACACACGAAACTATTTACTATCTATATAACTATTTCAAAACATTACATAAAACTATCAACAAGCTCTGAAGCTTGTGCGCAGGCGCAATTGAAACAGTAGTGCAAACAAAAGCTTAGCGTACTGCGCACGTTTAGAGGCTACGTTGCTCAGTTTACAACGTTTGCTGCTTACCTACCAATTCAACGAGGCCATTTTCTTTTCGAGTTATTTAAATTTACTGTTATTCGGGTTGCACGTACGATGGTTCCTTCTACGATTCTCTGACGCTAAGTGCTCTTTTGTTTTCTGCACTGTGGCAGGTTACTTATTTTCACTTCCAGTCTTTTTGGTTCTAAACGTATACAACAGATACATACTGATATTGTTTTGCTGGAACTTTGAGGTTATGGTAGGTAATAGTTTTAGTTTATTTCCAGTTCAGCGGACATATAATATTCTTTATCTACTGGTATATTAAATTAAATAGAAAACGTTCTTATTTAACAAATCATATAGTAACAATCTTTATACTTGTTATTAGATTTTGTCTATTTAATTAATGTATCATATTAACAGAAATGATTGAATTTCAAATTTCAAATTTGCTTTTCAAAGTTAATATATATTTTCCTTTTTAATTATAATTACTGAAAAAGTTAGCTTTCTACGTACTTACATATAAAATAAATGTAACAAACAAAATCTACTTACTATTGATAAAAATAATTTATAGCTACCTATAAGTAATCAAAAATATATCCGAAGAGCATTATTTTCATGTCAGAATTTGTAGACATAAATGGAAATTAAAGTTATGCAACTTGCGCTACAAACAAGTAATTTCCTTATTTCTGCATAAAATACATAAGTTGTTCTGTTAAAAGAGATACATTTCCAAATCTGTGTATGTTTAATAAAGAATCCAACTATTGACAATTCTCCTTTTTTAGTTACATAGATTCCAAACAGTTGCAAGAAAAATGTCCGCGGAGTAAAAGAATCCTTTAAAAAATGTTTGTTATGAAAGATTTCACTGTTTCTGTATCTGTTTCTGTAAAATATCATTGATAATAATAATAATTATCATTTTATTAACTTCGTCGACACACTTCGTTGAATTCGAAATAAAAACTAAATTTGTGATTGATGCTCCCATTATCTTAGACTTATTAATACAGAATGTAGACATGACAGAAAATATCGCTTTGTCACGTTAGCTTTTCAATATAACAAATTTATTTTACTCTTTTTATCATAGCGATGCTCCCAAAGCACAGCAGAGAACAAAATGTCTTCGAATTCGCAAATCAATAGTTTGCAATCTGTTAGTTTGATTACAGACCTCGTTTCTGTTTCCTTGTGTGCGGTACATCTTGGTCCCACAGTCAGCTACGCAGTCACTGCCCGCAACGATAAGTATCAATTCCAAAATGTAATCAAGATGAGACGACGGGGTGAAAAGCTCGATTCTTCACTCGTCGACTGATGCCACATTTTCAGACGATTCGTAATAAAGATATGCCAAGGGTGATCTTAATCGAAAACGTTGTATTAACTTTTAATCCCTCATTCTTAAAATATATTATTTAGTATTTTCACGTAACTTACGTGTAATTTTAATAAATGGATTATACTTGTTTGCTCCATATGGAACAACTGTTAGAAATAAGTTTTATTTCAGAAATGAAAATTATTTAATAAATGATAATATATTTCATATTATTTTTTGCTAATACAAACTTTAAATGATTTTATCTGCGACCGTGCGATAAATGACACTTATCGCACTAATTTTGAGTGTGATAAATATTTTATTAACACACTAATGCGTTTTAAAAAATATTACCACACTAGTGTTTTAATAAAGTACTTGTCGCATTCAAAATGATAGTTATTACGGTCTCACTTAATTTTTTTTTAAATGTCAAATGAGAATTGTTAATCTAATTATTTTTATTTCAATTTTAATTTATGTCGTGGTCATAGATAAAATTATGTACGATTTATGTGTAATAATGCATCATTAAGATACTTGTGTGATTACAAATCGGCAGTAGTTTCACTGTGCAAATTTCACACACGTATTATAATGATGGTCTTATCACACTTATATTGTAAATAGCTATTAATCGATTAAATGCGAAATACATCTTCAAATTATAAGCAAAGTAAGGTAATTCAGAGAAGTCATAACGCGACAGCTAATAATCTTAGGAATAAAGAAATGATTACAAACATAATAACAAACTAGTAAATTTGATGAGGCAAAATACTGTCAAGTTATCCTTTGATAAAATTCTTCAAATAATATTTAGTTAGTCTGTATCTCTTGAAACTGAGTCAATAGTGAAAAATCATAAATAAAACAAAATCATAATATGAATGATTATTTCATATTGTCACATTATTAAAACTATTATTTGGTTTCGACTTCTTTCATTTATTTTCAACGCCTACTCTTCAAAATAGATATCTGCGTTTATCGGTTTTATAATTAAATTTACAATCCTTCCTATTTATCTATATATGTTTAACATTATGCTGTAATAAACACCCATTATTCCGTGACGATTGATTACGATGAAATTTCTTACAGCTATTTAAAATTAGTAAAATTATTAATTTATATATTTTGCAGAATCAATGCAAAATTTTAAACAGTTTTGGCGACACTGTTCTCTAAAATCCTGCGCCCGCTAAACACATATTTTTACGGGGTCACCCCTCATAACACGGATTACACGAAGATAAACACGGGGGCGCCATATTGGCCACGCGGGGGAGAAAACAAAAGCTCCGGAACTCTTAAAGCTCTGCGTCGCCGTCGCCCGCAACGGTTGTCGCGGCCCACCTGTGAGCTCTCTCTGGGGACACATACTGGACAAGGAATATACCTACATGGATGGCTGCCTGCATGCTAAGTATTGCGAGCTGTTTGTTTAATATTCACGAAGTGCTTTAATGCTGAATATTTCCTGCTTCCTGCTCCAGCCAAGCTGCCCGTTTTGCTCGACCAAACAACGGTTTTACACTGCTTCGTACTCAAATTTTATTTTAATTATATTTTGAAACTAATCCTTTTGAAATGATAAATCTGGTAATTATTTCCTCATTTATTTTATTAGCGTAGTCTGTGGTCGTAGGATGCATCATTTTGGTAATTCATTTGAAGAATATGACATTAAAGCGATATTTTGTAAAAGCAAATAAGTATATATAAATATCTCTTGCAATCTGCCCCTGTCCGATTTTTCAATCAAACAACGATTTAACACATGGTTTCGAAATAAAATTTATTCTAATTATATTTTAAAGCTAATCCGTAATAATTATTCCTTTATTCATTTGACTCATTTTATGATTTTATTATTATGGTTTTTTTTTTATTTCATGTTACGTCTTAACATCATGGTTTTAAAAAGAATTATTTGTAAATTTTGTTATTTAACTCTGAGTCATACTTTGTAAAATCTTTAAAATTTATATGAATATGAGGTAATTTTTCTGAACTGGTATTAAAAAATTTTAAATCATAAGATACTGGAATAGGTATTGTGACGGTACGCATCTATGTCAAATTTGTTTTATTTACTTATTGTTATACAACGTTCTTGCTAGAACTATATTGTTGATTTAATATCGTTATCACATAACATGTATGGATGCATAAATGTGATCTCTTTTACATTTCTTGTACATCTTCGGAAAATTCCTAGGTACTTGAGTTTACAACATCTGGCAGACCGGTCAGCCGACATTTCGGGGCGCGTGCTCTGTTTACCAAATATCTTTAATTGAATCTCTGGTTTAATGTCATACGTCAGTTTCAAGGGATTGTTACTTTCTCAAGAGTAGTAACTAAATCGAAACTACGATTCTAATAAATTCAATAAAGTATCATTCTCTCATTATAATGTTAAATATAGATAATTTGTAATACTGAAAGACAGTCACAATGATATAAATCTGAATTATCACAAATATTCACTGATCAAGTATTTGTTATTAATTCTTTAGGTAAAATTGCGATAACAATAATTATCACTGGGCATTGGTCACCTACAAAGGAAACTCCCAATTGGCATTGGTTACCTGTCATTAAGGAAACCTTGCTAATAGACATAGGTTATCTATTAAGGAAACCCTCCATATTGTTTATAATATATTGTTCATATTTAATCATATTCAAAACAAACGATGATTCACCGATTTAATAATCGTTCAAAGATATTGATACATTAACAAATTATTGTTACGAATCTGAAGTATAGATTCTGTCTATTTTAAATGATATATAAAAATGTGTAATATAATTGTACCAGAGACATTCGTTTTGATTTTGATAACATTTTGGTATTAGCTTTGTCTCTCTGTAGGGGACTTTTGTCGTGTTTTTCCCTCTTGCGTAAGATAAATACCAGAGAGCTAATTTACTATTTCACGACAGAACTTTGTCTTAAAATCACTCTGTTCGTACCAGTTTCACAGGATAAATGCTATTTTATTAATTATTTGAATTACAATGAATGCACAAGGTATGACGTCATAGCTATATCTTTTGGAAGGAATCTAAATCTTTCACTCAAATCAGCCTTTTCCGAATTCGCCCACCATTGACAGCTACTTCGTATTACGAACTTTTAAGGGTTACATTTAGTTAAACACAACATAGATCAGAGAGAATTAGTTAAACACAACGTGGGTCCATAAATAATAATTAATGCCATTATTTTATATTACTTTATCCTAGTCGAAGTCCGTCCGGTTACAGTATTTGTGTATTATGGTAGACGTAAAGTGATTCTTTGTTATTCGAGCATATATTATATGCTCGAATAATAAAGATATTATGTTTATAGCACGGCCCGAAGGCGATAGCTGCAATAGAGTAAGAGGAACAAAGACAATTTTTTTCGTCGATTGCAACTGGAATTATAAAAAACGTATATGTACTGAAAAAAGTCATTTTGTCAATATTACAAATTTATGTTTTGTTTGTATTCCTGGTGAAGCAAGCGCGCATTTAATATTTTTTTCCGTTCATCGTCTATTAATGAGTTTCATTAATGTATACAAATTCATACATTATTGATCCGTATTAATACATGATTTTTTTATTAATAAACAATTTTTTTTGGATGTGTACAATATATTTAATATAGTATATATTGGTTAGCGCTAAGTTCTAGCAATCTGCTAAACATAATTAAACGAAATTATTTTTAAACGTCTAGCTAAATAATATTCATTAAAATGAATATAAAAATAAAACATTATTCTAAAAACGAAAAAATCGCTTTTTTAATGTTAAACTGAACGCTTACACTGAAAACTGTCCAAACATTTGTGACAGGTATGTTACTAACCTAATAAATTACAAAGGTTACTAACCTAACAAATTTTTCCTGGAATAAAATTAAATTTTTTCCAAATTAAAAAGGTACAATCAACGGAAAAATTTTGTAACGAACTCATGTGTTAATCGGCGATTAATAATCTCGCCAATTAACGCGAGAGCGTAGCATGCGCGTTAAAATATCTCAATTATTAATCTTCCTCATTAACACACTTGATAGTTAAATAATTATTTTGGGCCTTATTATTATTATAATTGCTCCACAGGAAACGTTAACTTTACTATGACAAATGCAAGCGTACTCGCAATTGTCAACTTTTCATAAAAAACGTAGAAGGAGTATATTTTGTTAATAGTGTAAAAGGCTGAATGGTAAGTCAAATAAATAAACAAACGAATAAATTGTGTAAAAATTGCAGAAGTATGTAAACATTAATATTTAAAAATAAATAAATGAACGAAGATGGCAAAAAACAACATTATAACCAAAATATTATTTAAGTTACTAATTACTAATTAATTTTTGCAAGACTATATCTTGCGCACCAAAAAGAAGCAACCTGTCTCGATCAAAACCAAAGAACCATTAACTAACTAATTTTTGTTTCTTTCCATGGGATGTACTGACAAATGGTAAAAGGGTGATATCGTTGCGTTGGTCCATAGATAACCGTTGCCATGTATAAACTTATATTTAAAAACCCATATACTTGTAAGGGATGAGATACAAAGGTTAAATGTATCCAAAACTAGCGCTCAGCTACTAATTTACCCGGATAAGTCAACACATCCCGTCTAAGCAAGCGCAACAATTCAGAAAAGTCATAAATTCGATAAATAATGATCTACGGAATACCGAAATATTTGTTACACACTAGTTTTCCAATTTGATGATAACCTATTAGTTGAATTCTCGTTTCACTTATTAAAGTAAGTAAGCAATAGTGTACCACTTAAAATGAACAACTGTTATATTTGTTATGTAAACTCCTTATGTTATTAATGGTTAATTATCAACTTTAGTACAACGTTGAGGTAAATTTTAAATTTTAGATTCATTTAAAGTTAACAGTTGAGTCCAGTTGAATATCAATTTATATAATATATTTAGTAAAAATTGACAAAAGATATGCTTCTGTATCATAACTACAACATTATAATCCTCAATTTGAGTACTATAATGACATTTATTATAGTCCAAGGACTATAATGAAATTATCAACATGTTACAATAGCTTGTTACTAAGTAAACAGAAAATAGTATACCAGATTTTTAATAATAATTGTATTTTGGTATACGTCAAATAATTTATTTTATATTTTTCTCTATTTGACGTCAGCATTTAAAATTTTGTATGTAATAAGGATCGTAATGTCAATTATTATGGTACCATTCATGAAGATTATCATGATAATATGACGTATACCATAATGATTGATTACGACATAAATAACTATTATAATTCATAACGAAATTGATCAAACATTCTATCTCTAACAGATTAAATACACAATAATTCGTATCTACCTGTAAAAGATCCCACAGCAAAATAAGGTTCATACATGCAAGTCTTACTTCAAAGAAAGCAGTAAAAATAGTAAAAGTGTGGCCACAAAGTAACATTGTTTGTAGTTTGTTTGACGAGAAAATAAAAGAACTTTAACAGCTCGACCAGTCAGATCTCTGCGCCTGATCCCACCATTCCGACTTATATCAGAGAAGACAGCGAATCGTTTCTAGGGCAACACCTGCGTAATCAAAAACTACATGCTGTCATTTCATATCTCGCGCATTCTACACGATTTGCAAGAAGTAATCGCCAGAACATATCATAGCTTAGGAAACAGTGAAGACATCAAAATCTTTGCACAGTATCAATTTATCATTAGCGTTTACGTACACGCTCGTATTCCACTATTTTTACGAGGTAACGGGAAGTCCATAAACAGCGTGATCCTCTCGTAAAAAAACGATCCGTTACGATCTGGGCCGATCTTTACGAGTGCCATGCGCTGAAGTAAGTCGACTGAGAGTCCTGCACGGCCAGAGCAGCTTGGATGCATTCGCGGACAGCCAACCAATTACATGCAAATGAAGTTGCGAATGGATTTTTTCTTCTTCCCATCACGTAATACATTGGGTTTGGTCCTCTTAACGGAAACCGCCTGCCACGTGTTTACCGCTCGCCTCGCGCTTGGCTACGCCATAGCCACTGCTCCGGCTCTGGATCGGGATATTGGCCCCGTGAGCTAATCCTGATGGCGGACGATGAAAATTCAGTGGTGAATCTAATTTAGCTGCGCTGGAGTAATTGCCATGGATATGGACGCTGCTTTTATTTGATACCTGAAGGAAGAGCTTTAGTTTTTATAGCCAGATTTTGTTGAGGAAAGTCGAGCTGGATTACGAATTGATTGGTCAAATTGAATTTTGTTACATTTTATTTCTCTCTGCTGTTCTACATCTGAATACTAACTTACGAAGCATAGTAACTGATGGATAAAGTAACAATAATCTTTAAAAAAATTATCAAATTTTAATTGTTTAATCTACTATGGGCCAGTTTTACATATCAAGGATAAATTACGATATGACGATTCGAGGAACATATTTTTATCAAAATTTATTTCATGGAAATAGCGTTCATATTCCACTACTAAACAATGTTTATTTACTTAAAAATGTTATCCCAGGTATAATATTTGTAACAAAATTAAACAATTTAGAATTCGACTTTACCAATAATTAGAGTTTAAAATTGTATAGATAAAGTTTTATTTATAAAATTTATTAGTGTATGTGTTTGCAATAATTTCAGTGTTCTTTAGATTATTATATTAATTTATTTTATGCCCTCTTTGAACTGTCATGCTTTACTTAGGGTTTAAATGATATAATTTAACATAGTAGGAAAAATTTAAAGGCCTATATATGTCTGGGATGAATTTGATCTTTATACTCATGCCTTGCAGGCATTCTTGTTATTTTTTAATGTAAACTCATGCATGAGAACAGTTTTCTTTGGATTAGCGTAAAAATACCACTCTTACTACTGGGAAACAACATTTGATCAAGAGAAGACGCCTTTTTACCATGCAAAATGTTGTCTTGGTAACGAAAATTGTAATTTAATAACTAAAATAATATTTTGTTTCCTTCGATGTCGTTTTCCATCGTCATTTTTTTTTTTTGTGTTTTAATATACTTTATTTCACACAAAACCATTCGTATGTCTACAATTTATTCACCGTTGTCATTATCTTCTATTTGATTCGCGAGCGTCCTCGATTTATTATATTTGCAGCAGTAGATTAAATATGAATAGATTGTTACAGCGCAATCTTGAATTATATATTATATAAGATATATCGAACCCATGTAAAAGTAATTCTGAATAAGAAAAATATATATTTAAAAAATACAATTGCATAAGTGTGTTAAATAAGTGACAAAGTAAATTCATAAAAAATTATATGATTGTTATTAGTTTTTTTTAATAAATAAAATAAATAAATATATCATCACGCCTTCTATCCATTACTGGGTGTGGCACTCTGCCGAAGAAGATCCCGGTAAGTGATATATTTTGTCGTCAAATCACGGCCCAAAGATGTTAGTGGTGGAGGAGCCACAGGGGTAGCTTTTGAAATTATGAAAATTATTTGTCGCCTGTGGGAATCGAACCAGGATTCTCAGGATCCACAGGCCGACTTCATACCACTGGAGCTAGTCACCCCATTTTTTTTTTAATGTTCTGTATTTAATTAGATTAAGCCATTCTTTTTAATGAGTACGTACCTTTACTGTAGATACAGCATCAAGTTTTATTACATTATTTAAAGCGTTAAATAAATTTAGAAAATTCTATATAATTTTGACAGCTCACTTATGAAGCAATAATCATATAGAGGCGTGGAAAAGTGAGGAGAAATATTTCGCGCAGCCCTGTAACTTCTTTCGCTCAATCATTTTGCCATTTGACAAACTACCAAGTTTGTATCTTAAGTTTTTCTCACTTCAGAGAAATGGTTTGGGCATTTTTTGTTGACAACATACTTCGATAAGGGCTGAGAACAGAGCAAAAGAAAAAGAAAGAAACACAAAAAGTGTAAAATATATGTGCTGTTAAAAAAGAAAGTGTTTGGTCATATTTTACTTCGGTAATCTACGAAAAATTACTGTTCAGATATGTGTCCATATTTTACTCCAATTTGATAATTGAAATATCGTTTCTCTCAATATGGATAAAAGAGGAAAAATTATATTTTACGCGAAATCAGACGAATTATATATATATATATATATATATATATATATATATATATATATATATATATATATATATATATATATATATATATATATATTATAACAAAATTAATATTAAACGGGATACATATTCTAAACTACTGTGCATTATATTCAACAATTAAATGAATATTAATTGAAATATAGCACATTATTGTTAAGTAAAATTATAAATAATAATGAATACTGACGAAAATATATATAACAGTAATAATAAATAGTAACAATTTGATAAAACAGTACCTAACATTATCATGCAGCGGAGTATGGTTTTATCTTAAGGTTTAAGTACAGTAAATACCTATTTATTTTAAATGAACATTTAAATTATTTTTAAAAGTTACTTAATGCTGATGCATTCAAATATTTTTTCAAAATAATTTACTTATTTTGATAATTATAACGTTAAATCAGATATTTACAAAGTAATATTTAAATATCGTGCATGGTGCATAACTACATCTTAACATACCAAATAACTAACATGGTTGAAATACCTTAATATTTTAACTTAATTCTTAACTTTATCTGGCAGTGTCTTGATGTGGTTAATGTGATGGTATTCGAATCCGAAGATCTCGAGTTCGAATCCTACTCAAGCTAAATATTATATGAACTATCACACTGCAGCTTGATTATTATTATTATACTACATTATTGCAGTAGGTAAATAAAAAAATTACATTACAGCTTCATATAAAATTACATGTAAAATACCCTGAAAAATGCTATAAAATAGACGTAGATATCGTAGTTAAAAAATTCGATACAATTTGAAGCAATTAGTTTCTCTCACCTCAAGCAGCTTTTTGGTTCTAGTTTTAAAAGTATGAACATTTCTTGATTACTTTATAGATTTCGGAAAATTTATGTACAATTTCAGCCTTGCGACATTTGGAGAAGTTCTGGATACATAATTATACAGGCATTTGAACAAATAGAACGTTTATATGAGATATTATTTCAGACCCTGTACTGTAATTGAGATTAAATTTCTGTTGAAAAAACTAGCATAAATAAATAAATAAACTCATACGTGCATTTAGACATACATATAAAACTTTAATATTCAGAATTTTGATTTGTAACTCGTAATTTCGTGTTATAAACAACATTTTTCCTACAACTGTGCGATTTAGAAAATCACTAAAATATTGTGAAAATTTATAAAATCTTAATGATATTCACTAGAACGATGTTTTACGGTGTTGCTATGGTTTGTTTGTTGATTGCTTGCACATTGTTCTACATTATTTAAAAAAATTCACTAATTTCAAGACAATTTCTTCAAAATCGTCTAGATTGGAATACTACAGTGAATGATTCTTCTTTGTCATAAACACGTCCAAAGATAATTGAAGCCCCAGATCATGCTATGTTGGATCTATTTTCGGCAATGACGGTCAAACTGCTGCTGGTACTTCTAAAGCCTCCGAAATTGTTGTCAATAATATTACTGTTAATAATATGAACAGGGACAAAAGAAATCAATGTTTCTTTAGACAGTACAAAAGTTTCCACTTCACATTATGTCAATAATAACTGTAACACTGTAACAACTGTGTTAATAAAATACACAAACAATAAATATTATGTATTTCACTAACTCTTAAAATAAAACCATTTATCGATATATTTTACTTTGTTCGGTTCTTTTTATTAATTGTGTACAGATCAGATATACTACAATTTAAGGTTATGTTTATAAACGTCAAAATATACTACTGCATATTTACTAGCGCTGGCTCACTGCATCTTCTTCTTCCATAAGCGTCTGTGGCCAAAATATGAATTTCGCGCTTGGCGCGAAATTTAAATCGCACTCAATAAAACTTTTTTTATAGTTTCGTAATGAATTACCTTCCGCACTAGTGTTTCTTTGCTTACAGAAACGCACTTGGTCTGCATTTGTCTCCTTTCCACCTGTAACCAAGGCAATGATAGTTACGTAATAACAAATAAATCGCACAGTTGTAGGAAAAATAATTTATTCCATTATAAAATGTTTTTACTAGAGGTTTGCATTTTCGAAAATTTTTATCCGATCCGATCCAGCATTTTAATCGATATCCGGTCGGTCCGTGAACCGATCTGACATCTAATCCAGGTGTGCCATTAGATCTGTACATTTTTTCCTATTTATATTTAATGAATTGTAACGTCGTACATACGAAAGAAAAATAACTGTTATAGATGAAACTTAATTAATAATTTTGTTGTGAAAAATTAAAAGACATATTTTGTTGTAACGTTATTTAATCATTTTGTATCATACATAAGTACTTACAAAGTTTATGCAGTGTTATCATTTCTTTAGAGTGAAATTGGAATGTATATAGTTTATACTCAGGATGGATACCTAAATGCTGTGAATGTAAATTTCGGATCGATTGTTTTATTCGACTTTCGGAAAGGATGTTTTATCCAACTTTTGGATCTGATGTTTTATCCAACTTTCGAATCGGATGTAGATATTTTATCCGATTTTTGGATCGGATATTGTATCCGGCTATTGCAACGGACATTTTATCCGAGGTTCGAATTGCATCGGATCTGATACGAATATCAGATTTTTCGGCCGATCTCGAGTTTTTCTTATTTATAAAAATTGAAGAGTATTATTTAAAAAGATTAAATTATTACAAGAGTATCAGACTAAATGGCTCACTATCTCAAATCTTTAAAAAAATTCCTGTACATTGATTTATTTACGTTATTTTTTTAATTGTATGTACATATCTATGTTAGAAAACGGAGCACTCCTATTAACTTCTTTCTTTATAAACTGTTAATAACAAGCGTAAAATTTGTATCTAAGCAACACAAACCTAGTACAAACTTCTCATATAAAAGATTTTTTTAAAGTAATTAGATTATATAAGTTCTTTCTTAGTATCACGCTAGATTTCCACATCAACTGTTAATAACAAGTATATAAAAAAAAGCACAAACTTTAGGAATCTAGCACAAGCCAGCACAACCAAATACTAACTTAACAATAAATTTTGAGAAGATTTGTTATGGGGAGGCCATCTAGTGTGACACTCATAATTATTACCTTTATGAAAATGTTTGATTTAATCAGTGTGTTAGAATAAGATATATACTGTGATGGCTGTTGCCCATATGTTTCCATGGGAATAACGTCATTTGCCTAGGGTATTAGTATGTAAATCTAATTATGGAATATATCTTTTTATTACTAACGAAAGCAAATGCATTAAACAAAAAAAACTGATACAGAGTTCATTTAAATGGAAGATATTAGCCACATCAGAATATTTTTTTCTAAATCACAAGTTTTAACACAATTATCTAAATAAAAAATATTGTTACCTCATGAAAATACTTTAGCTAGCTACTCGATTTAACTTTAATGATAAAAGTGAAAAATATTTGAAGAAAATAAATTACAAACACAATAAAAAAAACACTGATGCACTTATTAAGAAGTAAATTAATAAGATATTAACTCAAATTTAAAGTTTTGGTTCTATTTTACAAAATTAATAACAAAGTGTATATTATGATAATGAAAAACAAGTAAAAGTTTGATAAGGTGTACGAAATGAGACAGTTATTTCTGTTCACAACCTGGTATACGTAGGTACTCCAGACTAACGCTTTTCCATTCTGTCAGAAACGGAGGAGCACGCGCACTCGCTCAGTCGCACACTCGTTTGATATGATGTCGCGGGGTGTGGAGACTACGGGGAGTTCACTGTGGCTCAGGAGAGATACTTGTTAACTCGTTGCGACCGCAACAAAAGACGCGAGTTATTATTTACTAAGTTAAAAACGACGTCGTTTCTTTGCCATCCCCGCCCATCCCGACACTGCAACGCCAACGCGACGCAGCGGTTTCCCTTGTGCATAATGAGACTAAACAAGTGCCGTTTTATCATGAGCCTTTTGTCGGAATAACGGAAGAAGATTCACGTTTTGTCTTTGTTCCTTTAGACGGTTTATGTATTTTTTGTTAATATTTGTGATGTTTCTTATCGTGTGTTTGGATTTGTAATGTAAGTTTATATATTTTATACAATTTTAGTGTTTGAGAGTATATGTTCATGTTTCAATAGTAGTTCTAAGATTTTAATATTTTGTTTCATTATTCGTTTTTTTTTTCATAAAAGTGTACGTAAGTTGCTCATCAGTGGTAGATCTAAAAGAAAATAAATAAATATAAATATACCATCACGTCTTCTACTCATTACTGAGTGTGGCACTCTGCCGAAGCAGATCTCGGTAAGTGATATATTTTGCACGTGAAGTGCGATTACCAGCCGTCAACTCACGGCACCCATAGATGTTGGTGGTGGGAGAGCTACCGGGATAGTTTTTAAAATGGTGCAAATTGTTTGTCGCCTGTGAGAATCAAACCAGGGTTCTCAGGATCCACAGGCCGACTTGATACCACTGAGCTAGCTACCCCATTAGATAGATAGATAGATCTTAAATAAAGATATAACAAAGCATGGACACTTTAATTAATAAGAAACTTATCAATTTTCGCGATACTTTTACTCCGGACATTTAAATTTAACCAAATCTTATTATAACATTAAACCAAATTTTCTTACACCTATTGAAATCTAAAATTCCTTACAATTTATTTATAATATTAAAACTTTTAATGTATTTTCGTAAATATTCATGGAAATATACGTAGACTGATTTAAAATACAAGAAGTCTTTTTTCTAAAACTGTTTATAATAGATATTTTTTGCATTAAAAGCGTTATGTGAATGATAATGCACAAAAGGAGGCAGTGCTCAGCCCGAGGGCATTATTATGTAGTAACGTCCGTGGTGCAAATAAGATTTTAATTTCACTAGAATATGTAGAATTAGTTTTAATTTATAATAATATTAATCAACTGTGTCGTTTCGTGAACGTGGCTGGCATTATAAGTGGGCGATATAAATATGAATGCTCGTGTATGTCCTGCTCATTACGGAATTTTTATGTACTTAATATCATAGCTATAACCAACAAATAATGTTCAAATGCAAAATAAAAATATGTATAATTTTTTAAAGTCATTTATGCCAGTTTGTACCAACGAAACTTAAATTTTAAGTTGGATATAAACTAAAAATATCGCATCATATGATTGACAGCATTGCAAATATTGTTATATGATATTTACTTCAATTTGCTTTTATTTATTTAGTTGATTTTTAATTATTTTACCACAAATGCTTCAAAGCATATTATTTATTTTGTTGTTATGGTTACGATAAATCAGTCATTATACTACAAGAGCTTCAAAAATATTCAAAAATTCTGCCAAGACATATATCAAGGAGGTAAAGGTATTTTTCAAAATATGTAGAGCACATATGGCAAGTGGATAAGCAACGATTCGGTAACTGGTACGAGTACGTTGGTGTGAAGTTTTTATATATTTTATGTGCTGACAGAATTAATACTAAAGGCAATAAGTCTAAAAAAATGTTCAAGTTAGTATTTACAGATGCAGGGAAAAAAACTTACTGAAGAATGAAGATAAGATTGTGATGAGAGATTGTGATTAAGTTAAAGTTACAAATTGAGCTTGATCACTGAATTAAATTATTGTATTTAAGAAAAATTATTAGAATAAATAGAGAAATAAATAATAAAATAAAAATAAATAAATATATCATCACGCCTTTTACCCATTACTGGGAGTGGTATTCTTCCAGAACAGATTTCGATAAGATATTTTATGCACGTGGAATTTGGTTACTAACCGTCAAATCACGGTCTTCAAAGATGTTAGTGGAGCGAGACTCAATTTCCTGATGATGTTGACGGCTTGAAAAAGTTTAATTAACATCCGGCAAATTCCGATGAATATAATATATTCTATTGTTGTGCCTCTTGTTTTTAAGTCAAATTGTGGAATTAGTTAGGTTAATTAAATTTATTAAAATTGATATTGTCCCGCAGCGTGACATCCGAAGAAGTGCCTACATATTAACGAAAAGTGTTGCCTATTAAAAGGTGAACAAATGAAAATGGAAAGAGTTATTATAGACAAAACTGTACCACATGTTGTTACAGTAAAATATTTTAAGAAATTATCTTAAACACAATATTTGTCTAAACTGGTATATTCTCTTTTAATGTGCGAATTCGAAAATTCAGTATAAGAATAAGTATACGTCATAAGTGCAGAATTCATTTAGACTAATTAAATTAGTAACATTTCCTACAGCATAATACTAACTTAGCTATGAAATAAAATAAAAAATAAATTGAATGGGAAAGAACTGTAATCAGTTTTCGTTGAATGAAAGTACATTGGGAGTCAGTTATGCAAATGTCTGTTCTTGTATTGCTGTAGTCGTCTGGGGTTGTTTATTTGATTAATGTATTCAGTGAAGCTACGTACTGTCAATATTATAGTCATGATGTTCCTTTTTGTTTCTAGTGAAACTTTGATGGATGTTACAAAATCGATCTCTGAGAATTCTGAAACTGCAGCCAATTTATTCTGAAACTAATTATGCTACGCTATCTAGTTACAACGTATCAAAGTGATTTTTGAACATCAATCTACTGCTGCACTTCTTTTGTTTCGTATAACATTACCTCGCTGTTATTGCACGTTCTTTTATTTAATTCTACAATATTCTAGAATTACAACAAGTTAAATTCCTAATATTGGTACTCGTAGAATGTTACTGTAAATGATAATATTTGATTACAGTTATTGTGCACTTATTCTTCTATTGATAATTGATATATTTGGTGTTTACGCTGATCGCAACAATTTACCAGTGTGACTAAATTTATTTTCTGTAAAAAAAAGTTTCAGCTATTTTTACTAATAAACGACTTTAATATTCAAATTAAAAGATTAGAGTATCAAAATATACTTAAAAAAATCATATTTAAAAATTAATTAATATTTTAAAATTAATACAATTTTCCCTCTTTAGGTTCACAGATTTATTCTTCTTAGCATATACGAGGGCGGTCCAATAAGTACTTAGCCTCACCACCAGATAGCACCACTATCTGAAGAGCAATTTTGTATCGATTATAACATTCTCGTAGACTGCTACTGTTACATTTTCAGCCGAATCGGACGCGTAGTTTTGTTTTGACCACGTGTGGAAGTGAGCGTGTCCGCAGATTTGAGAAAAATGGAAAAAGAACAATATCGGTCGGTGATTCGATTCTTGTTTTTGGAAGAGAAATCGCGCAGCGAAATCAAAGAACGCTTGGATGCTGTGTACGGGGACTCTTCTCCTTCGATGGCGACCGTCAAAAATTGGTTTAACGAGTTTCAACGTGGTCGCACGTTGGTTTTTGATGAGCCACTCCCAGGTGCCCCGAAAACGGCTACCACGGAGGATAACGTAACAAAAATCCACGATCTCGTATTGGCAGACCGCCGATTGAAGGTGCGCGAGATAGCTGAGACAGTAGGCATCTCAAAAGACCGCGTGGGTCATATCCTGTATGAATTATTGGGCATGAGAAAACTGTCTGCGCGATGGGTGCTGCGTTTGCTCACTCCGGACAACAAGCGCTTCCGTGAGATTACTTCAGAGCGGAGTTAGATGATGTTTAGGCGCAATCCGAAGGAGTTTCTGCGTCGTTTCGTGACCGTCGACGAAACATGGGTACACTGGTACACACCAGAGACCAAGGAACAGTCGAAACAGTAGACTTCACCCGGCGAACGTGCTCCAAAGAAAGCGAAGACTGTCCTATCGGCCGGGAAGGTGATGGCCACCGTTTTCTGGGATTCAAAAGGTGTGACTACCTGGAGAAGGGCAAAACGATCACAGGGCTCTACTATGCCGAATTATTGGGCCGATTCGACGCCGAATTGCAGAAAAAACGGCCCCATTTGGCGAAGAAAAGAGTGCTCTTTCACCATGACAATGCTCCGGCACACATCTCTGCCGTCGCCACGGCCAAATTGATAGAATTAGGCTACGAACTGCTGCCCCATCCACCGTATTCTTCGGATTTGGCCCCGTGCGACTTTTTTTTGTTTCCAAATTTGAAAAAGTCTCTCACCGGGCAGAAATTTGAGTCGAATGAGGCAGTTATCGCCGCCACGTAGGCCTACTTTGCAGACCTCCAGAAAACGTATTTTTCAGACGGGTTAAAGAAGTTGGAGCATCGCTGGATCAAGTGTATCGAACTCAAAGGAGATTATGTTGAAAAATAAATCGCCACTTTTCCAAAATTTTTGTTATTCTTTTGTAGGCTAAGTACTTATCGGACCACCCTCGTATTTAACCTTAAAAAGTTATAACCAAAATATATAAATTCGGAAAGTTACTTGCAAATATGTTATGAACATCCGCATGAAAAAATATATACGGAGCAATCAACGCAGCGACATCACCCTCTTACCCCGTGTTAACACAACCCAGGGAAAACAACAACAATTAGTTTGTGGTTCTTTAGCTATTATCTAGATAAGTTGTTTCTCTTTCGGACGTGCAAGGTGTAGCCTTGCCATGTAATTTAGTAACTTTAAGTTATAAAACTTTTGATTGATACGTTTTTGTTGATTTCCATTGTCATTAAATTGTTTAGTAACTTTAATATTCATATTAAAATTATTCAATTCAATACTATATTTGTACATAAATTTATCAGCTGTTGTCATGCATTGTCTTTAATAATAACATCAGGATAGCGTCATTTAAGTGATTACAGTAATATAAAATAACATATGAAAACTTGTTCTAAAATTTTATTACTAGTATATAAATCTTTAATAATGTAGGTTTTCATCAATATTGTCAATTTTTCTTAATTATATGTTTTATAAAATTTCATATAGTTCGCTCTTTATTCACATAATTTACTTAATTTCAGCATTTATATTATGAGTAAGTTCCACAATATACTTCGCAAAAGTTAATAAAGGTAATATTATTTATTTCCTGTCAAATGAAAAGAACCAATAATTGAAAATCGATATCAACTATTGTTATTGTCGTTATATATTCTTTTTTGTATTTATTGCCACATGGTTTCTTATATTTTGCCCCCTATCTTATCAAAATATCCATATATATATATATATATATATATATATATATATATATATATATATATATATATATATATATAAATATATATATAATATATATATATATATATATATATATATATATATATATATATATATATATATATATATATATATATATATATGCAGTTTATAGATATACGTTAGGAATTTGGTTTCCCAAAAAATGCATAGGTTACTTGATATTTTGGTTATTTTGTATTTTTGCTAATAATTTCTGCTGTTTTTTTTTAATGTATACTATTTTTAACTATTAGTATTAATTAGTTACATTAGTACCATTTTTATTATCATCAATAATTCCATTTCAATTCAAGCTCATTCCAAAGAGTGTTAAATTTGATACTAACCAATACTCTTTATAACTTAGATTAAAATAAACTTGTTTTATGAATTGGAACGGAGTACAAAAATAAAATTACTGCCTTCTCAGCCTTTCTCAAAGTGCGATTCGCGGTCCACCAGTGGGATATTCTCGTTAATTGCAATTTTGTTTCTAAATAAATAATTTGTATAAACCAATTTTCATTCGATTCCAATTTTAGTTGGAATCAGTTTAGGGCTGCCAATAAATGCGAAACCTACATTTTTATACGTTGTGCTCACATCTACCGGTAAAATAACTTTAATTATGAGTCATGAAAGGGACTAGTGAACCACTAATATGCTTTGTGCAAGTGAGTCGCGATCAGATAAGTTTGGGAAACTAATCATGTTTCTCACTTAAAATCATTTTTTGACGTATTTTTATCTTGAAAGCATTTTCATCTCATTTTTAAGACTAGACAGCATTTATATTATTTGTTTGTAAATGAATGGGATGTAGTAAACATGTAGTAAACAACTACAACATAGAAGCAGTGACAGAATTTGTGTATCTAGGGGCACTATTCACAAGGGGTGTAAATGTAACCCCTTGAAATAAAGAGAAGAATAATGCTAGCAAATAGAGCATATCATGGACTCCGCCCACAACTAACATCAAAAGCAATATCCAGAAAAACTAAGCTGGAATTATATACCACCCTAATAAAACCAGTGTTACTATACGCATCCGAAACGTGGACGCTAAGGCGACAAGACCAAAGTGCAATAGAGATATTTTAAAGAAGAATTCTGAGATCAATATGTGGCGGTATACTGGAGCAAAACGTGTGGCGTAGACGCTACAACCATGAATTATATGAAATTTATGACCAACCAAATGTTAGTAAGAGCGTCAAAATTAATAGGCTCAGATGGATAGGACACCTAGCAAGACTGGAAGAAAATAACCCTATTAGACAAATTATGGAAAATAATCCAGCAGGAAGAAGGGCAAAGGGGAGACCAAAGAAACGCTATATGGATGAAATAGAACAAGACTTAAGAATCCTTAAAATAAGAAGATGGAAAGAAAGAGCGAGGAACAAAGAAGTTTGGAGGAACATATTGAAGGAGGCCAAGACTCACCCCGAGTTGTAGAGCCAAGCTGATGATGAAATGAATGGGATGGCTAGCTCAGTAGTATGAAGTCGGCCTGTGGATCCTGAGAACCCTGGTTCGATTCCCACAGACAACAAACAATTTTCATAATTTCAAAAGCTACCTCTGTGGCTCCTCCACCACTAATATCTTTGGGGGCCGCGATTTGACGACTGGTAACCGTACTTACCGAGATCTGCTTCGGCAGAGTGACACACCCAGTAATGGGTAAAAGGCGTGATATATATATTTTTTAATGTAAATGAATTCTATACGATTTTTTTTATAAATCAAAAAAGTTATTATTATTTAACACATTGTTATAAAATTTAGTGAGTACTAAATATTAATTTATTTTTTGCTGTCAACTGTACAGAGTTTATGGTGCTTGAGACGGTTTATTTTGTATTTACTATTTTTGTTTTTTTTTTACTGTAAATGTACTTTATATTAGAAATATTAATTAGTAATACAAGATTTAATGAAGCATGAACCATCAACATATTACATCATATTATTAAGTCATTAAACTGTTAACCCCGTATTACGGTTACCAGTTTAATCACTCGCAAAATATATCACTTATCGAGATCTGCTTTGGCATTGTCACCCACTAATGTGTTAAAAGGATGATATGTAGGCACCAACCATGTTTCAAATGTAAATTAAGTCAATAATTTTATTAAAATTTTATTACATGGGTATGCAGTTATCTCATACCTAGTGTTACCGCGTAACTTGACACTCGTTGACAGTCACGGTAGCGAGACGAGCTATAATTTAGTCTCAATATCGAAATCGCGATCGAGGTCGGGTTTGCCGAGACTCTCATTGAAACGTTTTTAAACAGAATTAATATTAGTTATGATTACTAATAGAAGAGAGATTAAAGATTAAAATTATAATTAGAAGTGCATCCCATTACCAAGTAAGAAATGAAAAATGAAGTTAAAAATAATTATCAGCATAAACCGATCTCCATAAAGAGCTTTTCTGTCTGGCGGCGGCGCACTGGCGCAGCAGAAGCCGAAGTACTAGGTGTCACGCGTCGCTAATGACGTACGGATACCAAAGTCGTAGGTTGATGGAAAATCGATCAATTATGGGAGGTATTTCTTGCAACCGGAAGTGGTGACGTGACGTCATAACTGACTTAGCGAGCAGCGAGCACGTCGCATAAGACGTTATTAACTGTTACGCGATATGGGAGGGCTGTACATTTGATGCATAAGCCGCTGTGTGGTTGACACCAAGCCAAAGCGATATTACGTTTAGCGCTTATGCTCGTGAATGTGCCGTACTTGGTGACGTCGTTTCTGTCACTGCTTGCATGCTGATTGGTGGCTTATTTCACTACATAATTCTCTTAGTTAGTAGTAAATCTCTTGTCACTTTTTTTTGCCCACTAATATAATTATCAAACTTTTAAGTTTTTTAGTCTTTACTTTGTGATACATTATTTAAAATTTGAGTTCAAATGAAAAGTAGTAACTTTGTTTAATATCACGTTAATTTATTCAATTTTGTAATACAATTTTCGTAACTTTTTATGTTGGAGTGGATGTTATTAATAAATAACAATAATATTGTCAATATCATTTAAATTCAGAACTTAGGAAAAAAACGTATACTCTTTGATACCGGTACGTAGATGATATTGTTGCATGTTTTAAAGGAACAGATAGACCGATAAACATATTTAACATGTTTGTTAATAACATCCACCTTAACATAAAATTCACCAATGAAATAGAGAGTAATAATTCAATACAATTTTTAGATTTAAATATCAACAAAGTTAATAATAAATTAGTTTTTGATTTATGTAGAAAACCAACGTCAACTTATTCTACAATACCTTATAATTCCCAATATTGTTTTAAACAAACATAAAATTGCTGCCTACAATTCAATGATTCACAAAATGTTTTCATTCCATATAATAAGGAAAATTTTTATAAAGAAATCAATAGCGAAAAATATCAATATACCTAACAATATTATCCAAAATTGAATCAATAAAAAAGATAAACAACTTCTCTTAAAATCAATTTCTCCCATATATAAACCCGACTCAAACAATATATTTATTTAACGTACTTTGGAGCAATTAGTCAATCCATTGAATTTTTTTAAAGAAAATTGAATCTGTCGCCTTTAAACCTTTCAAAAAACTTTCAAATTGTATTTTCAATAATAAAGATTGTAAAAATTTTTTTTAGAAAAATCTGGTGTTTACAAAAGAGTTTATATTGGTCAGACTGGTAGGAATTTCAAAACTAGATTTAAGAAACATATAAGATTATATAAATTTAAAAAAAAAAATACACTCCATTTTTCTTGCCACCTTTTATAAAATAATCATTCACCTGATAAAGAAATAATACCAATTCATTTTGCAAATAAAGGTTTAAAACTAAGTTTACTTGGATTCTTGGAAATTTACAATAATAAAGAAGACAAAGATAGCACTTTACTAAACGACCAAACTGATCAAATATACTCCCCTGCCTTCAATTGTCGTGAATAACGGTACTTTTACCTGGTATAAACTCGCATGCTGAAATTTACTGAATGCACGAGGGTAAGGTGAAAAGTTCTCGGCCTGACAATGAAAGATTGCGATTTTTAGTTAAAAAATTATTTTATTTTTCTACATACTCTCCCTTGACTTCAACAAACTTGGTCCAGCGTTTCTCTAACATCGATATTCCTTCCTGGAAGTGAAAGTCTGGAAGGCTGTGAAAATATTCATCCACGGCCGTCTCAACTTCATTGGACGCGAAGGGTTTTTTCAGAAACAAATTTCTTCAAGTTTGGGAACAGATAGAAGTCTGAGGGTGCCAAATCAGGAGAATTTGGGGGATGGCGGAGCAAATTGTATCCCAAATCCCAGTTTTCCCATCGCTGACGCACCCTTGTGTGTAGATGCGTTGTCCTGGTGAAAGATGACTTGTTTCTTCTGCAAGCCAGGCCTCTTCTCGCGAATTTTGGCATCCTGCTGGTCAAGAAGGTTGGAGTAATATTTGCCTGTAATTGTTTTGCCATTTTCAAGGTAATATATTAACAGGATCTCTTTCGCATCCCAAAACAGGCTGGCCATGAGCTTTCCGGCAGATGCGATCGCCTTCGCTTTCTTTGGCGCTGAACCACCGGCTTCCACCCACTGCTTGGACTGCTGTTTCGTTTCTGGCGTATAGTGGTGAACCCATGTCTCATCCATGGTGACAAATCGCCGCACAAAATCGGTCGAATCCCTATTGAATCGGTCCAAACATTGCTGCTAAAATCATTTACGTATTTGCTTTTGATCGGCATTCAGCAAATGCGGCATCCATCTTGCGCAGATCTTTCGCATCTCTAATTCTTTGTGCAAGATGTTTCGTACCCTTTCTTCCGATATCCCCATAGCCTCAGCTATCTCACTCACCTTCACTCGCCTATCGTCCAACACGATATCATGCACTTTTTCGATGATTTCCGGTGTGGTGGTGGCTTTTGGCTGTCCTTCACGTGGGTCATCTTAGAGGGACGTGCGACCACATTTAAATTCAGCTGCCCACTTTTTAACGGTTGACATGGAAGGAGCAGAGTCCCCGAAACTTTTGTCAACTTCGGATGAATTTCCTTAGGGTTTAATCCATCCAAAACGAAGAATTTTATGACCGTGTGATATTCAAGTTTATCCATTTTAACGAAAAACACGCACGACGTCTACTTAAAAAATTCGTGTAAACAAAGTACTTGACAGAACAAGTTGAAACTTGTTATACGAATTAATGACTCGTGCACCCAGGCAGGAAACATAATTTTTTGCTGATTGGAGCGTCATCTCTGTGTGGAGCCCAGAACTTTTCACCTTAACCTCGTATTGTCTGATGATGACCTAAATGGTTGAAACTAGTTAAGAAAATTGTAGCATTTACAAAATTTTGTAAAATAGAGTGATATTAAAACAAAGTTACTACTTTTCGTTTGAATTCAAATAATTATAAAAGATACAAAGTTGTTTAAATTGCCAAATAATAATAATTAACAGGATATTTCAATGGTGAGGTATATATTTCTTGTGTCTTTTATTTGGTTGTCAAATATCGAATATTTGTTATATAGTTTATAGATGGGCGCACCAAATCCCGAAGGATCAAAGTAAAACGATGAAAAGGCCTTTAATTACGTCCACAAATTAATAATATCTTGTTTTTTGGTTGACGAACAGGGAATTTTTATTGTCTGCCGAGAATGGTAAGATGTATTCTCCATAACAATGATTGATGATGGCGGTATATTTGGAATTAATTGATTATAAAACCAATTTTCAAACAATTCGGAAATAATGTCTGAATGATAATCAGCACTGGCAGATGTAATGTTTTTTTTTTTCTGATAGTAATAACGAATTCTTAACAAATTCCTGATTGCATCATGCATGTAAAGTAATAATTCGTTTACCACGCAAAACAGGTTTATTAAAATGATAGTTACTAGAACCGTCAACCCATTCTTTCTTCGCATCATGAGTGTCATATAAAGTTTTATTAGATACACGATTGTTTTATTTTCTTCTCTGAACTATTTATTTTGATTAAATAATTGTTATCTAGCAATACGTGGAGAATCCATAATGCTTCTCCTGCCATCTAATTGAAATCAATTGAGATTCAATATCTGCAAAACATAGTCCGACTACAATTTACCGGTATTCCATCTTCCTTTATACTGTTTATTGTGTACTTAACACCTGGTGATTATTTCCAGCAAATAAATTGTAAAATTTTCTCTTTACTACACCATCAAAAAAATAATTAAGGTCAGAAAAAATTTATCGATGTACACGTATACGTTTCAATGTGTACTATTGTCCGAACATGATATGGCGATACTTTGCAAAATTCAGATGTTTTCTTAACGACTTGAAATTCTTCGAACTCATTGACGCACTTTTTATAGACAGTTATCACTATTTGTTGCGCATGTTGGTGCAAATACATATTGTTCAAGCTGATTTCAACTTTTCCATTTTGATTTACTTTTGTAGTATTTTCTTATTGAGTGTTTTGTGCATTATACCAGTACTATTACTTCTGCCAGCAACTTCAACATTGTTGGAAACACACGGCTGCCACATAGATTCTTTTTCCTTTAAATTTTGCTATTACAAAAGTAGAAGCACTAATAACAAATTCTAATAACGCATCCCTTTTGAACCGTTTTGAATCATAATTAGAATTTTGCTTCCCAGTCCTAATTTCCAGATTATGATGCAGGTATAATAAAAAATAGCGTATGATGCAGGTGTAATAAAAAATAACGTATGATACAGGTGTATAAGTGCCTTTAAAAGTACTTCTCTTCGCATCATGCTCTTAAACTTCAGTTCTAGACAAATGTCCTTTTATAGATATTATTGTAAATAATGAAACGCCACTGTTTGTCAAGCTTATGAATGTCGATAATTGTTGCCAAGTACAAATAAAAAATAAAATATTTCTAATAATGTTTTTTAACTAGAAAATGAAATAATGCATATTTTTACGAATATTTTGACAAAAGATACAAATTAAAAATAATAGTACAAGGTACATATTTTATCAGATATTTTTCTCACTTGTTCATTAGAAAACTTGACCACAGTGGCTCATTTTCTAAGTAAACATTATTGAATTATTATTAAAATGTAATGAACTTTCTAAAAAAATATTAAAAAGCTGTGTTCAGTAGTATTTTAGAAATCGTGCTACGTAATAGTTATTTTTATAACAAATGCTGAAAAAGGCTAGTTACGTGCAAGTGCAGAATTTAACTGCACGAGCACGTAACCTTTTTCGACACATGTTATAAACATTTTTCCTACAACTGTGCGAAAATCAGTAAAATGTTATCAAAATTTATAAAATTTTAATGATATTACACGAGAACGATGTTTTACGGCGTTGCTATGGTTTGTTTATTGGTTGCTTGCACATTGTTCTACGTTATTTAAACATATTTCACTAATTTCAAGATAATTTCTTCAATATCGTCTATATTGGAATACTACACTGAGTGATTCTTCTTTATCATAAACACCCCCAAAGATCATTGAAGCCCCAGATCATGCTATGTTGGATCTATTTTCGACAATGAAAATCAACCTGCTCCTGGTACTTCTAAAACCTCCGAAATTGTTGTCAATAATATTACTGTTATTAATATAAACAGGTCCGACAGAAATCAATGTTTCTTTAGACAGAACAAAAGTTTCCACTTCACATTATGTCAATATAAGCAACTGTAGCAACTGTGTTATTAATATACAGAAACAATAAATATTATGTATTTCACTTACTCTTTAAATAAAACCATTTATCGATATATTTTCTTTGTTCGGTTCTTTTTATTAATTGCGTATGGATTAGATATACTGAAAATTAAGGTTATGTTTATAAACGTCAAAATATACTACTGCATATTTACTAGCGCTGGCTTACCGCATCTGCTCCTTCCATAAGCGTCTGTGGCTAAAATATGAAATTCCGCGGTGCGAACTTTAAATCGCTCTCAAATAAACTTGCTTTTGACAGCTATATAAAACACAAATTACTTTCCGCACTAGTGTTTCTTCGCTTACACACACGCACTTGGCCTGCATGTGTCTCCTTTCCACCCGTAACCAAGGCAATAATAATTACATAATAACAAAGAAATCGCACAGTTGTAGGAAAAATAATTTTCCATATTTGATTGGAAAATACCACTTCAATAGTTGCAAAAGGCAAATATTTTAAAATATGACAGGCAACAAAACGAACAATTTAAATTATTTGTTGTAGTATTTATATTAGCAATAGCATTTAATCACATACGCGTACATATACTCGTACCTGTAGTCAAATTCGTAAAACAAATTATCCGTTTAACATTTTATTTCTATTTTTAACTTTCGTTTCTAGTTTACAAAAATACCTGATAGTTATGGTAGCAAGCATTAAAGAGGTAAAAATTCAATACAACATAATATTATTTTGGTTTTCAGAAGGTTTCTATTAATTTGTAGGAAATAGTATTATCGAAACAGAAATCTAATAACATCAGTGGAAATTTCTTTATATTTTTTTAATTCGTTTCAAATATATATTTTTATGGTTCAAAAGTTACATAAACTAATAAATTTAAAAATAAAAGTTTATTCAGAATTAAGAAAAAAAGTTAATGTTTACAGAAAATTTAACTATTATAAAAAAGAAAGAATGGTTTTAAAATGAAGTCATAAAAAGTATAATCAAATATCAATTTGGCGAGATATTAACGATTATATTAAAGACTTGGCGGCCATATTCAATCAGAGCTGCGCAAGTACCAGGACCAAAGTACTTAAGTATAAGTACCAGGACTAACCATGGTCAGTACTTGTTTTGCAGTACTCTTTCAAGCACAGCTTGAAAATACTTAAGTAAAGTACCAGTTTTTTTAGACCAAGGTACTTAAAAATAAGTATTTTGCAAGTACCAGTATTGGGTATATTCGTATGAAATAGTTTTTCTGTTATTGTTATTTATTTTAATAACAACATATCCTAAATATACATTTTGAAAACATGATTAAAAAATAAAAAGATTTTTTTATTTCAAAATAAATAGGTACACATGCAAAATTTAGTACATAGTTCATAAAGTAATATGTAATATATTATTACAACAACAAAAAATAAAAATATACATGTCTGTGCTCCTCACGTTCACGTCACAGTAAAGCACAATAAAAAAAACCTGCATTAACCGCAAACTCAAAGTACTTCAATGTTTCGAAATATTTAAGTACTTTTCGTGATTTTAGTAATATTGACGTACTTAATTATTTGAAAAGTACTTCAATATTTTTTACATTTACTATCCAAAAATGTAAGTCTTAAGTACAAGTTGAAATTTAGTACTTAAAAATTTCAAGTATTAAGTAACACAAAAATAAATATACTTCAGTATAAGTATTAAGTACTAGAAGATACGAAAAATTGGTACTTAAGTACTTAAGTAATTAAATATTGCCCAGCTCTGTGCAATAACTGTCATTTTGGTGAACTACATAAATTTTGAGGTGGCTCTATATTTTTAATATTTCTTTGTACCTACACATATCTATTGGCACACAAAGTAGCATATTCCAATCAAAATTTAAATATTGAATCGTAGCCAAATACTATAAAGTCCCATTTACAACACGAAATTAGTGGTTAGTGTTAGTAGTTATGGTTAGCGTTAGAAGTTTGACATATGTATACCTCTAGTAGCGTTCACAACAACGAACTTAGCCCAGCGCAGGTCTACGCTAATCGTGGTTAGCGTAGAAGTTTGTAAACTTCAAACTTTTAGTTAGTGGTTAACGGCACAGCCAATTAAAAACGAGGAGTAAAGTGACAGTTGGTTTTCTCAGTTTGAATTTTATGTAACGAAAATGAATCGAAGCACAATAAAAAAGTTGTTACCTGCAACTTTAATTGTGCAAATGAAAAGAAATAAAAAAAACAAATACAAGATGGTGTGTTCGCCCAATCAACCAAAACCGAACAAATCAGGAAGACTGGGATAATTTGATTCAAGAAATGAGGTCATATGATGAAGACATGTTCTTTAATTACACCAGAATGACCATAGCTCAATTTCTTTTGTTGTTAGAACTTGTAGGACCAATTTTAAAGAAAAATAGTAGAAGAAAACCAGTTCTACCAAATCAGAACTACAGACAAAATATCAGAACTCAAACAAACAAAACTGTAACTATTTGTCAAAACTTTAAGTTGACAACTGTGCCATCTATTATAATTTCTTGTAATATCTATAATTTTCAAAAATGTGCACTACATTACCGGCAGAAACATAAATTCGAAATCATTAATTTGGGCCATTGTGAACGATGTATTTTAATCTATAACTACTAACTATAACCACTAACACTAACTACTAATTTCGTGTTGTGAATGAGGCTTAACACAATCCAAACATTCATTAAAATCGTGCTTATAATTTAAAAACGAAAATTATAATTTTTATCATGATTCCTATTAAAGGAAATTAATTGGGTCACGATAGGTTATATTTGACCCGCGTGATCGTGAGCAAATTTAAAATTGTGTATATACAGGATGGTGAACGCGACTCCAGGACATAGGACTTCAGCATGTAAAATCATAATTTTGTAATTTCCTGCTTCTGTAATTATTTTTAGCAAAAAAGCTTCAAATAAAAGTTTTAGGATACAAAATTCTGCATCTAAACTACTAAACAAAATTAGTTGTTCATGCTTTGTAATGACACAAATTAGATCTAAAAATGACAAAAATTGTCTCAAAACTATCGATAGCCGTTTTATCTGTCAAAATAATTGAAATAATAAATACAGAAATTATATTGACAAATTAAACATCAAACATTTGCTTAATTTTGTTTCAATTCCAAGGCTATCGATAGTTTTGAGGCAATTTTCGTAATTTTCAGACCTAATTTGTACCGTTACGAAGCACGCAAAATTAATTTTGTTTATTGGTTTATATACAAAATTTTATGGCCTAAAATTTTTATTTCAAGCTTTAAAATAATTGGGGAAGCAGGAAATTACAAAATTGTAATTTTACATGTTAAATCCCTAGGTTCGAGAGTTGCTGTCACCATCCTGTATGTACTCTTAATTGCATAACGTAATTTTGATTATGTTAATTATATTGTTATTATTAAAAAAGATACGAATTGAATGGTACGAAAATAATAAATTAAACAAATTTTGCAAATTTCAGATTTTGTTTTGTTTTGTTTTACAATAAAATATATAGATATACTTTATATACGAATAATAAATATTTAAATTAGTAGCGTCAAAAAATAATAAACTGCAGTAAACATTATTCTAATTTAGACATAATATAAATATTAGAACTTTTTAATTAGAAGTAATAATTCTTGTATCACTGTCGTGAGTGTTTAGATGAAAACCAAATTTTAATATTCGTGAGCGGGCATGATCGTGAGCCATAATGACATACGTATGAATGTACGGACGTGAAAAAAATATGTTTTTCTTGAGTGAGCGTGATTCTGGCTAATTTTAATCGGACGCCGAACTCTAATTCCTATAATTGATCCTATTTCTTACAGGTTGCAGAGAAAAATTAAAATATGGTAAGCATAAAAAAATATCGAAAAATAAATATTGACTTTGTCGTATCTAATTATGTTTTTCGTTATTTTCTCTTATATTAAGTATAAATTTATTAGGCATGTAATTAACTGTCCAGTATTTTAATCTGTTTTTTTCGTGCTGGTCTGCAAGAAAAAACAATAAAGAGCTTTTAGTTAAAGAATTGTTTATCTAGCAATAGTATCAATAGTGATTTTCTAAAACTTATTGATAATTTAGTTGCTAATGAAACGATAAGCAACCCAGCATTACTATATGATTCTCAAAATAATATATTATAAAACAAGAGAGAGGTGTTTTTTTTAAAAAAAAAAATATTGAAGCACCAAATAGGGTTGTTGATTTTTTGAATATTCGAGACTTCGAATGTTCGGATTTCTTGAACCTTCGAATTTTTTAATATTCCGAATTTTCAAATTATTCTAATTGTGAATCTAGATCCTAACGTGAACACGGCATGTTGATATGAATTATTTTCAGAATAAACACATTAGCAGAGTTTTGTATTAATTCATAAGTAATTATTATTATTTGCCAAATTAATTCAATTTAGACTTAAAATTCCGTCAAAAACGTTTTAATTAAGGCATTTTTGTATCCTTTTTATTCTCATTTTAAAACGTTTTACTAAAAGTCCGGAGCATTTAGATGGGCGGTAAGAGAATAGATGTCTTAATTAAGACGCATAAACTTGCAGAGTTTTTGCAGGATACTTCGCCGAGTTTATTATTTAATTCGTGGCCGACTTTTCGCGAATTATGCGTGAGTAAGTTTGGAGATGACAGATGGCGTTAATTCAGAGACAAAAAATTAGAGAATTCGAAGCTTTGAAAAATTCGAAAATTCGTAAATTCGAAGCTTTAAAAAATTCGAAAATTCGAAGCTTTGAAGTTTTTCTGACAAAGTTCAAAACATTTGAAAAGAATCCGCGGACAACTGTTTATTTGTATTTTTTCTACAGGCGCTCTAAGTAACGGAAGTTTTGTATACTCTTCTGCTATGTCATAGAAACTGACTTTTCAACCAGGTTGTAAGGAATATTCACTTTTAATTAATATTAAAATCTTCTTTGTGCAGTATTTAAATTGATCTAGAAAAATATATTATTCGTACAATTACTAAACAAAAATTATATTTGCTGAAAATGTACTATTTTTATCGTGAATATAATTAGAGACAGAAAATCAGTTGAATTTGAAATCCATAAAATAATTTAAACACTATTTTATATTATATAGCTTCATGTTTGGTTACATTGAAGACACGTGGAGTGAATAATCAACAGTGGGCAAGAACAGAAGCAAGGAGCAGTAATTAAGTATCCATGTCTCGGGGCTTTTGGTCAATCCGAAACCCCAAATACACACGAACACGATCATACGACTAGAGTATCCTAACGTCTTGCCCGCGGCTTCGAGTCCGACTTCCTCGTTTCTGATTTACATTCGTTACCAACTCCAAAGCAGCACATCGTGACCCATCTCTTTACATTAACTCTAACACTGTTCTCTGCTGTTGCTGTTGGCCTTCCATTTCAATACCAATGAGTTATACAATACAAACTACAAGTGACTACATTTAAATGTAAATGATTTCTTTTAGAGTATTTACCTTTTCCGTATTATTAGATTAACAATCAAGAATAATACATCTTAGATTAATACAACACATTTTTAGATTCTTTGAACAATCCAAACTACAGTACAGGAGATCTACAGTTTATAGTGGAATTCCAACCACTGAAATAGGTACAATTGTGTGCATTTCATGGATGCAGTGGATGCGGCGCATGCCTTGTTTTATACAATTTGTACATATTTTGTTTGTATTTTATCCATTGTGTGTTTTATTTTCAACTAAGTAGTTTTAATTCAAAATTAATAATTTTCTATTGCTATTATATGCATTTTATTAATAAGTTTCATCTTAAAGTTAAGTTTATAAATATATGAACGCTTGCATTAAATGAAATTAGCCATGGATGTGGTAAACATTCAAAAACCCGCAACGCATTTATAACAGAATAGTGCGCGGCATGGAGTAGGCGAAAGTCAACCATTTGCGCAAGTGTCAAGTATAACCAACTTACATTCTCTTCGTACATGGATGTGTTAGTTGAATATCTCTCTCTTATTGTTTTCGTGCAATCAATCGGCCACAGTGAATTTGTTTGCAGTCAATTCACATGCTGTTTTTTATGCAGTTTTATTCCTTTATTTACATTAATTTTATGACAGAGTTATTGACGGTTTTGCTAAACATCATAGTCATATTAAATTAATATATAAAAATAATGTTTGTTTTTTTTAAATCAAATAATTTTATTGACGTTTGTTTGTCAAGTTAAATTAATTTAATAAAAATAATGTTTGTTTTATTTTTTAATAGAGTGTTTTCGATAAAACAATTTAAATTTTTTCGCAAGTGATGTATATGTTATAATTAGTTTAACGCTTCCCCATTATCAAGTCATCACACGCCACCATTTTGTTACAATAGGTACGTAGAAATTAATACGCGTTGGTTATTTTTAAAATTTTACGTACCTAAACCGGGATAATTTTATCTTAATGATGTGCTGCGAGCTCCTTTTACAAGCCAAATTATTATTTCTTTACATACTGTATATCTGTTCAGTACATTTGCAATTCAGTCTTTTAGAAATCCCGACCGAAAATGAGGGAGATTATGTTATTATTTGAATGAATACTAAATTTTAGTTAGTACTGTGCTATTTGGTCGTGCATCATTAAGGTGGTTCTATCATGACAGTCTCATACAAAAGTATAGGTAACCTAAAAAGTTTATAAAAATAATTATTACATTTTTGTATGGTATAGGTTATTAACAGAATTAACATTTCGCTGTAAATATCGTATAATTAACAATACCATTGAATATATTAAATAAAACTATTTAACTAGTGTATGAAATTCAGTAACATAACAAAATTTTTGGAAGTGAATGTTTCATGCCAACCAATAGCAGTGTAAGATTTTACACAGCAGAAGCTATGACAACAAGGCGAGAACTACAAGCAGCATGATATTACCAGTCGGTACGAAACGTAACTGTATTATCGATTCATCCTGTTGACAGTTCATAAAAAAAATGAGAAAAATACACCAAAGTAATTATTATCAACTGTAACAACAAATAAATAAATATAAAATGCTGTAATATTTTTTTTTGTATTAAAATTCAAATATTTTACTGATCGAAATAATAATTTTCATAGTTCTTGCTTTGTCATTCGTGTGACTATCTCTGTCTACGTCTGCGACCATCTCTGTTTACGCGTGCGACCATCTCTGTCTACCCGTGCAACGTTGCCAAGTATTTCTGACAGTTTCATTGAAAATCATAGAATATTCAACTTTCATCGCCAATTTCTTTGAAACTAATCCGGTAAGGCATGGATTTTTTAATTCTCATACCTTTATCTTTACATGATGTACTGTGTGTTAGTTTGTTGTTAAAAAATAACTACAATATATGAATTTATTACGTAGTAAGCTGCTTCGCGAGGTACAGTTCCTATAACGCCAATGCATTTTTGGTCGACTTTAACTTTACATTACTCAGCTCAACAACGGTAAACTTTAAAAAAAAAATGCATACTAGTGTAGAAACATATTTACATTTAATTCAAACCCGGGTTAAATGCTTCCATGATAGTACCACCTTAAATAAGTTGTTGCATGATATTTGACTGGGCGGAATAATAATATTAATTAGACAAATTTCAGCTGCCACATCATGTCACCAGTATTTTCAGATTAACATAACCTATGCTAAATGAACTTTAATTTTCATGTGATATCATACAATATGTGGATATGATTGTCTATATTTAAATTATTTTTTTACGAATAAGTGTGTAACAAAATTATATTTCCACCAGATAAATTTTAACTGCCAACTATAACTCACAAATTCCTTTAGTACTCGTATATTTCAAAATAATATACCCGGCATCGTTATATAAAGTTTAGAGTCGTTTATAAAAATATATTGTACAATAAATGCTACATAACCTATAAATCCTTTATCACAGTGACCTCTTAAAAAGAATCACACAAACCATATTTCAGAATTAAACCGTCAGAGGTACGTGCTCCAGACATCGCTTAACCCTTTGATAGCAGTGTAAACAATTATTTCTCAGTCGATAATAAAAACTGTCTCGATTTTAGTACGCTTGCAGCCCAGTCGTTCGACTGGTACTTTTATCGCGTCTCGCATCACAGTGGCCTGTGTTTTACTGTAGTTTTACGAGATACTCTTCGATAGCGGATACGCGGATACACTACGCTAGAGGCGGAGTGGTGGGTTGCTGCTGGTAGCTGTTGCCAAGATGTCTGCTGTCCCCTGCGACGTTTTTAAATGAAATGTTCGCTGCAATATGCCAAATTGCTTCTTGGATTCACTGGATTGGGAGCGTTCGAGTCCTTGTGCAACTTGTCACTAATGGTATCATAGTTGGCGCAGTAGAAGACTTATTATTTTTTGTAGATTAGGGTTTTATTTTACATGTAATTTATGGATATGGACAAATTGTAAGGCACATCATTTACAGTTCACTATATAAATCTAATTTGTCTTGCATAATAATAAATAATATAATTATAGTAAAACGTCGATTAGTCAGGGTACAATTATCCGTATGGGGTAAAAAGGAACAGTGGTATGAAGTCGGCCTATACGGATCCTAAGTACCCTGGTCCGATCCCCACAGCCGACAAACATTTTAACCAATTTAAAAATTACCCCTGTGGCTCCTCCACCACTAACATCTTTGGGGGCCGTGATTTGACGGCCGGTAGCCGCATTTCACGCGCATAAATATATCACTTACCGAGATCTGCAACGGCAGAATGCCACACCCAGTGATGGGTAAAAGGCGTGATGTTATATTTATATTTATTTATTTATTTTTTATTTGATAAGTATCCGTGAATTGGATATTAACCGTGATCCTCTTTAGTACAATTTTTTTTAATAATGGTACAAGAAATGTAAACTATAATCTCAGAATGTAAGTAATTATTAAAATGTTTAGTTTTATTGTTAAATGCTACCAGAACGTTTGTCTTATGTACTTATACGTATAGTTTTTAATTCGACTAATTTAATAAAAACTTAACTTGGATTAACCGTGTTCTTCAAATATTCGGGGTCTGGTGTCCTCCAGTTACCAAACATAATTGTCGTTTTATTGTCTTGTTCAGTATTTCCGTAAATAGACAGTATTTTTCGTTCGATTGATCAAGATTAATTAATATATTCATCTGTGTATTATCACTTCAATTATTTTATTATATTAACTTAAGATTATAGACACTTTAGCAAAAGAGCATAAAATGAGATCAATTATTATCACAAGAAGATGCATGTATTTGACCAGAACAACAAAATCTAGCACATTTTACCAAAATTTACAATAATACATATTTTTCTCAAAGCATGCGTCCCGCCGTATTTTGGAGAAGTTATTCCTGTATACCCAAAACGAACGTTTCTAGGATACAAACTCAAATCGTAAAACTAGGTTCTGTTTAGTAAAATACAATCTAGTAGAATTAATTAAATTAGAAATTTCTAATTTTAGTATTATTACTGTACATCAATTAATATAATACAGATACTCAACATTTCGTGTACTCACACATATCTCCATAGACTTCAATCCCAAAGAAATTTATGCTTTTTTATTAATAAATAAAATAAATAAATATATCAATCACGCCTTCTACCCATTACTGGGTGTGGCACTCTGCCGAAGCAGATCTCGGTAAGTGATATATTTTTGCGCATGAAGTGCGGTTACCAGTCGTCAAATCACGGTCCCCAAAGATGTTAGTGGTGAACTAGCCACAGGGATAGCTTTTGAAATTATGAAAATTGTTTGTCGCCTGTGGGAATCGAACCAGGATTCTCAGGATCCACAGACCGACTTCATACCACTGAGCTAGCCAATAAATACCCAATATCCCACATTTATTGTTACCATTCGTAGGAGTGAGCACTAACAGATCATTATACATATTTCAACTAGCATTTACTGCAAAGAAAGTCTCCTCTCAATTTCCCAAACAACATGCCCATTGTCCATCGCTTGAATATTAATAACGTTAAGAGAAACTTATTTACAACTATTATAATTAATAAATTTTATTTGTTTCAGGTAAAAAACCAAAACCTGCTACAATTCGAAACATTTGTTTGAAATCTGGTAAGTAATTTAATCAATTAAAAGGGAGGTTTAGAGATATATGTTGGTTATTTTATTTTGTTATGATGATAATAAATTATATTGTAAAACAATATGAATAAAAACACGTACAAAATTTATTACAAAAATATTGATATTAAACGTGATAAATTAAAGTAACATTTATTATAGGTAGCATTTGGTACATTTATTTCATTTACGCGTCAGTAAAAATATTGCAGCAAAATATTAATATAATTATAAATCCACAAACACAATAATAAAATATTACAAAATAATTGCCGGAAATGTCCTACAATAAACAGATATCGATTTAATTGCTGCATTAACACAAAAAAAACACGTGCCGTAAATAAATGTCTGCCAATGATTAATCCCATTTTGAACACGAAAAATGCGCTCCTGACTGAAAATTCACATTGACATTTTCAAAACAATTTCGCGCACATCAATCAAAGTGCAGCGTCAACAGAGGCGCTTACGACCGCCACCGAAATAACACGAAATGTACCGGAAAAATACGTTCATGTAGGACAATTCTCGCCAGCAAGCAGTTGAGCAGATATCAAAGTCAAACAAATTTGTAAGTATCCAAGAAGTCAAAGTGCTCGTCGACATATGAAATATGTATTCCTTTCCGCGTTGGTTGAAGTACAGGCGAAGAACGATGTAGAAGCAGGGTTGTAATATACATTTTTCATTCCTTATTTCGTTATTCACTTTTAAATTCGTGTTTGTAAATGTACATATTTCTGGCATTCATACATATTTTTCATTCCATTTTAATAATTATTTGAATATTCTGAAGGTAGCCTTAAACGAAAAAAGCTTATTATGCTAAGTTCTTGATATGAAGCAATTCAATGATAAAAGAAATGGCAATAACCAGCAGTTGAAGAGACTTATTTTAGCTGTTTTTTTGTTCTTTTTCATCATATTCGCTAAATTTTCTATTTGTGGTTTTTATTTTCGATTGATAAATTTTAATAAGCCGAAAGGAAAATGATTTTGTGTGATAATGGATTAGTAGGCTTTTCAATATAAATCTTTATTTATACGACAATTCGACACTGATTAGAATCTTTATCAAGTCTTGTCACAAATTTAATTACATGATATTACTAATGTTTTACAACCGACGTGGTTAAAGCATTTTTTTTTTTAATTTAATTTAAAAATTAAATATACATTTGAAGGTGAAGTTTCACCTTCAAGAGTCTAATGATGAATGTTTTTTTTTTAATTTTTAACTTAAATTAAAAAAAAATTACTTGAACCACAACGGTTGTAAAACATTAATATCATGTAATTAAACTTGCTACAAGACTTGATAATGACACTGCTCAGTGTCGAAACGTCGCCATATAAATAAAGATTTATATTGAAAAGCCTAGTAATCCTTTATCACACTAAAAAGTTTTTAGTTTCATGATTTCTAAATACATATTTAAAACTAAAGTTTATGAGGGTACTTATAGATCAACGTGTGTACCTTTATTATTTTTGTGTTTTATTATCCGTTCCATCAATAACAGTGAAAAGTTGTTGGAGCAACGACTTGTCTCTGTTTTAAAACAAAAACTTAAGTATTGTGATTTTTATATAAGACTACGCTCATAGTGGCGAAAATTGGAATTGCAACAGAGGTACAGTTTGCTACCAAACTAATAGATAAGTATTTGAAAAAAAAATTATGTTAATAGAGCTAATATTTACAAAAAAGAAGTCAATAAAACTATAACTACCTAATATTGTATTAAAAGAACTAATTTCTAGTAAGGAAACCGTACACTAGTAAAAGAAACTATGTACTTAAATTTATGCTTTAAAAGTTAAACTATACATGAAATTAATAATAAAACTTCGACTAACGACAACACAGAACTATATTCTATATTTAGTTAAAAAAACACTATTACCAAACACAAAATAAAAGGAAAAACAAAGAAATACAACTAACACAATTGGTAAGGTTATGGAGACCAATTGGAAGTGTACCTTTGTTTCAAGTTTGACATATGATGATTATTCCTATAGTTCAGTATAAGCAACTATATAAATGAGTTATAACCAAAAATAATTTTAATTAAAAAAAAATTACGGATTACGACAGAAAAAAGTAGTTGCATTATAGCTCTATTTACAGTAAGATATGAAAGTTAAGTTCTCACTTGTCCATTCTTGAGATGTCGCATATACGAATATCTTTTGTAAAAGCGTAACGAATAGTCTTCATTGGTGTCAATCTTATAAAGTATATTTAATTGTTTAAATTTTATAACCCAATAAAGAAGCTAGCTATATGTTGAAAAAAAATTAATATATTCATTTATTAACAAACAAATGAAAATTACTGGAATTATAAGTAGGTGTAGTGTTAAAGCCGTTGACTACTAGTCGTCCAATTACCGAAAACACTGTTGAGTTCTTCTGTTAAAATTAACTTTAAACTTCAGATTTTCGAAACAATAAAAATATTTTCCAATTAATTAAGTTTACTTTAACTTTATCTAATGTTACTTTTTTTCATTTTTGACATTTTTTCCTTTTCTTCTTTTAAAGGTTGTACGAACATTTAAAAACCTGTCATTAGACAAAAGAATAGTGATTGCCCAAGAAAATTACAAACTATTAGCAATTATCTTAATATTTACTGAAGTTTTAATAGGAGAACAAAACAAATTAATGCGCATTTATGTAAGCTGTGCGTACAGTCACTACATTAAAAAAAAATGAATTTCAAGGAGTAAGGAGTTTTGATGCAGCCTTCTCATTATCTTATCCTTTACACATATAATTACATATATGATTTCACAATATATTTTTTATTTTATTATTCCCAATCCCAGCAATAAAGTATTTTATCCCTGGGCTATTTAATACTTATTAATTATATTGAGAATTTTAATAAAATTGAGTAAAAATTACATTACTGAAAAACAAATATATAACGTGTTCTTAAGTATACTTTTATTTAAAAAATGTATAATGGCTTTATTTTTTATGATTCTGCATAAATTAGAGTATGAAAATAACTACCTTCTCACTAATATTTAGCTAAATAAGTGAAAAAATATCACAGAAAATTTATGTATGTTTCTGTTTTATTCTACCTAAAATAAATTTCAAATGCCTATTTTATGTCTATTTTAAAGTTTAATATTACTTATTTTTAAAATTTGTTTGATCTATTTAATTATTTTTTTATTGAAAATTTTTTTATACTGAAAGTATATTATAGTATGTAAAAGTGATGAGTGTCACGCTAAATGGCCCCCTTTCTCTAATCTTTTCAAAATTCTGCGTACAGTTAGTGCTAGGTTTGTTCTAGTTTATTCCAGATTCCTAAAGTTTGTTCTATTCATATACACAAGTTATTAACAATTGACGTGGGGAATCTAGCGTGACACTAAGAGTAAACCTATCTAATCTCTCCATTCCATTAATGATATAAAATATTCACTAATTTTCAAATACTTTAAATAGCAATGTCGCTCTAAAATATTTTCTTGTTTTTAATTTGGTGTGGTCATTTTAGGAATTAAATCAGTCCATTAAAATTTTTGGGGTTCGTGATTTGACGGCTGGTAACTGCACTTCACGCGCGAAAATATATCACCAAGACCTGCTACAGCTGAATGTCGTCCTCTGTAATAGGTAGAAGACGTGATGATATATTTATTTTATTTAAAAAAATATATAAGGCAGAATAACAAGTGTATATAAAAAGCATAAACATTCCAAATTTGTACTTAAGCAGAACAAACCTAGCACTAACTCCTCATATAAAAAGATTTTTAAAAATTGAATAAATTAAGTAGGTTCTGTCTTAGCATCACGCTGGATACATTTGTATATGAACAGAACAAACTTTCAAAAGTTGTATCTAAGTAGAACAAACCTGGCACTAACTCCTCATATAAACATATTTTTAAAATATGAATATATTAGGTAGGTTCTCTCTTAGTGTCACGCTGGATTTCCTAAGTCAACTGTTAATAACATGTGTATATAAATAGAACAAACTTTCAAAATTTGTATGTAAGCAGAACAAACTTAGCACTAACTCCTCATATGAAAAGATTTTTTAAAAAACTGAATATATTAGATAGGTTCTCTCTTAGTGTCACGCTGGATTCCCCATGTCAACTGTTAATAACATGTGTATATGAATAGAACAAACTTTCAACATTTGTTTCTAAGCAGAACAAACCTAGCACTAACTCCTCATATAAAAATATTTTTCTAAACTGAATAGATTAGATAGGTTCTCTCTTAGAGTTTCGCTGTATTCCCCAATTCAATTGTTAATAACATGTGTATATGAATAGAGCAAACTTTTAAAATTTATATATATCTAAGTAGTACGAACCTAGCACTAACTCCTCAAATCAAAAGATTTTTAAAAACTGGATTCCCCACGTCAACTGTTAATAACTTGTGTATATGAATAGAACAAACTTTAGGAATCTGGAACAAACTAGAACAAACCCAGCACTAACTGTACACAGAATTTTGAAAATATTTGAGATAGGAGGCCATCTAGCGTGACGCTCATGTATAAGTGATGATTGATTACTCTACTACCTAACAAAACTTACAATTTAAGTGTCAAAAATATATTCATCCCACAACTGAACAGCTACATTTTCACTTAGAAATACTTGATATCAGCAACACCAATACGTCTCTGACCAAGTCGAAACCGGAACTGTACAAACGAGAGAGGCATCTGACTTATCGACTGGTTGATATTTCACAACGGTAGACGTTTGAACGTGATAAAAGTAGAGCAAAACAAACAACACGGCGAACACACGTATCTCGCCCGAACTTTGATGCACGGTATAACTTAATTCCATTTGACATACTGCGCCGATGCAGAAAACTGTCATTTATTAATAGCCACTCCCGTACTTTGCTTTGTCACTTTTTGTCTACTTTCCGATATTTGAAAAAGCTTTAGTTGTTAGGAAAAAAATATAATTTTCACGTTACAAAGAATGACACATCATTTTTTCCTGCTAACAGGGTATTTCTATTTATTTATGTAATATATTGTATTATTACTGCACAGACGACAACTGATTTTTATTACGTTAAAAGTACTCCTCCGACTACTCCATTAGTAACATCTTTGATGGCTGGTTGGCCTCACTTTATGTCTAAAAATATATCACTTACTGAAATGCGTGATGATTATTATTATGAATTATAACAAAATTAATATTTACCACAACAAAGAGAAAAAAATCAATTTCAGTAGTTTTTAGAGAATTATTGATTATTTTATTTATGACCGGGTCAGAACAGCCTACTTAGAACACTTATTTTATTATCATAAAAATCATTATCAAATTTATCTATGAGCAATTTAAAAATGCCTGGTTGCTACGAAGTTAAATAAATCAGTATATTATATTAGGAAAAGAATAAGGATAAAAATAGACTCTGTATCAAATTATTTCTAATTCTAACAGTATTTTATACACTGCTACAGCGATCTTGGAAATGTCAATTCAAATAAAAATCATGGAGTATTGAACGGTAACGATCGGCATATTTGAAAATTTTGATACCGATCCGATCCGACTCTATCCGAGATCCGATACGATTCGAAATCCGATCCGAGATCCAATCTGAAGCAGGAAATTACAAAATTATCATTTTCGGATTTCAGATTGGATCTCGGATCGGATCTCGGATAGAGTCGAATTTTATCGGATCGGATCTTGATTCAAGTCAGATCGGATCGGATTGGATATCAAAATTTTCAAATATGCCAATCTCTACCATTCAATACTCCATGATTTTTATTTGAATTGGCTTTTCCACGATCACAGTAGCAGTGTATAAAATACTGTTAGAATTAGAAATGATTTGATACAGACACTATTTTTATCTTTATTCTTTTCCTAATATAATATACTGATTTGTTTAACTTCGTAGCAACCAGGCATTTTTAAATTGCTCATAAATAAGTTTTATAATGATTTTTATGATGACAATAAAATGAGTGTTCTAAGTAGGCTGTTATGACCCAGTCATAAATAAAATAATAACTAAAACAAACAAAATTCGAAATTAAATATATCAAGTTCGTAACTTATTTTGTTCGACATGACAATTTTATGGAAATTAAATAATATAGACGAATGAAGATAAAATCTCAGCTGCATAGCGGTACGTGTACTAGAAGTTATGTGATTTAAAATTAACTATTTCAATGTGTATATGTAAAGTTTTGTTGTTAAAATTTTATTTTATGGCTTTCAAGTGCTGAATAATTTTAAATGCAAATTAAATAGAATATCATGTAGTGGATTATTAAATCAATAGCAAATAATGAACACTGCTAAAGCACTTAGCTCACTAAAAAATATTTGTTTACCTATATTATAATTATAAATAAATGGATATAGTATAAAATAGGGACAATAAGTAATCAAAAATATATTTATATAATTCTTATTTTGTTTGAAATTTAATAAAAGTTAGAGTAATTCTTTCTTTAATATTAAGAGTATGAGAATAATATAAATACATTCTACAAGAATGACATATCATGTAACACATCATTAATAATAAGCGACGTCGATAATTTTTTTGGCTTTTGCAACACCGGTTTCGTTTTGATGTTTGTCAAATTTTTATTCATATAAATACAAATTTGACAAACATTAACACAAAATCGTTGTTGCCAAAGCTAGTAAAATTTATACACGTCGCTTATTATGAAAGATATGTTACGGCCGAATTTTGAAAACTGATACCTGAATTTTTTTTATTTACCGTTAAAAAGAGGGCAATATACATTATTCATTGTACATACTACTTTGCTGAACTTTCACATGATCTATTTTGTAGTAAATACTATAGAATTGTTGTAATATACTTTTTTTACCGTTGAATAAACTTGTCAAAAAACAACAAATACATATTAAAACAGTATACAACCGTCAAACATATCACATAATCTCTAGTTCCAAAAATGACCATCACAATGCGTGTCGCTTAAGAAGATTCGCCTATAGTATGGACATTAAAAATTGTATTTAATTATTTAAATCGTTTCCCAAAAAAGAAAAGACCGCATAGAATTAAAAAAAATCTATTTGCATCAAAATTTATGTATTTCTGCGCATACTGTTTAATTTATTGTAAATTTCAATAAATATCGCACATCGGTCCAAAAATATCAAAATAGTTCAAAAGTTATTTGAAACTCTCAAGGGATTTTTATAGTAATTTTCAATTTTTGTCATATGACATGACTGTGGCTTTGCAGTGCAATGATAATTTAAAGTTAAATATATAACTGAAAAATTCGAGTGACGCTCGGATTCCAACCAGCGACTTCTACTTGTCGGGCAGATGCGTAACCCTTGCGCCATGGCACCCCTGTACTAAGAACGGCATCAACAGAATTCTCCTGTCATGGTGTCTAGGCATAGCATTGATTCCAAGACTCCTATATCATAGGTATTGACAATGACTGTTGTCTGTGTGGCAAGCAGAAGATCTCTGGTTTGAATCCAAGTGAGACCCAAATTTTTCTGTTTTTAGTCTTTAGAACTAAATATACTACTTTTAGAAAGTAGGAAATTGCGAGTGAAGCAAAGTCAATGTGACAAAGTAAAGCGCTATCCAGCTTATTTTTATTAAAACTGAATGTAGTATTTATTAATAGTAATAACACTAAATTGTGCAATATGAAGATATACTTTATTTGCAGTTTCAAGAGTCTAATAAAATTTGTTAACAATAATATTTATATAGTGAAATTTCTTTTGAATTACACTTTTCATATCATATTATTTTAAATTACTATGATCATATTCAGAATTTGTTTATTATGTTCCAATATCCGATCTATTATGTGATCGAGTAAGGACAGGATATTCTCATATTATGACACATCGGACGAGATTTACATATTCCAAGAAATTTAGCTACGTTTATTGTTCGATCAAGTGGGCGTGAAAGACAAGGGTTGTGATTGTGTTGCTTGGTATTAACGCCTTGAACAATCATGGAATTAATAACTGGATTTGAATTATGGGTATGAATATGAATCAATATGCTTTGCTTAAATTATTCCCCTTTTACTTTCAAAGACGCAATCCTGAGAAAGTGTTAAAAATTATAAACCTACATTATGATTAGGTACCTCTTAGATAAGTTTGTTAGTAGTATTTGTCTTTATAAAATGCAAAACAAATTTAGTATTAGTGCATAATGCTAAAAAAATTGTATAATTGTAATAAATTATCATATGAATAAATGGTTTATTTGAAATAAAATAATTAATTACTGAAATACTTATCTACTCTATGTGAACTAACTGAGATATAAACAATTATGCTATTATTTAAATGACCTTAATTTCTAACCCAATCATGGTTTGCATTAGTAAACAAATTTATGATAGACAATTAAACAAGATTCAATTATGTAGTTATCTTCAATTCGAAATCAATTTCTACCTAAATTAGACATTTTCGGTTTCGGCAGCACACCTCATAAAACTTGAAATTCCCATTTAACACTCCAATTTCGGCATCTCTATCTTCACTCCCCTTTTCACTTGAGCGTTCAGCACGCACTTGACGTACGATAGCCGATAGGAGGCAGGAACTCAAGCCGACGTTCCGTTGTTTACGCATGGCAGTTCTGGTGTTGTCCGCGGCAAGGCGCGACCAGCGACCGGCACGTCGAGTGTTTGCGCACACGATTCGAGCACGGAGCAAGGCGTTGTCAATAGCGACTCGAACACGTGATATCCTGCACTTCAGTCGAGATTTCAGATGAGAGATGTTTCGGGTCTAGTGGCACAAGTTGTCAAAGGAATCCAAGGGATAATCTTTGTAGCTTAATTTCAGCTTGACAGTGAGGTTTAGACTTCTGGTGTTATTGAATAATTTAAATTTAAAGCAGAAACTGAACTACATATCGTAAAGTAAACTAAACCACGGCAACCATTGATTCACATATCATTTTTATTTGAATTTTATACTCTCAATTTTTAGTATTTCATGTCGCAATTCTATAATTATATTCAATTTCTGACATTTCAGGCTCTTGCTTTACATTTTAGTTGCATTTAGATCAGGAATGGGATACCCGCGGCTCGTGAGCCGCATGCAGCTTTTGTACGATATTTGTGTGGCCTGCCCTCGAGTGTTTGGTTTAAACTTTAAAAATAAATATAAAAATGTCTATCAAATTGTAGCAATAGTCATTAATTTTGTTTTAATATCGACACTAAACAATATGAAAATTTAGATTTACTGTGGCAAGCTGTATTTAAAGAATGTGACCGTATTACTATCAGAAAATTAACCAATGTTAAAGCTTTATTTTACATTAGATTTGGATAGTTTTGCAAAAAAAATTCAATCTTCTAATTTCTTTGCTTTTTGTGCGTAATTTAAAAAACAAATTATGTTATAATGATGTCGTCCTACTCTTTGTTATTATTATTAGTAAGTTTGTTTAAACTGAAAACAAAACAAGTTTTATTATTATTATTATTGTTTTTATACATTTCTTTTATATTAGGTACATTAGAAGTTATTCCAATTTTTTTTTAATTTAAAAATTGTTGATACACTTGGAATTGACTTATTATTAAATACAAAAAACAAATTTGACCTTATTTAATTTATACGATAGATTGGCATTTAAAAATAAAAAATAAATATAAATATATTATCACGCCTTCTACCCATTACTGGGTGTGGCACTCTGCCGAAGCAAATCTCGGTAAGTGATATATTTTGCGCGTGAAGTGCGGTTACCAGTCGTCAAATCACGGCTCCCAAAGATGTTAGTGGTGGAGGACTTACAGGGGTAGTTTTTGAAATTATGAAAATTGTTTGTCGCCTATGGGAATCGAAGCAGGGTTCTCAGGATCCACAGGCCGACTTCATACCACTGAACTAATTAATGAAAAACTAAAAGTCATGCATCTTTTAATTCTGAATATCTTTGTACTTCACAGGGTTTACCGTAAAATGGATAGGAGAGCAGAAAATATCCCATGTTAAATCCTTATCACCTTTACCAAGAAGCACCACCCCGGTGTATATATATATATATATATATATATATATATATATATATATATATATATATATATATATATATATATAATATTTTCCACATCTTCTGTCTTCCCCATTTTCTCCCTATGTGCGGCCGCGACAGTTCATGAATCGTAATTGCCCAGTTAAAAAATTAAACTATTTCTTTTTGGAATTAATCTGCGAAAACACGAACGTATTTCAATGAATCATTATATTTATACAATTATTTTGATTATTTTTGGAATATCACGATCGAGTTCGTATATACCAGGAGTGACCAATCTTTTTGAGAACGAGGCCACATATTAAATTTTAAAATGTATTGTGGATCGCAAAATATTTTTTATTGAAAATCATACTAGGTAATAAATGTAAAGAAGCAGAATCTATATTTATCTTCCTTTTGCAAAATGCGATACTTAAATATTTAAAATAATGTGTTAGGGATCAGTAATAGTTATTTAACTACTAAGTCTATAAACAAATATATTCGCTTGTAAGGTTGAGTTCTTATACACGGGGCGTATGGTCATTCAGAATCGCACATATTTGGTTCGTCTACCTCTAAAAATTTTCAGTTTCATTTGAAAAACTAATATGATCTAGAATTATCCACGTATATTGTATCAAAAGGAGAAAGTTTTACCGTTGAGTAATGGATATATAGCCATGCAAAGTCTTGTTTCTAACCGAAAAATTAAGAATTCCAATTTATAATGGCAATATCACACAGTGGCACGAAATTTGAAAATTCACTAGACCAACAACCTGTTAACTTTTCATGATATTCAAATCATAATAGGTATAAAACACCTATTTTATTGTATCTTTTTCTTTCCCCAAGCGTTAGTTTCACCACTCGACGACAGATGTCACTACTGTCACACTAGACTACCATAATGAGAGCGATTAATAATCGAGACATTTTAACTCTAGAGCGTAGCAAACGCGTTAATTATCGATATTATTTATCGCCAATTAACACATGAATTAGTTATCATATTTTTTCCGTTGATCTTTTTAATTTGGAGAAAATCTAAATTTATTCCATGACAAATATGTTAGGTTAGTAACGTTTTATATTACCAAGGACGTTGAAAGGAGGAGATACGGCATTAAAGTCAAGACTGTGAGGCTCGGCAGATTGACAGAGACAGAAGTATTATTTCCTGTACCGTGCTTAGCCTGCTACTGCGCATGTGTCATAAAGAGATTTGAAATTTAAACATGACAGAACAGAATCATTCTCCCTAAAAAATTATAAATTTTTACAAGGAAACTGAAATTATCAACGTTTATTATTAGTGTGATATATCGATTAAAATAAATACTTGTAATTGTAATTGTTGAACAATATTTTCTATTAATAATAAATATAAAACCTGTTAATATGAAGTGGAAGTTTTAGAATAGATATCAAATTTATGTTTTTAAACAAATCAAAACTACAATTACTTCAACAAACTAAACACTTAGTTACCATCTTATCCACAAAAAAATATGTCTAATTCCATAAAGCAACGCCTCCTGACAACGCTTAAACGCCACTTTTCTTACACAAAAATTCAAAATATTTGGAAGAAGAAGAGATTTGGCTAAGCACGGTGCAGAAAAACTATTGTTGTGTCTTTCTCTTGCCCAAGTCTCACATCAAGCAATGCTACCGTATCGCAAAGGCATATCCCCCTCTTTCTACGTCCTTGCATATTACCGAGCATCACGGTCAGAAAATTTCCTTGAACATTCATTTTATTCAATGACAAAAATTTTAATCACAAATGTTATTTATTTATAATATGTATTAAATAAAATTAAAAATATTAAAAACTATATTTTTAACGTCTACCATTTCTAGCGGAGTTGATATAATATCGAAGTCCATAATCGCACAAATTTATAAAATATTTTAGGTTGATATGGTTGTACCTATCACAAAAGATTTGACAGTTTTCAGTGCATGCGTTCAGTTCACTAAACGTAAGCTAACACCAACGGTTTTTTTCGTTTTTAAAATGTTTTTATTTTTATATTCAATTTAAAAGAATGCCTTAACTAGAAGTTTTAAAATAATTTCATTTAATTCTGTTTAGCATATATATCCAATATATGCTATATTAAGTGTGTTGAACGCATTATTAACAAAAAATCACGCATTGATTAATACCTGCCATAAATGTATTATGATTTTATATACATTAATGAAATCGGAATTTACAAAATGATTATATCCACATTAAGATCAGTTAAAAAATATTCGCGGGAAGAACATACTCATAAATATCTCGCGGGCCGGATTTGACCCGACTCAAACGATTACAAATGACGTATTTTCTTTGTTAACTTTGAATAGATCTGTAAAATGAATTGATTTTTTTCAAACATTTGTTTTATTGAAGCTTATAACATAATCAAATATAAATTTGCATCTGCATTCTTAAGATTATTTTAACTAGAATCTAGTTAATCAAGAATTTTAGATTGGTCAAAATAAGCTGAAATATAATCCCAAAAAAGTTTAAATAAACTTTAATATAATCGTCTTACCTTTAGTTTTCGGAAAGTGAATTGAATTAACCTTTTAAATCGAACTAGCATAAGATTAACTAATTCAAAATTCAGGATTAACTAAATCTTTTTTGAGAATCAGGTTGTTAAAGATTACTATGTAAATCTTAAAAGAAAAAGAAAGTCTTTATCTTCCGAAAAATCTGTTTCAATGTCAAAATGAGAATGATGTGTTCTATGTAAAAACTAAGTTGAATAGTTTACACAAAATATAACTGTCGTCAACATAAAGTGCTCTTTGGACATATTCTGTCTTGTTATAATAACTTCTTTTTAAACGACAACTATTGTATAGTTCTCTTGCTTTTGACGCATAGCGTAATATTATATTTCACCGCGCTAAATAAAAAATTAGGCTGAAATCAGAAATCGATCAATACCTCAGTTTGGAACACTTGTGCAGACGTATAGTAAATATAGCAATACTATAGAATAGTCCGGTTCGGGTTCCATGCATAGTACCGTACTGCAAGTAAATCCGGAATTGTATGGACGATTCGAACCCGATGTCGGGTCCACGATTCACAATACAACAATGGCTACAATCAACAAAAAGGGATTCCATCTTCGAACCAGAATCTTTCCTTTCCTCATCCTCTAGCTACCACAGTTGATGTGTAGTAGATGGTCATGAAATCAAATTATAATTCTATGCAACAAATCCAAACTGATTTAGTCTTTCGTAGGTCTATATGTACACAATTACATATTTAATTTTAATCCACCTGAGCAGGAAAAACTTTTATTCATTAACATCTATTTTTGCGGTTTTAATCTACTAATCACTACATATTATTTACATGTATTATAAAATCGATTTTGTGCGATACACCTGCTTTCGATATTGATTTGCTATAACGATTAAAATTGCCAGTAACACTCTCATCATGATTTAATATAAGACAGATAATAAAAATTTGTGTAGTACATAGGTAGTATACCTACTTATTGAATCATATATTTTTGAAAAATATTATACATATATGTAGAATCAATTTTATATTACTGAATTTTACCTGAATCTACATATCGTGCTAGTGAGTCCAATTCTTTAAAAAGTTTTAGATAATTTACATATATTAAGCTTAATCATATTTAAAAAAAAGTTTAAACAACTTTTAATATAATCCTTTTACCATTTTGTTTAAAGAGTTTAAAATAATAATTCTTATACCAAAAACTCAAAATTAACTACAACTATTTTACGAAATCGGCTTTAGACAAAAACAGCTAGGTATTTTTGCCAATATGCCATGGTTTTATAAGTATGAATAAAAATAACCATTAAGTTTAAAGTTTCATATAAGAATTGATCATTACTCCTTTCTGTTAGCGGAGTCATTTTTAAATTTAAATTTTTCGTTATACTATATTTTTGATATTCAGAAATTTAATATGTGAATCTCTGAAATATAATATATCAATAACATAACATTAAAATATCATATCTTTATCATAATTTATTGCTTCGGTAATTCTTTTAAATATTTAAATAATGATTGAGTTATGGATACAATGAAATATATAATCGTTCTTATATTATTTATCATTATATTGCTTGCAGAATTACTCAATCATTGGATTTTAAAATGTGCGCACGTTGTATTTTTATGTTAGTACTTGCATCCGATTTTTCAATGTTTGATTAGTGCATTAATTAGTGATCTTGTAACCATGATTATTTTAAGGATTAAACAAACTTTTCGTTATTAGCTAGGTGTATTCATGTTTAAAATGCGGTTTAATCAAATAAAAATTAATAATAATTAATCAGGACTAAACTAATCGATGCATTAATAAATGTGGTTGAAACACTGGCCCTTAAATACTGCGTTCAGATAAACATAATTTGTAAAAAAAATTGTTTTAATACCAGCAATTTGAAATTCAATAAATCTGTCCGCATATAAAGAATTAGCCAACAAAATTACTGCATTAACCAATAAAAATATTCGTTTAAACCAGCGATTTCTTGCTAGACAGTTGTTGATCCTGGAAACAAGAGATGAGTAGGGGGTGTGGTGAGCCTTTGTACGGACGAGGAGCTTTAATTAGGGTCCGAAAAGGGATTAGTGAGCGGCACGTCGCGACGACGAAACGCGGCGCGACCACCGGGACAAAAGAGACGGAGCAGGACCACTGCCACCAATGCCGAACAGCGAAGAATAGCTGTGTAGAGTGTTTGCTAACAAGTAGATATATACGGCATCCTGTTGTGTACAAACAGGACACGCCAGCAAAGGACACTTGGATCTTGTGATAAGGTTTCGAAATGTTTTCCCTGCTACTTGGTGGTTTTCACACGTAGTTTTACACTCATGGAAGCAAAGCAGTTACGTGAAATCCTGCAGTGTATTGTCAATTTGAATATGTACCGATATATAAACTGGTACGTTATGTATATATAAGTATATAATTTTTTTTTCAGTAAATTACATTGTATTTATAAAATTGTTATGTATGACAGAAAATGTGGGTGCCAAAGTGAATTGCAATAAATAAATATGTAGGTATTCCTATTATACGAATTTATTAATGGCCAGTTTTTCAATCGGCTGTTATTGTTACTGTTACAATTATCCTTATGTTAAATATAAAAATCTGTTTATCATTGTCTTGTTATGTTACCAGGAACATAAATATTGAGTAAACAACAGGTTACTTTAACAGGTACTATTTTTGGCCGGTAAGATACAAACAAACAAGTTAATTACAAAAGTATACTTTTTTTTCAATTATTTTGAAAATGGTGAATTATAATGTCAATGCATTTTCGGATTCTGATAAATAAGCAGAAATAAGAAATATTTTAAATGCGATTGAATATACCTAGAGTTCAAGATGTAATAGTGGCTACCTGAAGTAGATAAAAATATTTTGCGGCATATAAATGAAGTTGTACCGCAAAATATTTATCAAAACCCAGATGAAAATGAAACACTTCGAAGACAATTAATTAATGATAACTTTTCTCGTTTGTTGTAGTTTGATAATACTTATTGAGTTGGATAAAAAAATATATTAGTTGCTTTGTTTCTTTATTATATACTTTTATGTTACACATTATATTTAAGTTTGCAAATATATAAATATCGTATTTTATTTTATATTTAATATTTATCTCTATTATAGAAACAATATAACATCTGTTTAAGAAATAAATTATGGAAACTACATATACGTAATTAAAAATTTATAACTACTAAGCAGAAATTTCATTCAAGGCAAATTTTATTCTTATTGAATGAAATAAAAAAAAATCATCTTCGAATACAGAATCTGACCATATTCTTAAACTTTTTTGACTATATTAATCGTTAAATTAATTATTCAATGCGGCAAAAAATATGAATGTTTTTTAAATATTTTCCAAATAAAATAAATTACATTTTAATTAAATTGTTCAAAGTAACTTGTTTAATCTCTTTTTTTTTAAAATATATCAATTACTAATTCTTTTTTTACTAATTTTAGAGTTAATACATTTTATTTTCTAGTTGAGATAATCTATTTTCAATCTTTTCTCTTGCATATTTAATTTTACATCTTCTTTTTGAAACTCAGTTAATTCTAATTTTGTCTTTGTTATGGCACTGACATTTTCCACTGTATAATCCCTTAATTATTTAGTTGTACGTCTATGTCAAGGTACTTCTAAAAAAAAATAAAATTTATAATATTTTTCATACACAAAATATTTTCTAGATTATTTTACTTGTTACTGCTGGAGTGGGTTCTGATTTCCCTCAGCCCGTTTTGTACAGCTGTTGTTTTTCATCAAATATTCGTACTTCGCTTCCAATGTTCTACATATTCGTGGGCATTGTCCATTTAAACTGTTAAATTCTTCTGTGAGTGTCTCCCAAGCTGCTTCTTTTTCCGTCCATGATTAATGATATGATTTTTTACATTCAATAATCTTTGAATTTAACAGCTAAATTGATTAGGAGATCTATTTCATTGTTCGATATGTTTGCGGAACTTTGCTTTTTCTTATTACCTTCATCTATTTAAAAAAAAATTTAATTAATTATTATTTTTTCGATAAACTTTTGACTACTTTTGACACTTCTCAACAATATAACCTCACTTTACAACATACAGGATAGCCAACGTTCACTCAAAAAGTACAGCTGAAAACTAACCTATTGGTAACTAACAATAACATAAATTTTGTTTGTAAAACGTAGCCACATTTAACAGTCACTTTACCAGTTACATTACAGTTATGTTATTGGTAAACAACACACAATAACAGCCGAATGAAAAACTGGGCATAAGTGATCTATTTTTTTATATATAAATTGAAGATAGATCAACTACTTTGATTATTAAAACAAAGTGAATTATTTAGACTATTGCTAAATTTTACAAAAGATAAAGAGAGATAATTAAAATATTGGATCACATTTATCGAGAAAAAAATTATACACCTAATCTCAGATTACGTTATTTTACCAATATTGTATTGAAATAACTTTATATATATATATGGGGTAATGGCTCAGTGGTATCAAGTCGGCCTGTGGATCCAAAGAACCCTGGTTCGATTCCCACAGCCGACAAACAATTTTCACCAAATTAAAATTACCTCTGTGGCTTCCCCACCACTAACATCTTTGGGGACCGTGATTATATATATATATATATATATATATATATATACAGGATGGTGAACGCAACTCTCGAACATAGGGATTTAACATGTAAAATCACAATTTTGTAATTTCCTGCTTCCCTAATTATTTTAAACAAAAAAGCTTCGAATAAAAGTTTTAGGGCGTCTGCAGTATGCTCAGATTTATAACTTTTATATATATATATATATATATATATATATATATATATATATATATATATATAAGTTATAAATCTGAGCATACTATATATGAACCTGTTTTATATAATATCTTTCTATCAAGAAACATCTGTCATAAAAATACAAATAACAATATAATAAATATATTATCAGTCCTTTTAACCTAACCAACACTTTTGTTCTAAAACTAGTAGGGACGAAACGATCGTCAAATGAAAATTTTACTATTGTATTTTCTATGAAAGAACAAAAATGTACATCCGGTATATGTGAATAAATGAGTAAATAATTAGTGCTTCAATAAAACGTGTGCCAATATTCCAAGTCAGGTTTTACACAGACTTTTCAGTTTTTAGTGATTGGTCAAGCTTACTACTTTGTTAGAACTACAGAAAACCCAGCTTATAGGATGAGAAATTGTTGTTTAACGAACTTCCGTCGAATTTTTTACCTAAACTTGCAATACAATTACTTCATTCCATATACATTACCAAATACAGAGGTTCAATACCTTTATAATATGCATAAAGGATTAAATTTTAATCAATAATAAAATGATTTAACGAGGTTTTAATAAACATCGTGATTTTACCGTATCTATATCCGCATTTCGTCAACGAAATTAGAACTAAAATCATTTTAATTTTTAATATCCGAGTAAATGGAAAATCAATCACGCAACAACTGGTACCTACATGTATGTATATCCGGAAAAAGTAAAATTAAAACTGAAAAATTATAAAATCCATAACTCATGCAGTTCTATTTCCCGCCAATAATCATCCAAACCAAGCGATACCAGTGCCGCCGGCTGCCGAGGCGAATTAGCTAAATACCAATTAACAATAGTTATTTATAGCCTAGTCGCTTTACGCCGCTTTCATTTATTTCTCCCGGAAATAAATGATCGTGATAAACAAAACAACATAACCGATATACACGCAAAAAAAACAAACGAAATGCCCTTGGTTCCAAACTAGTACGACAGCATAAAAATCGAATTCACATTTTAATCAAAAACGGATAATAAAAAAGTGTAGTGAAGGCCCGGTAGAATATCATGCGAGTGCTAGAGCTGTTTGATATATTACTGCCTGTTATAGCACCCCTCCATCGTGCTATATCCGGTGCTCAATTCCCTCTTCATCATCCATAGACACCTGACAGAATAATCCCAGTCACTTGTGTCGGCGCCGCCGCCACCACCGCGGCGCATGCGCCTTGGCTTCCATCGTCAAATGTTTTATGTGTGGCGAGTGGTGGGTATTATAATAGAAAGCTACCGTTTGGTGGATTTGCCGTCGTAATAGAATTTCCACCCATTGTCGTCGACAATGCCGGATTAAACGGTTCCGGGTGCACACCGGTCGTTTGTACATAAAGGCAGGTCAATTCCAAGTCTAGGAAAACAAACGTTAATTACTTCTGTTCTACGTATTTTTCAAAAGACTGAACTTATGTTGTTCTTATTCTTCCATGTCATAATTTAGTTTATGAATAATAATTTATTTTGATTTATACATTTATAAAAATCTAATGAATGTAATAATTGTACTTTAATGGATAAATAAAGTGTAATAAACATAATATTAAAAAAAATATACATTTTAAGGGAACAAAGACAACAAGAATAAATTGAAGTATCTAGGCCAGCAACCGAAACGTTTTTTTGATATATTTTGTTAAAAGTTTAGTATACATCGTACCGGTAAATAAAGAGCTGCAGGAACGAATAAGCAAAACTGCCAAACAATTCAAGGAAGAAAGGACTTCTAGAGACAAAAGAGAATAATAAAATTGTTTAATCAGATTTGTTTGATTTAAATAAGATTTTCTACCATTACTTATAAAATATCAAGCTTAATCTATTCTCAAAAGTATAATGTTTTCGGAAATAAAATTATAAATAACATGTCAAAAGTCACAAAAAGAGGAATTTGGAGGAAATAAAGACATAATCGAGGATCAAATCCTAATGGTATCCAAAATTTTCACTCTATGTGTAGTAGAGATCGGTATTTTCGAAAAAAAAAAATTATATATCCGATCCGACTCAATTTAAGATTCGATTCGAACTGACATCCGATTCGACAGTTGATCCGTGATCCGATTCAATATTCGATTTGATATTCGATCCGATCGGTCCGTAATCCGATCTGACGAACATTAGATCCATACAATGTTTCCTATGTATGTATATATAACCAATTTACATTAAATTTTACGTAGCGTTATCATTTCTATAGAGGTTCATCCGAATTTTAGATAGAAAATTTTATACGAACTTTGGATCATTTGTTTTATCCGACTTTCGGATCGGATCGGATGTTTTCACGACTTTCGAATCGGATATTTTATCCAACCTTTGGTTAGGATCGGATCGGATTCGGATCACAGATATTTTTACTGACCTGTAATATATATATTACATTTGAAATTTCAAAGATGATATCGGTTACTCAGAAACCGGAAGTAATGTCAAGAATTTACAGTGGCCATCTTTTACTATACATAATACAGTACAAATAAATTATATTATGTAACTAAAATCGTCAAACAATAAATTAGTGAAATATTTGCTGGTTCAAATAAAATTATACACGTTTAGTGCAAAAACCTGATTTTTCAATTTATCATTTGCGGAAATCCCAAGCGCAATTTAATTTTGAAGATCCTCTCCATCCAAATATTTTCTTTGCGATCTTCCCTACAGATCCTAAACTAAAGGAGATACCAAAAATGTAATAGGTTGTTTTACTCTTGCTCAATCACAAACATGATCATCATGGTGGCGTATTATTAAAAATGTATAAATTGGAAAACATACGAGGTGTGGCTATTATACTTAGTTCACTGTATGAAAACTTTTACGTCACATTCGGTATCCATGTGATTCAAGATTTGGTACTTAAAACGTTTACATTGGTATTGGATTGACATTTTTAAAACATAACCTAAAATTTAAATGTCAGATTAAAATATTTATTACTTTATAAAATTTAATTAGTTTATAAATAAAACCAAATTCTGCATATATTAAATAATAACCAAATATAAATTTATCTTAATCCACGAAATATATAGTACCTATCTTATTGAAATATGTAATTTTGTAAAATAAAAGTCAAAGGAATATACATTTTTATAAGTATTATTATAATAAATAATATATGAAAATGCAAAATACAATGCACATCACCTCTTGTGCTACAATTAAATTAATTAAAGATCTCCGATTCTGTACCTCCATCGCAAAATAATCATGAAGATGACATACGCATTTCTGCATTTGATTACTCAAAATTTTGCTAGCCATTTCTTATTTCTCAGTCTGTATTTTTGTATCAAAAATGTTACAAACTTAGAAATGACAGGCGAAAAAATAACAAAATCATGACCGTAGGTGTCGATTTTTATTTTATAAACAAATGTGAACAAAGTAAATACAAATTTTCGTATTAGTAAGAATTGTCATACGTTTTCATTAAAATAATAAATGTGTTAGAACGTGAAAAAACATGAAACGTGTGTCTCTACTTATTAAGACATACGTTAATGCCATTCGCATAGGTACGAATAATATTATTAAAAAAAGATAGCTATATTTCATCGTATCAACAACAAACTCTGTTTTTGTATAAAATTCTGTTTTTGTATAAAATTATATAAAATTATAAATAACTTAATTGATGATTCTGATTTACTCGCTCAACTAAACTTTTATGTGCGTCCTTGTAATTTAAGATATTCTGTTACATTTTCTTGTCATTTTTCAAGAACAAATTTTCATTCCAACTCTCCACTTAATGTCCTTAATGTTTAAATTCTTTAATGTATATTGCAAAGAATTAGACTTTTGTGATTCAATATTTACATTCAAAAGAATATTAAACGATTTATTGTCTTAATTTAAAATGTTTATAATTAATTTTGATTTAGCACCATTTGTTATTTCAATTTCTTATGTATAGTTTTAAGTTTAATCTAGATTTATTAATAGTTATTGTTTTTGTGAATAATCATATATGTTTTAATTGTTCTTTTTTTGATTCTTATTGGCTGTTAATTTCTTAATATATTTTGATATATATTTCATTATAATTTACTTATTAAATGTTCTTGTTTAGGATATAGCTACATTTATGAATTTCTACTAAATTATTCTGTAATTGGGTTTTTACCTGTAGAATAATAATAAATAAATAAATAATAAATAAGTATCTATGATAACCTCGTCCACATATGACGTAATCGTTTTCATACAGGGAATGGAGTTTAAATAACGAGACTGATGCTGTTTTAACATTTTATTTTGATTCTATTCCTATTTACTTATTATCACTTTCAATATACACCTCTCCTCTATCCCTACAATGCTCCATGCGAATCTTCCATTGTTCGAAACAGTGCTGGAAGTCTTTTTCTGTCAGCTCCTTCAGAACGCGTGTCGATTTCTCTTTCAAACCTCAAATCTTGTTGCTATTAACCTTGGAAAACTGATAGAAGTCGCACGGTGCAAGATCTGGCGAATAAGGCGGATGGTCCAACACTGGGTCCTTGACTAGAAATCTCTTGACAGACATTGCGAAATGAGCCAGTAAATTATTTTGATGGAGAAACCATGACTTAACCTTTCACAATTCGGATACTTTTTTCAATAAATTGTAAGTTTCAGTAGCAGTTTTGCCAAGTTTCATGTGAAATTTCACAACAATTCGTTGCTCTAATGGTGCACTTAACATTTTTTCGGCTAAACAAAAAAACAACTCTAATTAGAAGCTACGGCTATACGGGTTTGTTTACAGAAGCGAGAGGTGCTGCAATCGAAAGAGAAAGCTTCATGCTAAAAAGCTGACGGACGCTGGTGTCTGACGCATGCGTACTTCGTCTGTAGCAGCGTCAGTCTAGTTATTTAATAGCCACACCTCGTAGTAAATATTCATTAATATTTAAAAATACGTTCAACCTCGTACATACATATACCGAGTGTTATTTGTGGTACCTACGGAGTAGAGTAGTACAGTTTTCATATATCAATAATTGTCAAACGCAATAAAATTGTAAATTAAAAAAAAAAATAATTGTAACTGCGTTTAATCTGTCCACATTTATCACCAAATATGTTTTATAATGACAATTTGAGGTTACTTGTATTGCCATGAGAAATAAAAGAAATAATATGCGAGACAACACAAAAGTTAATAGTATATTATGTAACTAGTAGGAAAAGTGATACATTCCCGAACGATACACTTTTGCTGTTTTGCCCTGTGCTGGAGTATATAAAAGGAATGCAACCGCGAAGCATTATAACGAAAATAAAAAATATTATTAATAGGAAACGAGAATAATAAACTAATAAACTGTAACAAGAAATAACGAAAATACAACAAAACTATGTTTCGAACTATGAAAATGAGAATAATATGGCCACAATTATTTTGAATTTATAAAATATGACAGGGATTAAAATTATTTTTGGCGATTTTCACTTTGTATTTTACGGCCTTGAATAACGTAGTATATATGTTGTCCTGTACCATAATGTGTTGGAATCATGAAGTTTTTTCAATATTAGCCTACAAACATATTACTATATATCTCTATTTGAGTTTTGAAATTATTTTTCATTTGCTTAGAAACAGTTAGTAATGGTTTATTATTCACCAATATGAATAAATAAATAAATAAATATATCATCACGCCTTTTACCCATTACTGGGTGTGGCACTCTGCCGAAGCAGATCTTGGTAAGTGATATATTTATGCGCGTGAAGTGCGGTTACCAGTCGTCAAATCACGGCCCCCCAAAGATGTTAGTGGTAGGCGAGCCACAGGGGTAATTTTAAATTGGTGAAAAATGTTTTGTCGGCTGTGGGGTTCAAACCAGGATTCTTAGGATACACAGGCCGACTTGATACCAGTGAGCCATTACCCCATACCTATATTAATGAAGTGAAATATTATGTTTTAATGAAATTTAAGCCACAATTTAATGTGTTGTGTATTTCGCTGGATGCAATGTTCCGTATTGCACATTTTGCAAGCTTTGTCTTTAATTTCTGTAGAAATCAATTAACAAAAACAATATTAAAAATCTGGTGTGGACACCACACGACTTTCTTATACATAGCATATTTAATATTTAGAATATATGAATGTTATATAATATTATTAAACAAGTAATTTAGTTTTTCAGTAATTCAGTATTTATCTGTTGAAACATATAAAATATCAAATTTGTTTACGTATAATTTTTTAGTAATGTTGACTACTTAATGTCTAACTTTACTTATGAGACATATACAGGATGTCCGGTTTTCGAGCCTAACCATTGGTATCTCAATTTCTTTTTAATTTTCATTACAGATAATCAACTTCCTAACAAAATTTTATATAAATAAACTTATAATAATAATAATAATAATAATAATAATACTTTTATTGAGGCAAAGTTCAGCTTTAAGCTGCTCTTCCACTTAACCTCTACAATGAATACATCATAAATCCCAATACACAGATGTGTTTACAGCCATTGTTTGTAATACATTATTTTATAAATCAATCAGACGTACAAGATACAAATACATAATCAATACATTATTTATATTAGATACTATGCTATTAATAATGAACCTAGAAATAATTAGATAATAATAAGCAACGAAATTCTTTCTTGAAACGTGGTAAGTGAAATTCTTTATATATTTTAGGAACCAAGTTATATAATTTAGGAGAACTGTAAGAGAATGATCTTTGAAACATATTTGAAGTATGATGAGGAATGGTGAGCATAAATTTATTACGTACATTAAATGAGTGACAGTCAGCAGATAATTTTAATTTAGAGTGCAAATAAGGAGGCAATTTAGTTAAAATAAGTTTGTGTATAAATGAAGCAAAATGTAGTTTTCTACGATCTTCCATGTTCAGCCATTTCAAGCCAGAAAAGGTGTGTGAAACATGATCGCTTCTTTTTATACCCAAGATAAATCGTATGCAAGAATTTTGAAGCTTCTGAATACGTTTCTGAGTTACCAGATCCAAACAAGGCCCATATAAAATATCCCCATAATTAAACTTTGAGAGTACAAGTGAATCCACCAAAACCCGTCTCAATGAAGAATGAAGTAAACCCTTATTTGAATAAAGAAGTTTCAAACAACAGAAAGCTTTCTGAATTGAAACACTGATATGTTTTTTAAAACGTAAATCCTCATCAATGTGAATACCAAGAATTTTTATACAATCCGATGAAATAATTTTGACTCCTGAAATCTGTAGGTGACAATTTAGTTTTATGTATTCCCTGTCTTTCTTTTTGCAGAAAATAATTAAAGATGATTTTATAGGATTTATAATCAGTTGATGCTTTTTCGAAAAACACGCTATAACATTAAGATCTTGATTTATTTGTGCAGATGATTCTAACAAATTTTGCTTATGAACTGATTTGTATATTAAAGTGTCATCTGCATATAAATGGTATGAACAATGCTCTAGTTTTTTATGAAAATCAGCTGTATATATGCTGAATAAAAGGGGACCCAGCACTGACCCCTGTGGAACCCCAGAAAATAGTTCCTCACAAGTAGACATTTGTGAATCTATAACAACCCTTTGATACCTGTTGCTGAAATAATTCTTAATCAGATTAACTGCATTATTTGTGAAGCCGTAATAATGAAGTTTAGAACACATTATTTTATGGTTAATTGTTTCAAAGGCTTTAGAAAAATCCAATCCAATTAATAGCGAAATTTTGTTGTTATCAAGCTCATGAAATATGTCGTCAGTAACATTAAGAAGACCGGTAATTGTACTATAGCCGGCTCTGAATCCGGATTGCATAGATGGCAAAAGACTGAATTTATTTAGGTAGCAAATAATTTGATTATACATAATTTTTTCTATGATTTTTGATAGTGTAGGTAATATACTAACAGGTCTTAAATCTTTGTAATCCTTAGGAACTTTTATTTTAGGAATAGGAACTATATGAGAGATTTTCCAGCAATTTGGAAAAGCATTCTGCATTAAACAGAAATTAATAATGTGTGTGATGTATTTTTTAATAAAAGGGAAAACTGTTTTTAACATATTCAAACAAAAACCATCAGAGCCAATAGAGTTAGATTTTATATTATTAAAGCATTTTTCTATTTCAGAGCTAGTTACTAAATGAAAATAAAATTTGTCTGCAACTTTATCATCTACATGATTATCATAAAATTCACAAAGTTCTTCAGGATTGTTATTTAAGATTAAATCTTGAACAGAAGTAACAAAGTAATTATTTATATTCTGAGGATTATTTAGGTGTTCAGGAATAACATGATGATTTGATGCATTACTTAAATTAAATTTAGCAAGAGTTCTCCATAAGTTTTTATTGTGTCTATTTGAATATAGATTATTTAGGTAAGCTTTCTTATGATTTCTAATTAAATTAGTAATTTTGTTCCTAATTATTTTGTACTCTTCGAAATATTCCATCATTTTCGTTTGCTTATAGAGTAACAAAACGTTATCACGAGTTTTCATAAGCTGTTTTATTTCCGGTGTTATCCAAGGTGTATATGTCTTTTTTGTTTTCAGTGTTTTTAAGGGAAGGTGTTTATCAAAGAGTTTAGTTAAATTCTCATTAAGAAAGGAAATTTTAGCTTCAATATCTGACAGCAAATAAATAGTACGCCAATTAATGTTATACATATCTTCATACAACACATCATAGTCTAAATGATTAAAATCTCTGTATCTAATTACCTTTCGCCCTTGTATAGATCTATGTATCTCAAGTTTGCAGGTAACTAATAAGTGATCAGAAATGTTAACATCAGAAGTATCAACTTCACTTACCTTATCTGGATTGGAGCAGATAATCAAATCCAAAAGAGTGGAACTATTATTATTAATTCTAGTAGGCTGATTATTAATTAATGATAAACTATAGGATTCAAACATATTATAAAGAAGCATTGTTGCAGTTTTCTCTAAATCCAACATATTTACATTCAAGTCACCTGCTAACAGTACATCATCATTTTCTGGGATAGTAAGTGATAAGGAATTTTCAAGTAAGTTTACAGCTTCAAGTATGTTTCCTTTTGGAGGACGATAAATAACACCAAATGCAATTTTTTTATTATTAATTTTAACCTGAATCCAAAGCTGTTCCAAATCAGATGTGAGTTCATCCGAAATTTTTATCTTATTGTAATTTAAAGAATCTTTAATATAAAAAGCCACTCCTCCGCCTCTATTAATTCTATCTAATCTTAATAAATTATAACCTTGTATTTTAAATGCATCAGAACGAATATTTCCACTTAACCACGTTTCCGAAATAGCAAAAATGTCATAATTAGTTCCAGTAACATTATCATTCAATATATCAAATCCTGTACTCAATGATCTAACATTTAAATGCCCAAACAACAATGACGGCATTTTAATTAATAAGTTAACATATATTTATCCAAGAAAACAAAAAAACAAATAGAAAAGATTACAACTACGTGAATTGTGTATGTGCCACAATGCTAGTGTTATTTGTAAATAATTATTTGCAATTTATTATTACAGACAGAAATAATCCACATAAATTAAATTTAGTATAACAAATTAAACATATATCAATACCAAAATTTAGAATTTAAACCTATTGCGAACAATAAATAACATTATAATATAGAATAGTAATTAGTAACGAGGATTAAAAATTTAAATAATATTACTAGTTAACAATTTTATTGAAGTCATCAATATTATTAATTTTGTGCGTTTTCTCTTTATATTTAAAGAAGATATTTCCATTGACAGACCATACATTTTTAAAGTTAATTTTTGATGATATTTGGCTCATTAGATTTAAACGAGTTTTGGTTAAATCTTCTTTAAGAGTGACACCTGAGCCACGAAACACATGTTTTTTTCTTAAAATTGAGATTTTAGATTCATACAAGGTAAATTTAATTAATATCGCGCGAGGTTTATTGGACTTGCTAAAACCTACTCTATGACATCGATCAATTTCGTTCATATTTACGGTAATATTTTTGGCCTTGAACAAGTCAGCAACGACAGTTTTAATGTTCTCACCTTGTACTTCACTAACACCAAAAATGCGAATATTATTTCTTCGTGAATATTGCTCCAGATTGTCCACTTCATTTTCTAATTTTAAAATTTTAGCCTTTTCCACTTGAACTGTCTTTTCCAAATTTTTTAGTTGAACTTCATGCGCTGCCAGAATCGAGTCGAGTTCATCCTTCATTATTTCGCAAATAGCAGATTTAATGGATTTGATGAACTCATCATTCAGTAATAACTTATGCACTACACTCATAATTAAGTTTTCATCACGATCAGCACTAGAATCACCACCCACATTTTTATCTTTCGATGCAGATGCAGATCGCGTATTTTTATTGGGCGGAGACATGGTTATACGACAGTATTTTATAAGTTTATTATAATAAGATAATTATTATAATTTCGATTTTAGATCACTTGAATTAATTTATTAATATATATTTTACAAATAATTTTTAAGAAAAGTAATATAAAAACAATTGCAAACAACTGGATATATATATTAGTTGAATATTATTAACAAGCAGAGGCGCACACAACACGTTTACACACCTCCGTGTACAGACATCGAATATTAATATATTAATAAAAATAGAAATATAAAATTACTTACTATTTGATCAATGAAATTGATATAGCATCAAAAACGCTGAATTGAACACTTAGGACTTGCTCCTTGCGTTTGACAATTATCATTTGACATATAAATGTTAAACATGTTTATGTTTTTTGTTTATATTGCTACTATGATTATTGGAATATATAAATGAGTTTTTCTCAAAATTAGACGCATATACAGGAAAATTGCAAAAAACATTTTATGTTCCAAATATTTATGCTTACATCTTTTATTTGAAACTTTCTTTCGTAACAGATTCCATTTTTGAAATAAATGGAATTTATTGTTTTGGGTGTGCAGTAAACTTCCTCTTTCGGTATTTCAATTTCATTCAAAATCAGCTCTTCGTATTTTCATGAAAATTATAAATACCAAGTTTCGTTAACAAATCTTACATACATACAGAAAAAATGATCAAAACGGATTCAGTGGACCTCAAAACACGTATTTCCGCGAAAATCTCGTCAACGATTTTTTTCACGATTCCAATACTTCCTTATACTGTGTATAAGAAAGTAAAGTGGACCTCAAAATACGTATTTCCACGAAAATCTCGTCAACGATTTTTTACACGATCCAAATACTTCTATCGTGTATAAGAAAGTTAAAACAGAATTTAATATTTTGCCTACTCAGATTTTGTGGATATTAACAAACAAGTAAATGTTTATGTCAAAAATGTTATGTTATTAATGTAAAAATCTTTAAATAGGGTTTAAATGCTAGTAGTGAAAAAAAAAAATACAAATAAGTAGGTACACATCTCGTGAGAGAAGTTCTTTTTACCTTGTTGTATTTTAAATCTCGGCTTCGCCTCGCGCGAAAATTTAACACCGCCGGAAAACACATGCACTTCTCTCACATGGTGTATAATATACTATTCTCAACTCTCAACAAAGTAAGAATAACATTTCATACTTTGTAACGGAGATATAATGAGTCATTTACCGCCCATTGGCGATTTTTATAACTATAAATTAACTCTCGCAAATATGTAATGCATTATAATTTATTACACGCTGTTGAAAAAAATTGTATGTGCCATGAGCGTTAAGTAAATTTATTCATCTTACCGCTTCTTGCTACATGACGAACTACTGCGAACTGAAAACACATTGTAAATATGTCATTTTGCGTCAAGTCGAAGAAAAAATAAGAGAAATTGCTGCCATATGAAAATTTTACAATTTTACGTTTTCTATCGTCGCCTACGTTTATGTACCACAAATAAGTTACGGGTCTTTAATAAATCTTTGTTGTTCTGGGTGGCTATGGGTTGTGAAACGCATGTCTGTACTGTATTCATACAATTTGACCTTAAACGTCATAAATTATTATACATAAGTTAATAAAATAAAACAATTATTTATTTTTGAACTGTCTTACAGTAAAATATTTACTCAGGAACAAAAAACATTTACAGTAAAGCCTTATTTTCAAAATAGTCAGCGAATTGAAAACGGAATTGCACTTTTCTCATATTGAAAATGACGTTTGACGTTTTATTTAAGATTAAATTGTATGAATAAAGTACCAACATATGTTTCACAGCCCATAACCACCCAGGACAACAAGACTTATTGAACACCTTATAGATAGTAAATACATGGTGTAACGTTTTTCGTCTTTCTGGAAGTGTGTAGAATTTTTAAGGCACAAAAATAACTTACAACTATTTTTGTGAAATGAAAATAAAAGTATTTATTGAATGAAATAAAAATAAAAATGAAAGAAACTTATTTAAAATTAATTAACACTACAATAAAACTTAAACACTACTAATAAATATTCAGACGCTAATATTATTTATTTTACGTTCACTAAAATTACTATTTATATTACGTACACAAGAGCAGTTATATATTTCACGACATTTATGTTACGCGTTCGAAGTCAACTGTCTACTGCCCTCCCTCGAGCTGTCTCTACGGTTTTATACTGCCGTCCGTAAAAGATTTCCAGAATATTCTTCTCTCGCTCTCCAACCGCACGCTCAAATATACGAGCTCGCTCCATGCATCAGGGTGGTTCCGCAGCAACGCTCTTGTCCCCAAGAAGGTTTCGGGAACGCTCTCGACTGACTAGCTTTATATTCGTTACACTGCCCCCTCCTTAAAACTGTTTATCTCGGAACAGATGTTGACGGGTTGCAGAGAAGTTATGACGAAATCTGAAAGTCGAACTTGATGCATTCTGAGGTCTTAAAGAAGTGGCAATCCACAGTGCGATCTCATTTTGTTCTTCCTTTGGGGTTAAAGCTGCAGACAAGAATATCAATTCCTGTGCGGTGAAAGAGAATTTCTAACATATTCCTAATTATTCTCCACTCCAACCTATCTAGTCCACAACCCAATTTTGGTACTGCCAGCTTCATAATATCGTTATATAAAAGATGTTCTCGCAAATCGCTCAGTGCTTCCCATAAGGTGCGATAGGTGGGCTTCTGAGATGATCGTGACTTGGTGACTAAATAGTAAAGGTACCGTTTGTGTTCCGAGTTGTCTCGCAGTTTTAGTGTTCTTCTAACAGTTGGACGTTGATTGGCCAGGTCTTGTAGCCGTTCAAATTTCTTCTTAAATACCGTGGCAATACCTCGGGACATGTTTAAGTCTTCCGCCACACAGTGGGCAATGGAATACTCCAAAGGCACCAAGAACATATCTCGATGTTCTTCTTTTGTCACGCCGTACCGTGCTTTATGATCGGTGGAATATTTCTTCATGAAGTCTACAAATGTTAATTCAGGTTCATGTTCTTGGACGCAACGAACATTTGCTGCATAAACATCACTAATTTCATGGTTATTTCCAGCAAAAGGTGCTAGTCGATTAAAATGGACTACTCACGGCTTCCCAGTCGGCATTTTTCTTATTCGGTAGATAACGTCATTTATCCTCTTCATCACTTCATAAGGTCCCTCCCAGCATGTTTGTAACTTTGGTGATAGACCACGACGCTTCTGTCGATTATGTAACCATACCGACTCTCCAGGTTCATATCCTCCCTTTCCTGTCCTGATGTCATAATGATCTTTCATTCTGTCGCTTGAAGTTTGACCGAACTTGTACGTGAATGTCGTTCATTCTTCTTCGTAAATCGGTGACGTAATCTTCTCCAGCTAGATCTTCTCCAGGTTTATATCCAAATTTCAAATCGCACGGCAACCGCAACTCACGTCCGAATACGATATTTGCGGGTGCATATCCTGCACATATGAACTATATGCCATAAAAACATATGCAAATAACGATCCCAATCTCTTTGGTGGTTAGAGATAACTTTCGACAGATATCTGTTGATCGATCTATTCATTCGCTCAACCATGCCGTCCGACTGCGGATATAATGCAATCGTTCTTGTCTTATGAATGTCCAATATTTTGCAGATATCTTGAAACAAAACCGACTCGAAGTTTCTTCCCTGATCGGAGTGTATTTCGCGTGGTACTCCAAATCGACATATATAATCCTTCACCAATACTTCAGCGACGCTGATTGCTTCTTGGTTGGGCAGAGGGTAAAATTCAATCCACTTGCTGAAGAAGTCCATGACGGCTATTATATACTTGTTGCCGTCATCAGTTTCTGTCGATTGCAATGCGTTAAAATGGGCTTTCTACGTTGTACTGACGAATAAGAGCTCTTCGTTTCCTATGTGGCCCATTACTTGCAGCGCAAACTACGCATTTCTTGCACCACTCTTTAACATCTTCTTTACAATTTAACCAGTAAAGCCGTTCTCGCAACTTCTCAGAAGTCTTGTTGACTCAAAGGTGTCCTCCAGCAGATCCGTCGAGAATCTCCTTCAATACTTTAAGTACTCTGTTCTTAGCAATTAGTACTTTCCGCATTCTCCAAGATACGTTTTAAGAGACCCTCTTCAATAATTAAAGAGTCCCTTTGCGCCCAGTACGATTTTACATTTTGGGAGTATGGTGCAAATAAATAAAAAAATAAATATATCATCACGCCTTCTACCCATTACTGGGTGTGGCACTGTGCTGAAGCAGATCTCGGTAAGTGATATATTTTGCGCGTGAAGTGCGGTTACCAGTCGTCAAATCACGGCCCCCAAACATGTTAGTGATGGAGGAGCCACAGGGATAGCTTTTTCAAATTATGGTGCAACATCTTGCCAAATCGGTTTGTCCCCTTTCCTTTCCAATTTATTATAATTTTTTAATCCGGATCATTTTCCTGATTTTTCCGCAATTCTTCCGGTTGCCATTCATCATCGACTACTGTTGTTCTTAGCATAGCAGCTTGTTTCTCTTCCACTTGGCAACAATGTTTGCATTCTTTGGAACACGGTCTCCTGGACAACGCGTCAGCGTTACGATGGCTCGTTCCCACTCGATGTTTAATGTTAAAATCATATTCCTGCAACATTTCGATCTATTTGGCTACTTGACCTTTTGGATTCTTAAATTGTAATAGCCATTTCAAGGCAGCATGATCAGTTCTTATCAGAAATCTTCAGCCGTATAAATATTTGTAGAAATACTCAGCGGACTTCAAAACTGCCAATAGCTCTTTTCTGGTGATGAAATAGTTCCTTTCCGGTTTCGACAGTGTTTTACTGAAGTAAGCAATAACTTTTTCACGACCATTTTGTACTTGAGAAAGGATACCGCCAACCCCAACATTGCTGGCATCTGTACCCAGAATGAATCTCCCTTCCGGAAGGGGATAACTTAAGACTGGCGCGGTTGTCCGAGAAGCCTTCAATTTTTCAAATGCTGTTTGACAGTCATTTTCCCAAACAAATCTTCTACCTTCTTCAGTAAGCCGTGTCAATGGTTTGGCAATATTGGCAAATTCTTGTACGTATCGCCGATAGTAAGTGCATAAATCAAGGAAACTTTTCAATTCATGCTTGTCCTTTGGTACTGGCCAGTCCCTTACAGCTTTTATTTTCTCTTCATCACTGCAATTCCCACCACATGCCCGAGATAATGCACTTTCTCCTGGAACAGATGACACTTCTTCGGACTGAGCTTGAGATTTGCCTGTTTCAATCTTTGAAAGACTTCTTCCAAATTCTTCGTGTGATCCTCGAACGTTTTTCCAACCACAATAATATCATCGAGGTACACCAAACAGGTTTTCCATGACAGCCCAGCTAATACGGTTTCCATAAGTCGTTCAAATGTTGCAGGAGCATTGCACAAGTCCAAATGGCATAACTGTGAATTGCCAAAGTCCTGTTCCGATGGTAAAAGCTGTATTTTTACGGTATTTTGGTTCCAAGTCAACTTGCCAGTATCCGCTTTTTAGGTTCAACGTAGAGAATATTTTTGATCCAGCCAACATGTCCAGAGTACCTATCGTCTATTCGGGAAAGTGGATAACTATCCTTTTTCGTTACGTTGTTAAGTTGACGGTTATCTACACAGAATCGGGTGGGTCCATCCTTTTTCTTCACTAATAGCACTGGTGAAGCCTATGGACTACTGGAAGGTTCAATCACACCTTCTTTCTTCATTTCTTCAATTATCCTTTCACTTCTTCAGGATTTGCCAGTGGTAATCGTCTTGCACCTTGACGGATGGGTCTTGCATCTCCAGTGTAGATTTTATACTGGACAACGTTCGTTCTGCCCTTGGATTTCTTGTCATTTTCAAAGATATCTTGATACTTGCTAATTAAGTTCTTCGCTTTAATTTTCTCGTCAGATGTCAGTCCGAGAAAAGATATTGATATTTTATTGAGTAAAGAATCCAAAATATTGCTAGTTGGGGTTTTCTGAGTTACTATTGTTCTAATAATCGAAGATACGGATGAACATTCCCCTACTATTGTGCCGTGTTTTATTGTAACCGGATACTTATTTATGTTCATTATTCAACCTGATATTACCTTGTTGGCCTTTACCAGTGATTTTCCAACCATCACTCCACGACCAGTTTCTTCATCATTATTTCGGGGTTCCTGCACAAAATTTTCCGTCAAGCTGTGCTTCCACAATTACTATTACGCAGTGCTTGAGGTCCAGTTTAAAACCATATTTTTCTATGACATCCATTCCAAGAATGAAGTTATCTTCGATTTCGGCAACCAACACACGACGTTTGAGGAAAGTGTGCCCGATGTTGATGGTCACATCTAATTCTCATTATATTGTAGCTAGTTCTCTAGTTGCTGTACGTAATCGCCACTTAGTCGGATATAGTTGTGTCGCTACAAACTTCTGTGTTAAGTCGGATCTTGTTATTGTTTTCGTCGCACCCGTATCCAGCAACATTTTGAGTGGCCTTTCGTCAACAAGACCATCCACAAAAATGCTGTTGACTTTATGATGAAGAGAGGCGACATATCCGATAGAATGTGGGACTACCAGTATACAGGTCGAAGACTGCCCCCTCGCATCAACCCGAATTAATTCTTCTGATTCAGCTTCTGTTTCCTTTTACAGTGGTTTCTCACAAAACCTTTGCGGATGTCCTCGTTCACCGCAGTTCCAGCAACGCATTTTCTTCTTGCTTCTAAGTACTTCGGTAGCGATTCGTCGTAACTTCTTTTCTATATCTTCATTATCTTCGTTTTTTATGTCGCTGTTTATTGATCGTACCCTAAATTGGCTACGCTAAGCTAGTTTCGCAGCTTCTTGTTCTAAAGCATGAGACAGTGCATCGGCTAATGTTTTGGTCGAGCCAATCTGAGTGCTGGCTGAATTTCGCCTTCTCGAATTCCATAAATAAAGCACTCTAATACGCTGTCCGGAGCTGTAGGATGTTCGAGGCGAACCAAGTGAGCAACATCAGCTTCAAATTCTTGGAGAGTTTCATTCGATCTCTGATATCGATTCCTTAATTGTGTTTGGTACACTTGTTCTAGGTGCGCATTTTCATATCACATATCTAAATGCTTAACCAGCTGGTCGTAATCTTCCTGCTCTTCTTGTTTTAGTATCTGTAAGATATCGACGGCATTTCCACGCAACGCTACTGTTAATGAAATTGCTTTCTTTCTCGGTGACCAACCGTTAGCTTTTGCAGCCGCTTCATATTGTCTCAAATAATTTTGCCACGATATTTTTCCATCAAATTCCGGTGTTTTTATGCGAATTGTTGATGCAGTCTCATCTTTTGCTATTTTCTTTCACTCACTGCTTCTATTTCAGCCACACCAGGACATAAATTCGATGCTGGAGTTGCAGTGAGGAATTTATTTTTTAACTGTTCTATTTTCTTTTCATATTCGTCTTTTAATTCATTTAAATTCTCGTGTAACTTTTGTTCTAGAATTCTAGAACGCTCTTCAGATTTTCTGGAATTTTCTTCTAACTTCTGTTCCAATTCTTCTTTTAAAATTCTAGAATTTTCTTCTGATTTTCTAGAATTCTCTTCTAACTTCTGTTCCAAAATTCTAGCATATTCTTCTGATTTTCTAGAACTCTCTTCTAATTTTTGTTCCAGATTTCTAGTTTTCTTCTAACTTCTGTTCCAAAGTTCTGGAATTTTCTGCTAAATCGTCTTTTAGAATTCTGGAACTTTCTTTTAATTTTTGTTCCAAAGTTATAGAATTTTCTGCCAATTCTTCTTTTAAAATTCTAGAACGTTCTTCAAATTTTCTGGAATTCTCTTTTAACTGTTGTTGCATCCTGTTAATTCTTCTTTTAGAATTCTAGAACTTTCTTCTGATTTTCTAGAATTTTCCGCCAATTCTTCTTTTAGAATTCTAGAATTTTCTTCTGATTATCTAGAATTTTCCGCCAATTGTTCTTTTAGAATTCTAGAACTTTCTTCTAACTACTTTTGCAAAGTTCTGGAATTTTCTTCTAATTTCTTCAACATTTTACGATTGTCATTCGAACCAATTTCAAATACAAATTCTTCAGCAGCCTGGTTAGCCGCCTCTAAGGCCTGTCGTAGACGCTGCTGTAACGTTGCTTTTAATTCCGATGAGTCCAAATCTCGCTCCTCTAACTCCCTCTTTAGGTCCACAACTTTCAACTCACTTAGTTTTAAACCGAACGACGCCATTTTATTTACTTTTTATTACACACTTCACTATTTAATAACCCCACAATATTCAGACACTAATATTATTTATTTTACGTTCACTAAAACTACTATTTATATTACGTACACTAGATTTGTTATTTATTTCACGACATTTATGTTACGCGTTCGAAGTCAACTGTCAACTGCCCTCCCTCGAGCCGTCTCTACGCTTTTATACTGCCGTCTGGTGGTCCCTCTGCAACGCTCTCGACTGACTAGCTTTATATTCGTTACAATAGTATAATTATTAATATAAAAATTTAACTAAAGTGAAACTTTTCTGACTGCAATTAAGCAAATTTATCAATAATAGATTTATTATCTAATGACTGACTTCTTCATTTTCTATATACATATATTGTTGGCAGATGCATAGGCAGCGACAAATATACATTGGTATTTATTTTCATAAAAAAAATATGTATATATCAACTTTTGTAAATATTAGAATAATTCAAAAACATTTAAGTATTTGTTAGAGAAAACATATTACTTCCAACATTTGTTTTTTAAATAATTTTCAAGTTGTAATATTCTACAATTTCAAGCATGGGTTAAGCCGCCTAGAATGTTCTGATGAACTGAAGAAAGTGTTTGGTTATGAGTCATGTTCATTGGCTACCGTAAAACGTTGGTACAATGAATTTCGTTTTGACTGTGAATCTTTAAAGGATCAACGTCGTACAGGACGTCCAAAAACTACTGTTATTGACGAAAACATTGCGCGTGTACGCAACATGATAAAGGAAGATCGTCATATTACTGTCCGTTCGATTTAAGCAATCTTGCACAATTATTTGGGTGTAAGGAAGCTATGTGCTCGTTGGATTCTACATAATTTAACATCAGTTCAAAAGGCAGATCGTGTCAATTGATGAAAAGCCACTCTTGTACGCTTTGCTCGCGGATCCCCTCACTTGATTTATAAAGTTGTGACTGATGACGAAAGTTGGATCTATTCGTACGATCCCGAAAAATGCGCGCTCCTACAAAAGTTGTTCGTGAAAAAAGATGTAACAAGAAGATGGTCGCTACTTTTTTTGGTATTACTGGGCATGTTGCAACAATAGCTCTTGATGATTATAGTACAGTCAATTCTGAATGGTATACTTCAGTGCTTCAAAAGATCCGTTATAATCGATCAAGAGAAATGGTCATATGCATCATGATCATGTCCGTCCACATACAGCCGCTCGAACAGTAACGTATTTAAATGAGCAATATATTGAATTGATGGGTCATCCGCCATATAGTCCCGACTGGGCACCCAACGACTTCATTTTGTTTCCCCAGGTCGAAGATGCGGGGAATGCGTTTTACTTCGGTAAATGAGATTGTCGATGCATTCAAAAGAGAGATAAATGACATGTCTCCAGAAACATGGAAAAAATGTTTTGAAAATTGATTTCTTCAAATGCAAAATGGAGAATATTTTGAGAAAATTTAATAAAATTATGAGAATGAAATACCGTGTTTTACTATATTAGGCTAAACATTTCGAGAACAGCCCTCATCGTAATGTTATTTAGTCGGCATGGTTTGATGTGCATACCCAATATTAAAAATCCGGACGTATCGGTTTAATGTAATAGTAATAAATTATTATTATTATTACTAAATGTAAAATATAATTGTGTAATCCTCACTGCCCCACAATCTCACTATATGGTAAAAACATTGATTATGTAAACGAAATTAAAACACTGGGAATAATATTAGACAAAAAGCTAACTTGGAAAAAACATATCACAGTACTAAGCAAAGAATGCTATAAAAAACTAAATATTCTCAAAATACTGGGGAGCTGACAGGAAACACTTGCATTTTATATATAAATCACTAATACGCAGCAAGCTAGATTACGGATCAATAATATACTCGACAGCAAAAAAATCGAACCTTCGCTTACTAGATACTATACACCACACCGCACTAAGAATCATAACGGGAGCACTTAGATCTTGCCCAATAGAAAGCATATATTGTGAAACAAACGAGCCATCCTTATATGATAGAAGAAAATTTTTAACTCTGTCATACGTTGCAAAAATCTCTAGCCAACCAAACCATCTCACATATTAATATATTATTAACCCCATCAACTCGAACAATACCACAATACACTCGCCCTTCCAAACCCACATTTACGAACTGTTGAACTCCTTAAACCTCAACCTCCCAGTAATACAAGAAAACTAAATATCCCAATCCCCTCCATGGACCATCGAAATACCAAATGTTAATCTTGATCTACTTAAATTTGATAAACAAAACACCAATCACGACGTAATTAAAAATCATTTTAATGAAATAAAGGAAAAAAACTTAGGCAAACATATAATATACACGGATGCATCCAAAATAGAAAATAAAATAGGGGCTGCCTTCGTTACTGAAGATGAAACATTATTTCACCACTTACCAGACGAATACAGCATATACTCAGCAGAAATGCTTAGTATTTACCTCAGCCTGCAGCACATAGAAAAGATCACCAGCCAAAACTACACAATATGCACAGATTCCCTTAGCAGTCTTCAATCCATCCTGACAATATATCCTATACATCCCATAACAAAAAATATTCAAGACCTCCTAATCCAACTTAACACAAACAATACTCAAGTGAACTTCATTTGGATCCCATCGCATACAGGAATACCAGGCAATGAAAAAGCGGACACAGCTGCCAAGGAAGCCACAAAAATCCTCTTCACTCCCAGTCCCATTGAAGCAAGAGACATCGCAGCGACATTTAAAAACAAAATCAGAGAAAACTGGAATCTACGATGGACCAACCTCGAAACAAACAAGTTAAAAAACATACAAGAAAAAATTCAACCATGGCAAGAACCCGAAAACTCTACCAGAAGAGATCAAGTAATATTTACAAAAATAAGAATTGGTCATACTAGGCTAACACACAAGCACTTATTTGAAAAAACAAACCCCAAACAATGCACCAATTGCAATATACAGATCACAATGGAGCACATCATACTACACTGTAAAAACTATGAAGATCAAAGACGGAAACACCGGATACCATCAACGATGAAAGAAGCCCTGAACGCGAGGAACTACACCCCTATAATGAAATATATCAAAGATATTCAAATATATAAGGAAATATAAATGTAAATTAGATTAATACCTATGAATGTACACATGCTAATACCCAAAGGGTGAAGCAAAAATCGAATAAAAAAAAAATCCTCACTGCATTGCATGTGCGACTAAAATTATTTACAGGTTTAAATATAAAACTAAATTTCAATGTCGTCGTCTGTTCAAAAATATGCGTACTTTTTCATTATTTGTTGATTAGCTATGCGGTTTTTAGTGTGCTATGTCTTGAGGCAAGGGTTTTCTAATAAAACAACTATTACTTGCAACCATGTGCTTTTATTTTATTCAATAACTCATTAGGATTCCCCGGCAATGTTACCGTGAGAACCCCTCACAACCCACCACCTTCACACTGCTCGGTACGTACCACTACAGGTTTACAATCGAGGCGCCATCTACTTAACTAAGTATTTACTAACATCTATATACTGCAATTTTTCCCCCTAAAAAAAAAAAATAAAAAAAAATATTACTTATAAATATCTTGTAACAATTATATAATTTCTCAAACAGAACAAATTTCTTTACAAATTTAAACGATCTGGTTGATGACGAACTCGCTGAGATCTACGTGGTCCTGAACTTCCCGACCCATTGTCTACTACAGTTTCGGGTATTACTATTTTTTATTTTTCATGGTTTTGTTCCACTGCATCATCTGGGACTATCATACCCTTTGGGGATATCTGCGACCGTATTGTCGCTGAATCGCCACTTTCGTCAGCTATTGGCGCATTACTTTCCAAACATGTCCTATCTATCTTCTGTGCACAATTAAATTAATATTCTTTATCTCCCAGATAAGCTTCCAAAAGTGGGTAACCAGCTGCCCCGAAAACGGCTACCACGGAGGATAACGTAACAAAAATCCACGATCTCATATTGGCAGACCGCCGATTGAAGATGCGCGAGATAGCTGAGACAGTAGGCATCTCAAAATACCGCGTGGGTCATATCCTGCATGAATTATTGGGCATGAGAAAACTGTCGGCGCGATGGAAACCGCGTTTGCTCACTCCGGACAACAAGCGCATCCGTGAGATTATTTCAGAGCAGAGTTTGACGATGTTTAGGCGCAATCCGAAGGAGTTTTTGCATCGTTTCGTGACCGTCGACCAAACATGGGTACACTGGTACACCAGAGACCAAGGAACAGTCGAAACAGTGGACTTCACCGGGCGAACGTGCTCCAAAGAAGGCGAAGACTGACCTATCGGCCGGAAAGGTGATGGCCACCGTTTTCTGGGATTCAAAAGGTCTGATCTACATCGACTACCTGGAGAAGGGCAAAACGATCACAGGGCTCTACTATGTCGAATTATTGGGCCGATTCGACACCGAATTGCTGAAATACGGTCCCATTTGGCGAAGAAAAGAGTGCTTTTTCACAATGACAATGCTCCGGCACACACCTCCGCCGTCGCCACGGCCAAATTGATAGAATTAGGCTACGAACTGCTGCTCCATCCACCGTATTCTCCGGATTTGGCCCCGTGCGACTTTTTTTTGTTTCCAAATTTGAAAATGTCTCTCGCCGGGCAGAAATTTGAGTCGAATGAGGCAGTTATCGCCGCCACGGAGGCCTACTTTGCAGACCTCCAGAAAACGTATTTTTTCAGACGGGTTAAAGAAGTTGGAGCATCGCTGAATCAAGTGTATGGAACTCAAAGGGGATTATGTTGAAAAATAAATCGCCACTTTTCCAAAATTTTTGTTATTCTTTTGTAGGCTAAGTACTTATCGGACCATCCTCGTATGCGTATCTTACAATATTTTATCTACGACCGAAAACACCACTAAAAATATCGAAATTATTGACATGAATATCATCCTTGATGCTGAAAAATTCATTATTTTATTGAGCATGGCAACCATGATGAACAGTAATTAATAGTTATTTACGACACTAATTCGTAAATCTTATCTTTAGTTACAAGCGGATTAAAGTTAAAACATGAACGAAGCAAGTGCTTCAATATCCTTGAGAGATTAAAGATGCTTTTCGTATGTGTATCGTACAATATTTTATCTACGACCGAAAACATTAGCAAAATTATATTATTGACAACGATGTCCTCCATGAATACTAAAAAATTCTATATTTTAGTAAGTTAACAATTATGCGTTATTAAAAATTTTAACTACTCATTTCAGAGCAACCTATGACTAATGAAATCTTGTTATTAAACAGTCATCTTACGAACTAAAAACAAAGAACTAAAAGTCAGTTTTACACATAATTTTGGATAAAATAACAATAATATATTGTAAAACTGCTATATATGCACATTCTATAATAAATCTGCAAAATCACTTTCTACAAAAAAGACTTAAAACCAGACAAAAGCAGGAGAGAAATTAAAATTAGGAGCCTACCTGTGCTTTCATTATTAGTCGCTCTGTTTTTAATTCATGTCCCGCATTGTTTATTATTATATCTACATGTGTACGTATCGTATAATAAACGGTACACGTTTAAAAAAGCCTAAAATATTGCACACACAGCCGCTCTCACCTTCACACACATAGCAGCCGACGAATACTAGCATGCGGTAATTGTTTCTGAAATTATTCCACCTCGACATATCGTTGTCTCTGTCCTGGGCGATGTTTTCACATAGATGTGTTTCTGTCGCTCTGAGCTCATGAATAATGCACGGGAGGGCTGGCGTGACCACGGCCTACCCTGATTCATTGCCTTTCTCTGCGCTCCAGAGCTCCGGCAGCGCGAGCGCTGGCTGTTCGCTGCTCGCTGCTCGGTGACGATGTGAAGGGATATTTTAGTGGGCGCGTTGGTTAAGTTTATGACCACTGGAAATGGTTGCAAGAGCTGATTTTGGTTATAAAATTAATTATTTACTCCCCTGTTGTGGTCATTTTTAGTTAATTTAGTTGAATATGTTTGTGACATTTTTTTGTTTTTAAAATTATGTTTTTTGGCATATTATTGTTTCTTTAGCGTGGAATTATACCAAATGGTATATGATCCACATTTTGTAAATAAATTAGTTTTAAAATCGATTTATTAAAAACAACCAAATGAGATGCGTGTTTTTATTTACAGATTTGTACTTATATTTATAACATAAATAAGACAAACTAATATATACACTACAACCAATATAACTAATCCAGAATGAAATCAAATAGAAGATAATAACAACAGCGGTTAAATAAAAGAGACGAGACAAAATTATTTTTAAATAAAATATATTGCAACATGAAAGAATAAAAAGTTAAAATTTACAAAAGTATTTACAAATGAATGTTGAAAATTAAACAAATTAACGAAGTTGGCAAACAATAACGTTTGTACAAAATATAACTTAAATAACTAAATTACATGGCAAGACTCAGAGATGGACTACTGGGCCTATTGGTCGATGGCTCCACGGGTCGGTGCTCGGAAGGCCAGTATAGGACCGCATTTTAGCTTGCTTAGATCGTATTTTTTATAGTCCGGTTCAACTATAGCCCGGACTGAAATTCTATAACCAGTTCGTCCCTGGCAAGATTACATCTTGCATACTAAAAAAAAACTTGTATCGATCAAAAAATTGAACTACTACTGACAAAATATTATTTTTTAAATGGTGTGTTTAAAGGAGATAAGAGGGTAATATCACTGCATTTGTGTAAAGATTAGTGTGATTGAGTTTACATAAAAATACTTGCAAAGGATGAGTGCGAAGGTATAATTTTCCAACATACACATATATCAACACATATCATCTAAGCAATTCAGAAAAGTCATAAATACTATAATTAATTAATTAAGGAACACTCAAATTATTACAAACACTAATAGATTTGATAAAGCAAAGTTCTGGCTAGACAACTTTTAAAAATATACTTAAGATAACATTTAATTACATTCGTCTGTGTATCTATATGTCTGATTGTGTGACGAACTGAATTTTCCTACAAATTTTCAAAATGTTTAGTTAAGTTAGGTTAGAAAGAATGTTAAAAATATTAGTACATGTAGACCTGTTGTCCAATTTATCAGCAAACGTATTCCAAACGATTTATTCAAATTAATAATTTATTTAACGATAGCACCTAAAATAAGATTAGAATAAGTATACAGTATTTTAGGTTAATTTTGACGTACTTGAGTCAGGCTAGAATACAATTTTTGTCCTATTTCATTGATATAGTTCACTGTTTTTAAAGTAATTAACCCATTTGCGACCAAGATAAAAGAATGGCGACAAATAAAAAAATCATATTTATTGGTTTAAATAACATAAATAAAGATTAATATGTATATAAAAAACGCATGATTGGCCGAATAAGTGAAATTATTAAGAATGATATTTTTCGAAATAAGTAGTATGTAAATACATATTACACGTTCTGTACAGGTAGATTGTCTGACAGTGATACATTCTACAGTGTCTTCTGATTCCTTGTGTAATAATAACGTGTATATATTGGCCTATTCGAACTTCATGTACATTTGCAGGTATAGGTTTAGATATTCTACTTTTAAGGAGCCTTAATGCTATAAATGATTTGAAATCTAGTCGATTTATTTTGTTTTGTCTAGTTTTCTGTTGTCACTTAGATGTAAATTTCTTTTAATGGACTTATATTTGTTCTTACTCATATAATCTTTTACTATTTGAACACCTTTGTCTTCATCAGTTGATCAAAACATATATTCCTGTAGCAACGTATGGTATCCTGAAAGAATTAAGATACCTACGAAGTTGACTAAAACTTCCTTAGTCGAAACAAAGTCATGTCTATTATTATCCTGTGCGTATTTCACTGAGAATTGAACAATCAGATCTTGAACGTCGTTATCGAAAAATTCTAAATATATTTGCACCATAAAGGTGATAAATCCTTTAATTCAGACTTCACTTTCTGAACCATTTCTTCTTCTTCTGGTAGAGGTAAATGTTGATGAATACATTGTCTTTCTAATTATTATTTTTTGTTCATACGTGCAATAGTTATCGTTTCTTTTTACTGGCTAAAGTTTCATTGTCCGAACTATCATACAAATAATCCTCATTTATGAGTATTTCAAAAGTTCTCACTATGTCGACGTTTTTAGTTAATTCATCAACTTCGGCAGGAATGTATACGGCATCAATAGTTCTAAAAGGGTACAAATATCTAATAATTGAATAAAAATCCAAACTTAAAACTAACCACAGTCATTATTCAATTCATTTAGAGTTTCTTCCAAAGCTAGCTAATTCTTTTTAAATAAGATATTTAGGCATAATGAAAATATTTATTTTTGACAATATTCGACAAAGTTCGACCGGAATATTACAAGGAACTTCACATATACGACCAATGTTGCGTAAACATACCAAGTCATATTTCAGCATGAATTATAAAAAAATTGGTTTTCATAAAACTTTTAAAAGTAGTTTTACATAATAATAGGTATATTTTGAAACAATTTCGGATAAAACTAAGTAACTGTCTACTCTAGAAATCATCCAAAATTAGTATCAAATTTGTGCTCCAAAATCACATATTTTTTAAAGTATTGCCTCTCGTGCCATTATAAACGTAAATTCGTAATAAATGCATTTTTTAATTATACTTGCTGCGAGTTTATGAAATAATTGTACTTTTTCGTAAAAAATATTTCTTTGGCTAAAATAAAAATTCATGCATTTGATGTTGCGTATACGCAACAGCGGCCATAATGGGTTAATATTTTTAATATTTTACAATCGGTTCCACTTGGAAAGGAATCAGAATAATCAGTAGTTCTTTATTTAAAACGATTTGAAGTTAATGTAATCGGGCCAACTATAAAAAAACTGTCAGAATTTTCCAGAATTCTTTGCGATACTTTCATTTTCGGGAACCAATCAGACGATCAATTAACTGTCACGTTGGCATAATTCCACCGATAAGAATAATTGTTTACCTCATATGTTGCTAAAGCCACAGCCAATCAACATAGAGAAAATTGACGTCAATTTAGTGTTTCAAGTTCGAGACTGGCACTCGGTGTTGAATCCTCGCCTAGGAAGATTCTGGAACGAATACACACTCTCATGAGTTTTTGATGTGCTCTGATCTTCGGATTCCAAGCTTCCTGTCAGAGCCTTTTGTAGAGTCGTCTATCTCGAGGTTCTGATGTGCGCTGGTCCACTTCTGTATTGAAGTTTCCTGTCAGAGTTCTTAATACTCAAAAACATTTACTCATTCTTGGAGGTGTTGTTTCCTGTCATCTATATTCACACGAAACTTACCAACGTTGATCTGTGATGTGCGTTGGCCAATATTGGGTTACAGGTTCCTTATCAGACAACTTTTGAATGAAAGGTGATGCGCGCGCTTCTCAAAAAGTTGTTTGCTGCAATTTATACTTACACAAAACTCACTCACGTACACAAAATAAACTTTCGCTCATTCTTTCATCTGTAATGTGCGGTGGCCTATATTGGGTTACAAGTTCCGTATCAGAGATCTCTTGAATAAAAGGTAGTGTGCGCATTCCTTAAGGAATAGTTTCCCACCTCTTACGATCACACAGAAACACCTTTAACCAAAGATAAATAATACAAACGGGTTTTTATTAAGAAAACACACTATCGTAAAAATAAATATAAACAAACCTTTTCTTCCTCAAACTTAAAAAAATTAAATAATTAATACTAGCAACTAAAGCATATTTAACTGTCTTCTATAAAAAGTTAACATTCATAATTAAAGCAAATGAACTTAAATCTACGATCACTTCTATTCTTACAATTAATAATGCACTGCATCTAATGTTTATAACCAGGGTTGAGAGATTTAAATCAAATTAATTTAAATCATGATTAAAATCAAGAGATTTTTTTTTTAAATCATTGATTTAAATCAAAATAAATTAAATTTAATAATTTAAACATAAATGAATAATTTTTATTATTGTATACGTATAATATATGTCACAACCGTACCCACAACATTTGTCACAACCGTACCCAACGCATACTTTCGAAAACAAACAATCGCTATGACTGGGCCAAGTAATCTACGTAAAAACTAATCACTCGTAATTAACTACTAATATCCAACTTACAACAAAAAAATATATGATATAATCTATCTGTATACAAATAACAGTAAATATTAAAAGAAATTAAACAAAAAAACTTACTTTTGACTGTTAAAAAGCAATGTAGACTCCTGCTTACGTTAGCGTCGCGCGCTGGCTGACGTAACCTGGGGAACGCGTTTAGACATACATGCCGCTTCTCCCTCCCCTTGCACCCTTTCTGCATTCCGTATAGTTTTGCTGTTATGACGACTGTCACTACCTTAACCTGGCACAACCGTACCCAGTCTCCCCTAATATTGTAAATATTTAAAATACAACTCCATATATAATCAGCAAGATCTCTTAACTTGCTTCCTTCATCAATTCCACCGGTTATGTATAAACTGTTTTTAAAGTTCTTTTTACAAATCGTGACAGCGGTTTGAGGATTTTTGCGAAACTAGACGATCTAAATGTTTGGTAAGTCGTGCATGATGGACTTGACGACAACAGGCAAGTAAGTGAGTAAAGAAAGAAGATCTAAAAAGATGTATGGCCAAATAAGATCATATTACAAAGAGAGAAGACACTCATTAAAATTATTTGTTAATTCTCCTTGAATAAGGGAGGGTTACAACCGCACTTCACGCGCATAAATATATCACTTACCAAAATCTACTAGGCAGAGTGACACACTCAGTCATAGGTAAAAGACGTGATAATATATTTATTTTATTTATTTTAATTAATGGAAAACCTACATAAGAAAACAATCATTAATGAGACTATTATTCAATAATATTTTTATGTTAAATTGTATGTGACCGCCAAATTCAGAACGCCTCGATATTATTTATGAACTAAGTTGTTAGTACAAAATGTATTCAAATCTTCAAATCGTAATGTAAAATTCTGCTGCATATGGTGAAGGCAGCTAGAAAAATGTTTCAGTGGAGATGAGGCAGTTTAAAACATTAAATAAATTGAAAACAAAATAAACGCGGTGGCTATCGTAGCCAGCGGTACCCAACTGCCAAGGTAGTGGAACTAGAATAAATACTGGACGTTTGGGAAGAGTGAAAACTTGCATAAAGTACGTTCATGTGCCAATCTGGTAACACAAACGTTAACAACACAACACAACAATAGAATAAACAATTAATAAGAAATTGACAGCAATATTCGGAACTAATTAATAAATACAAATCAAGATAATATTAATTATGAAGTTAATTCTAAGTACTGAATATATGCAATACACACAAAAGTAAAACTTAACCAAATCCGTACAACATAATAAAAGTACTTATAGAACTTTATTACGTAAACTCCTTCAAAATATAATTAAATAATTATCGTACTTTGACACATGAAATGGATAAATACTATAACAATGGTTTATGGGTTTAGCTGTGAATGTGACCCGTAGCTGGGTAGAGTCGGTCCAAGATATTGGCGCCTAAACATCAAATTCCAACATAGCGGGCGTCACTTGTGTGCTCGTGATGTCACATTCGTTCCTCGTAGCACTGTTGATTGTTCTTCACTACGCCAATGATAATTCGAAGATACTGTCCAGGATTACGAGCAGGACCCAAACAACACAACGTTACAGAAAAGGAAAACAGCTCAAAGCAACAACAAAAACCAAAAACAAAAATAAAAAGCCTGAAACAGAAGTTACAGATTGGTTCATGTCAGGCAGCAAGACGACACTGAATTACAAAATAAATCAAAAAGAATTGCCAAAAAATCTAGTTTTACTTTACAATATTGAATGCATGAATTAGGCGGCTTGACGGTGGAAGAAAAGGTACAATCCTCGTCGAAATTAAATCCGGAAAAATCCGATGAATACTAAATATTCAAAATATAGTTGGTGTTACGTGCAATCTAGTCAAACTGTATTATTTTACGAGTAAATGAATTCAAATCACATACGCAACAATAATATAACAATAGTCCAACGTTACGTCTTGAAGATTATATTTTAAATCTAAATCTGCGACTCAAAAAATCCATTAGAAATAGCTACATCAAAATAAATTAGGTAATTTCGTACATTTTTTAATTACAGTTAAATGGTTTCAGTATCGGGCGACAAACATAACGCCATCTCGCTACATCTACTACAAAAACAAATACGAGATAGCAGGGGACACTATCTTATAGATAGAGAAAAATTAGGATTTTTTTTTTGAAACTGCGATTTCTTTGCTACGTTACTACTATTGCCTTGGTTACGGGTGGAAAAGAAACAAATGCGTTTCTGTAAACGAAAAGCACAAGTGCCAAAAGCAATTTATGCTTTACGAAACTGTCAAAATTAAAATTTATCAGATAGCGATTTAAATTTCGGGCTAAGCGCGGAATTTCATATTTTAGCCACATACGTTTATGGAAGAAGAAGATATACAGTGGTACATTTTGACGTTTATAAACATAACTTTTATAAATGTTGCACATAATTTCATCAGCATTCCTAATCTGTACATAATACAATGAACAAAGAAGTACTTGCAGGTGTATCATCATTAAATATGAAAATTAACATAAAGAAAAATGATTTTATTTAAAGAGTATGTGAAATACATAATATTTATTGTTTGTGTATATTAATACAATTGTTACAGCTGCTTTTATTAAAATAAGTGGAAACTTTTATACTATTTCAAGAAACTTTCATTTCTTCCGTACCTATTCATATTATCAACAAAACTATTATTAACAACAATTTCGGACGTTTTAGATGTACCAGCAGCAGGTTGATTGCCATTGACAAGAATAGATCTAACGTTGCTTGACCTAAGGTTGCAATAATCTCTGGAAATGTACATGATAAACGGCTGTATCATGTAACACATCGTTAATAATAAGCGACATTGATAACTTTTTTTTAGCTTTGGCAACATCGGTTTCGGTTTGACGTTTGTCAAATTTTTATTCATATAAATACAAATTTGACAAACGTCAAGACAAAAACGGTGATGCCAAAGCTTGTAAAATTTATCGATGTCGCTTATTTTTAAAGATATGTTACATGATACAGCCGATTGTCATTATAGTATTCAAATCTAGAGGATTTTGAAGGAATTCTCTTGAAATTAGTGAAATATTTTTAAATAACCTAGAATAATGAAGCAATCAATAATCTAACCATAGACACGTCGTAAAACATCGTTCTTGTGTAACATCATTAAAATTTTATAAATCCTGATAATATTTTAGTGTCTTTCTAAATTATCAGTTGTAAGAACAATGTTGTTTATAACACGTGTCGAAAAAGGTTACGTGCACGTGCAAATTTGCACATTCGGCAAGCCTCGTGCGTTAATCTCTGCACTTTCACGTAATAAGCCTTTTTCGGGCACTTGTTATAAAAATAATTATTACGAATTCACATTTGCAGACTTGAAAATCGATAATAAAAATAAAGGTCAGAAAATAAATTAATTTACGATAAACTACGATCATAATTATAACAACAATAACAAGCAAAATGAGCAAAAAATTATTTTAACTTTAAACAATGAGAGATGCTGACTTCACTGTACTCGTATCCCGCTACTAATTAATGACACGAAACAATGCAATGTGATTAGCCTGAAATTAAAATTAAAACTGAAGAAAGTTAATCAATATTATTCTACAAGATTAAATTTTACAAAAGACAGAAGAAAAGAGACATAAAAATAAATTTAAAGAAAAGTTCATAAGGCAAAAACGCCATATAACAAGTTTGCCCTGAGATGTAAGTATTGCCGGATTTATTAAGATACAATTTTTTTTGATAGTAATTGATTATTAATTTACTAAACTTAATACTTGTGTTATGTGAATTCATCATAATTTTTTGACTTAGCAAAAAAATATCTGATTCCAATTGTACTTACTTGATTAACTTTAATTTGAACAATTTCTAATTAAAAATCTAACATCGTTTAAAGGAGGAAAAATTAAAGCTTCTTTATGTCATATGATAAAAATATACCAGTGAATCATTAAATATAAGTTCTAAAAGCTTTTTCCATTGTAATGTTGTTTCTGTAGTTATTAATACGTCTTGTTTAGATTAAATTTCCTAAAATAATAAGTAGAGCGTTTTGCACATTAGGGATGAACAAATATATAAAGTAAATTTATTAAAACTTCGTGGTTTCTTTTCATTCTCACAGGGAAATAAGTAATTTCCTTTAATATTAATATGTTTATTTAGGTATTTAAGGTGGATCCAAACAATTGTTAAAAAAATATAAATGAAAGGCTTAAGGAATCCAATATTTATTTTTTTAAATATTTATTTTGGACGTTTCGAACTGAAAAATTAGCTCATCATCAGCAAATCACAATAAACGAAACATATAAGATAAATATTTTTAAAAATCAATATTGGATTCCTTAAACCTTTCATTTATTTTATGTTTATTTAAGCTTAAATATTTATAACTTGCTACACTCTAGGAATCTACAAACGATAAACTGAAAGTACCTCTCCTGATGTTAGTAATCCTACTCAAACATCTAGTGTTGGGTTCCACTTGTAATCAGAGTGAACTCTGGACAATGTATATTAATTTAACGCGCAACTAATAAATAATATTTAATTTGAAATGGAACAAAATATTATTTAAACAATTAAACAATAACGCAACTACAACCGACGGGAACTTACTGCATGGTCAATAATAAAACAACAACACGAATTCCACTATAACAAAATTACATAAACTTTAATAATTATAATAAGAACGTTCACTCATTTTCACAATATACGTAAAATATTTCAAAACTACTCACAAAAATTTAATAATTAAGTAATTTATAATTAAAAATGCGACATGTCAAAATGACAGTAGATGTTCTGCTTTCAAAAATTTCTATTTCTTTATACTCTATGAAACTTCTCAATTTGACGTTTTGCTTTAAAACCAACTTCATAGTAGAGTGTCAAAAATTTACTTTTTAAATACACATATTTGAAATGTATAATTATAATAAAACCGTCCCCTAATTTCCACAATATGCGTAAAGTATTTTAAAACTACTCACAAAAGTTTAATTTTTAAGTAATTTATAATTAAAAATGCGACATGTCCACTGACAAATGTCAAAATGACGTTAGATGTTCTTCTAAAAAATTTCAAAGCCTCCACACTCTTAGTTGATTTTTCCCCAAAAACGTATGTTTTTTCAAGTTTTCTCGCACATCATGTGCACGAATAATCTGAGACTATCAAAAGGCACTCCCCATGTTTGAGCTCTATCTAATAAAAAAAGTTGCAAATAAATCGGATAAACCGTCTAGGCTGTAGCGATTTACAAATGGGCGTGATGAATCCATATAAATATATAAATATATATACCTCTTATCAAAATAGTATATAGGACTAGCGGTCGCCCTGACTTCGCCAGGCCTCACGCTAAGCTCCGCGGACCCTGAAGTAGAATTCACTGTTGTAAGACAGTTTGACACAATATAAATTCAATTATTACAAATCTAAAACATTTCTGCATATCTTTCCATCCAAAGACCTTTTATTGATACTAAACACAATAGGTTTCGAAGATATTTCAATAAAACAACTGACGATTGAAAAAAATCCAATTCTGCTCGCGAGCTCTTCAAAAGACGTTTTACTAGATAGATAGGTTTTGAATAACTTTCATTAAAACGATTGATGAGAGGAAAAATCCAATTATGCACGCGAGCTCTTCAAAAGACCTTTCATTTGATACTAAACACGAAGAATTTTGAATCATTTTCACTAAAACAATTGAGGATCTAAAAGTATTAAATTTTGTACGCGAACCCTTCAAAAAATCTTTCTTTTTGATACAAACGCGATAGGTCAAATTTCAACTTTTTTATTTCATTACAATCTTCTTCTAAAGCCTTTTTATACGACACCAATACTTTAACTTTGAAACAGTTGACGGTTGTAAAATATACATTTTTTTTTTTCATTTGAACTTTCTTTCAAAACTCTTTCATATCCCAGCAAACTCGGCATGACTCGGAATACTTTGAATTTGAAACAATTAACGGTTGTAATATTGAATTTTTTTCTTTATTCCATCTACAAGTTCTTTCAAAACTTTTTATATGACATTAAACACGGCATGGTTCCGAATACTTTAAATTTAAAATAATTGACGGTCGAAAATTATATTTTTTTTATTTCGTCTGAAAGTTCTTCTAAATCTCTTTCATATGATATCAAACACGATATGATACAGAACACTTTAGGTTTAAAACAATTGAAGGTCGTAAAATTTCAAATACGTGTGTTATTTCCGAAAACATTTTGCTAAACTAACTTTTTATAAGAATTTGTTTATTGACACAATTGTTTGTTTGTAGATATTGTAAATAATTTTTGAAAAAGCAATGAGCGTTCGCCGGGATTTGAACCCAGAACCTTTCACTCGCATGGTGACTGCTCTAGCATTTCTTCAACTAAACGTTGCACGAAAGGCATGAGTATTCGCCGAGTGTTTGTAGCTCAATTAGTTAGAGCAGTCACCATGCTAGTGAAAGGTTCTGGGTTCAAATTCCGGCGAACGCTCATTGCTTTTTCAAAAACTAACTTTTTAATTATTTTATCTAAAGCTTCGTATAAAGCCCTTTCATATGATACCAAACATGGCATAATTCGGAATACTTTAAGTTTGAAATAATTGACAGTCTTAAAATTTCAATCAAATACGTGTTCTTTAAAGCCCTTCAATATGACACTAAACACGGTACGATTCGGAATACTTTAAGTTTCAAACTATTGACAGTCGTAAAATTTCAACTTTTTTTTATTTCATATGAAAGTTCTTCTAAAGCCCTTTCATATGACACCCAACACAATATGATTCGAATTACTTTATTTTAGAAACATTTGCTTATTGTAAAATTTCAACTTTTTTCATTTATCTGAAAGTTCTTCTAAAGCCCATTAATATGACACCAAACACGATAGGTTTTGTTGCAATTTCACTAAAGTAATTGCCGATTAAAAATATTATAATTTTGCCCACATGCCCTTTAAAATAACTTTCGTATTACCGATAGAAAATTTAAGTGCTCAAATGATTCCAATTCGAGTTATCTGTTTTTTTTTTAATTGTACTCTGCCGTGGATAAAATTTGCTTGGTTTTACTGTATATTATTACTGGAGACAAATGTTGTTGGGTTTATCTGTATACTTTATATAACTTGTCAATTTGATGTTTTATTTAGTGGACTTACAAAAAATTTCTTTTTAAATACCATATTTAAAATGCATAATTATAATTACAACATTCCCTCATTCCCCCAATATGTGTAAAATATTTCAAAAGTTCTCTTAAAAATTTAATACTTAAATAATTTTTAATTAAAAATGCGATATGTCCACATACAAATGTCAAAATTATAGTAGATGTTCTTTTTAAAATTTCAAAGCCTCCACACTTTTTGTATACTTTATAAAACTTGTCAATTTGACGTTTTGAATTAAAACCAACTTCATAGTGGACTATAAAAAATTTTCTTTTTAAATACCCATATTTGAAATTTGTATTAATAATAAAAACGTCCCCTCAGTCCCCCAATATGCGTAAAATATTTCAAAACTACTCTAACACATTTAATATTTAAATAATTTATAATTAAAAATGCGATATTTCCACTGACAAATGTCAAAGTGACAGTAGATCTTCTTCTTAAAAATTTCAAAACCTCCACACTCTTAGTTGATTTTGCCTCAAAAACGCATGTTTTTTCAAGTTTTCTCGCACATCATGTGCACGAAAAATCTGAGACTATCAAAAGGCACTCCCCATGATAGGCCTCTATCAAATAAAAAAAGTTTGAAATCAATCGGAAAAATCGTCTAGGCTATAGCGATTTACAAATGGGCGTGATGAATCCATATAAATATATACAGTCGAACTTCGATAACTCGAACCATGACTTGCCACAAAAAAAGTTCGAGTTATTAAGACTTCGAGTAAAAGAATTTTACAAAAATAAATTAGTATGTACATACATATATATTTATTTAAGTAAAAAAAACTACATTATGTATTTATTTCAAATAAAAGTATAATGTACATGTACATGTATGAATTTCATTCTTGTGTAAAATAATCAGTAATTTGTGACTGATGTACAGTTTTTTTAATCTTATTTTCAAAAAAAGCTTCAATTCTATTTAAATCTCTATAAATACATTCAGTTGTATCTTCATTTGTCTGTAAATATAAATTTAAAATTCTTATAGAATTAGCAACCATATCGTTGGAAGGTGGCTGAAAATCTTCCTGTTCATCATCACTTTCGCTGTCATCCATATCTAGGTAAGACTTGACAATATCCAAGATCGTCATCCACCTGCATATAATCATCAAGAGTGGCAGTGCCCTGTGAAATATTTAAATGTACCCAAGACTCGTATTCAGTTTGAATTACTGTTGTATTCTCTTTATTAATATGATTTAATTGTTCTTTGAGAAAAACTAAAGGAATATCGTCCTCTTCCTCCCACACAGTACACTGACCAAAGCCGGCATTTTTGAAACAATTAGCAATTGTTTCAGGCTTGACGTCAATATCCCAGGATTTTGTTACATCATCAACACAGTCCTTTAATGTAATGGAAAATTTCTTGTTTTCTTCCATGTGTTCAATAGTTTTTTTTAAGACTCTGCGACGATAGTAACATTTTAAATTCTGAATCACACCTTGATCAAGTGGTTGCAATTTGGATGTCATATTTGGGGGAAAAAACGCAAGTTTAATAAAATGTAGTTTTCGTTGAATATTTTGAGGATGTGCCGGGCAATTGTCTAAGAATAAGAGAATCTTTCTTCCTTTATTTCCAAACTGTTTATCCAAAGTTAAAAGCCATTCCTCAAAAAGTTGTCCTGTCATCCACGCCTTTGAATTTGCTTTATAATCAAGGGGCAGCCACTTAACACCTCGAAAGCAGCGAGGTTTATTACTTTTGCCTATCAAAAGTATCCTCAATTTTTCTGATCCGTCCATGTTTGCGGCTAACAATAATGTAACTCTCTCTTTGCTATGTTTTCCTCCATGGCATTTCTCATTTTTAAAAGTTAATGTTTTATCTGGAAGACATTTGAAGAATAATCCTGTCTCATCTGCGTTAAATATATCCTGCTCTTGGTAATCTTTTAATAGACTGGGTAAAACATCACGTTTCCACTTATCGCATTCCACATCACTTACATCATTACTTTCACCACATGCCTTTTTATGACATATACCATATCTAAAATAAAACAGTTAGTTTTAAAATTTGATTTAGCTTAAACACATTTTTTTTAGTACGTACCTTCTTTTCCAATTATCCAACCAACCAGTGCTTGCCTTAAAATCTGGTTGTCCCAGTTGCTTAGCAAATTCCAAAGCTTTTTCTTTAATTAACCCGCCGGATAAAGGCAAATTTTGGCTCCTGGCTGCTTGAAACCAATCTATAATCGCTTTATCTACATTTTCGTAGGTTGGTTTTTTCAGCCTCTTGCTACTACCTGATGCAGTACCCTATTCCATTGCTGTTATAATCGATTCCTTATTTTTTAAAATTGTAGACACTGTATTTGGAGGTACTCCATACTTGCTAGCCACATCCTTTTTCTTCGAACCATTTTTAACTTCATTTATCAGTTTATACTTATCTTCAATTGTTAGGGTCTTTAAAATACGCTTCGGTGGCATGACGGCTAACAATTAAGCAGTTTACAAGTGAAACACTAACTTATAATAACCACGGAAAGTAAACTGTGGCTGAATCATGAGATGCGTCGTTTCATCGTAAGCGCGGGATTCCCCGAAACTTCGACTTATCGAATATGCGCGCGCTGTTCTCTGTTCGAGTTATCGAGAAGTTCGAGTAATAAAAGTTCGATTTATTAAGAAACATTTACATGCAATTTTCAGTCTTGGCGCTGTTGCCAATCAATTTTGTTCGAGTAATCAAAAATTCGAGTTATCGAAGTTCGAGTTATCGAAGTTCGACTGTATATAAATATATAAATATATAAATATACTCGTATATACCGCTTATCAAAATAGTATATAGGACTAGCGGTCGGCCTGGCTTTGACAGGCCTTCTCGCTATACCTGTTATCAAAATAGTATATAGGATAACAAAATTATTTATTAAATTTCATTTATAACTGTTATTTTTCTTTCGAATATACAACGTTAAAATTGATTTAGTATAAATAGGAAAAACTGTACTTATCTAATGACACGTCTGGTCGGATCTCAGATCGGATTTCGGATCGGATTTCGGATCGGATTTCGGATCGGATCTCGAATCGGATTTCGGATCGGATCTCCGATCGGATCAGATCGGATATCAAAATTTTCAAATATGCCGACCTCTACTGGACACTACTTACAGAAGTTCTCAAAATTGCTTGCTGGAGCTATTCTCATCATAAGGAAATGCTTGGCCTTTAAAACTAACATTTTTACGGTAACTGATTTCGCGCCAAATCCAACGGACAAATACTTCCAAGAATTGCATACTGAACAAAGATTGACCAAACATTTCTCTTATACAGAAAATACTCAAATTAAACAAATAGTAACAAACGCGAATGCGGCTAGTTACACACTGAACGTGAATTTAAACATCATGGACTGAGCTGGTCGCCAGGGTAACCCGCTCTAATCAAGGTGAAACCACTTTCGGGCTTCGTGGTCCAAACAATGTTTTAATAATAAATCACACAATCCTGTGATAACACATAGCTATCACCAAATGTTACTGTAGAGATTTATTTCACCGTACTAACAAGAACGAATATAGTTTCGTGTTTACAGTATTTCTAACTTTTAGGCCCGGTAAATTGTAATTAACCTCTATATATCTATGGAGTAGGTGGCACAGTGGTATTGTGTCGGCCTGTGGGTCCTGAGAACCCTGGTTCGATTCCCACTGCTGACAAACATTTTCATCACATTAATACTACTCCTGTGGCTCCCCCTCCACTAACATCTTTGGGGGCCGTGATTTGACGGCTGGTAACCGCACTTCACGCGCAAAAATATATCACTTACCGAGATCTGCTTCGGCAGAATGCCACACCCAGTAGAAGGCGTGATGATATATTTATTTATTTATTTATAAATACTTCATTTCAATCAGGTTAGTTTTATACTTGATTGTTGTCAGTGATTATACCGTTGTAATAATGGTGAGCAGCTGACTTGAAAAATAAAAAGAAGCTGTAATTTCACAAATAGCAAAATTAGTTTGCTGATAGTCATCGTTTTAGATCTCCAAATAATAACAAGACAAAAAAAGAAAAAAAGAACTGATACTATGAATATTAAAGACAAAAATAATACATGGGTATCTATTTATAAAATTGTCAATGATTGCAAAAATGAGTGATCAGCAAAAAAAAAAATTAAAATGAAATAGGATGGTAGTCCAAAGAAATTTTTGTAAAAATCTTGTTATTCGATTGTGTCAAAAATTTTTTTTTCTTATGTATGTATTTGAACAAATAGTTAACTTTTTCAGTAAAGTATAAATGTTTGCTGTGGTTGTTGGTTGATAATTAAATTACCATCTGTAAAATAAATTTCGGTCTTGGTTGAAAACTAAATTTCGGCCGCTAAAATTATATTTCAATTAAAAAAATTCTCATAAATAAAAATTCCGTAACATTTATTTAAAATTAGTGTGCGAAATGTGGCCGAAAAAACCTTTCGTCCTTGTATCATAAGTAACTATTTTCATTCCACATATTTAAATTATCCGGCCTTGTTCAATACTCGTATAATGAAGAATTTCTTCATCTTTAGAAAACACATTTAATCTTAGATTAAATTAACTCAGGTTGAAAATACCGGGCCGTACTATCTTACTGTATTCTGTATAACATATTCTTGTACCTTCATATTAAATACTAATACATAATTTTCATAATTACTTAATGTTGACATAACCAAAAATATTATAATTTTGGTGTAAGTATGCAGTAAACTTATTATAAAAAAAGTGTGTAAGTTGATCTAGTAACACCATCTGAAATTTATATTGCGTACACTCTCAGTTTATGGAGAATATATTCGCGACAATTGCTCTTCAATAATTCCTCTCCGATATTTGGTGCCCGAATAAGTTCATCTTCATACAAATGGTCCCTGGAGAATTGGTCCGCAACATTTAGTTTCCAATATGCTCGAAGTTTATGCCAGTTTTACTAACATATTACAAGCAGTAATTAAAACCGAGATAATATTTGCGTTTATTAATTAACAAGAAAAAGTCATGCGTTCATAAGTTGCTAACTTATGAAAAATGCGGTTGCGGAACTAGATTTCGTCTCGTCCGGCAATTGTCTTTCGTACGAAAAGCTTTATCGTCCGCATATCATATAATTTAGTTGATTCGATTATGAGAAATTATCGATATTAAACAATATTTTTTATTCAGATATTAGTCCTAGGACGAAAAGTATTTAACAGATGGTATTATAACCTTCATCTAGCAAGCACAGCAAATATATACTAAATGTATGCTGCGATCATTTATCCAACTGATGAGTCTGTAAGGACGAAACACGTCTATGGTTAAAGCTGAACTGACCAGCCGTTTGTTGATGACCTGATAGTTGATGCAAACGTGCTGTAAAACCTTTGTGGAATTATGAGACAAGTGATGGAAAATTTGTTTTTTCCTATTTTTTCTTATTTATTAAGACTCAATTCCACATCGCAATAGACATTTTGTCTTTTGTTTTATTTAAATATATACTGTACCGTAACGGTTTGTCATAAATTAGTATATTTATGTTGTTGTTTCTTATTAATTTATTTGGATCAAATTTGATCGCTACATTTATTTTATTTCTTGATAATAATTGTAGTATAGTTAATTTATTTTACTTACCAAAATGAAATAAAATCTAATGTATTTTCGTATCTTGAAAATATTGTTTTAATTTTATGCTATTACATATATATATATATATATATATATATATATATATATATATATATATATACATATATATATATACATATATATATATATATATATATATATATATATATATATATATATATATATATATATATATATATATATATATATATGTATATATATGTAATAGCATAAAATTAAAACAATATTTTCAAGATACGAAAATACATTAGATTTTATTTCTTTTTGGTAAGTAAAATAAATTATATATATATATATATATATATATATATATATATATATATATATATATATATATATATATACATACATACATACATACATACATACATATCTTCACGCCATATCCCAACAAATGGGGTAGCACGAACCCTAAAATCACTCATAAAACATTCACTCATCACACCCATCAAACAACCAATCATCGTCAAACACCCTCACTTCAACCACCCTCAAAGATCACTCCATATAAACTCATTCATTTATACTCGAAACTACTATCACACAACAAACCTTCAATCACATCACTCCCCTTCATCTACCACTCACTTTCCTTCTTCAACGCACACAACGCATGCATAAAAAATCTCAAATTACTCACGTTCACTCCCAACAACGAAAAAATAACGAAACTAACAACGAATTTACAAGATTAGGAAAGATGAAAGCGATAGTCTGCACTTATATATGAAAGAAAAGACCACACAATGCAGTAACTGAAAATGAAACAAAAAGATAAGAAAGGGAGGGAGCGTCGCCCTGCGCTTGTTTTTGAAAGTGAATTTCACACAATTGCAGTTAAACACTACGTAAAAACTGAAAATGAATTAAAAGATAAGAAAGAAAGGGAGTGTCGCTCTACGCTTGTTTTTGGAAGTGAATTCCACACAATTGCAGTTAAACACTCAATGTAAGATCAGAAAAGAATAAAAAAAGATAAGAAACGAAGGGAGTGTCGTCCCTGCGCTTGTTTTTGAAAGTGAATTTCACACAATTACAGGTAAACACTCTAATGAAATTACTAAACAACGAAACTAAAATAAAAACCCTTCTGAAATCATCAGATTCATTCCGCAATTAATCTTCGCCAAACGTTCCTATCCTGACACACCACTTTTGCTTCATCCACATTCATAATTCCTTTCATACAAGCACGTTTGTTCCTCGTACTCGGAAACTTTCGTTCACGCAACAATCCTTCTATCATATTCATCCATTTATTCATAGGTCGCCCACGCAATCTTTCACCCTCAATTTCACCAACATATACCTGTTTCACTAATCTCTCATTCGACATACGTTATATATATATATATATATATACAGGATGGTGAACGCAACTCTGGAACATAGGGATTTAACATGTGAAATCACAATTTTGTAATTTCTTGCTTCCCTAATTATTTTAAACAAAAAAGCTTCGAATAAAAGTTTTAGGGCATCTAAGCCAATAAACAAAATCAACTTTGCATGCTTCGTAACGGCATAAATTATATCTGAAAGTGACAAAAATAGCCTCAAAACTATCGATAGCCATGGAATTGAAACAAAATTAAACAAATGGTTGACGTATAATCTGTCAAAATAATTTCTTTATTTATTATGTCATTTATTTTGACAGATAAAACGACAAACATTTGTTTAATTTTGTTTTAGTTCCATGGCTATCAATAGTTTTCAGGCTATTTTCGTTATTTTCAAATCAAATTTGTGCCGTTGCGAAGCATGCAATTTTGTTTATTGTATTAAATGCAGAATTTTAATCCCTAAAACTTTTATTCGAAGCTTTTTTGGGTAAAATAATTAGGGAAGCAGGAAATTATAAAATTGTGATTTTACTTGTTAAATCCCTATGTTCGAGAGTTGCGTTCACCAGCCTGTGTATATATATATATATATATATATATATACTAAAAATCGTCAGACTTTTTTCTGGACCAGTGGCACAATAATATTCACTTCAACGAACCTGTCCTTAATTTTGTGAATTTTGAAAATAAGTGTTTTGATTGAGAATCAGAACATTACCATAAAAAAATCACCCTTTTTATACCCTCTATATCTTCATACAACTACATCTAAGTTATTTGGAAATTAACTGAAAGTCCTGTGTATGATAAATTTGAGATTAATTCTCTATTGTTCAGAATACTATTAAATTCGAGTATACGCCCATGTTAAATACCTTGATAATTCAGATACATCATAAAATTTGTTTGTGATATAAAATGTACGTTCATTAGAGTCTCTCGGTAATCGACAATTTTGGTTCTGTCATTCAGTATTATCAACAACGTATTTCGTTTGTGTCGTAACATCATGGCTTCAAAAAATAAAGTAATTGTTAAGTCGTTTTACATGCCGCATATTATTATACATCAATTTCTAGGTATGATACTGTAACACATTTTAAAAGATACGCTTAAAATACGAGTATACTGAAAATTTGAATTGTTGATTATGGGACTTGAACCAACGGTAACAAAATTAAAGTTCAATGTTTCTGAATCATCTACTACAATTACTTATATGAAATAAATTTGATACAATACTATATTTTTAATCTTAATTTTGTAACTCATTTTTCGGTAATTATATCTGGAAATACATTGATAAAATGGTGTTCAACTCTGGCGCATAATTTATGACAATGGATATCGTACAATGTAAGGCTGAGCGCCAAATTCCTTTTATGTAAAATTCAGTTTTGAATTTAGTTAATACGAGTCGATGTTAAACGATCACAGTATCAATATCGCTAGTTCGTGATGTGTGTTGGCAGGAAAGCCATTATGCGCGCAAGATACATGAGTGTGCTCAATACAATAACATGTATTTCACGAACGAGATACGATATTAATATCGTAATGTTGCAACTGAAGCGTGTTATTTTTTATATTTTTCAATTGTTCTGGCGAACAAAGTAAATCAAAGATGGCTGTGGCGTAACGACCGATAAGAACAATGATGCATTGCGCTACGCTCCATTATAATTACGGCGACGTGTTCCAATACTAGTCTAGCCTGCCGAGAGCCTGGCGGACTGGTTAAAATTCTAACCCTTTAATAGAGAGATAGTTCAAATGACAAAAGATAGTAGAGAAATATTACCCTCCAGGGTAATGAACCTATTTTGTTTTATTAATAAATTCATTTATCGTTTGATGTAATGGCTGCAGAGAACATTAGATAATGGTTATATGTTCGCCAAATTGTTTCTTAATATGGATTTTAATTATAACAATTTTGTTTCGTAATTTAAACCTACTTCATTATTTATTCAGAAATGTTACAATAAATTAAAATAAATAATTAGACTTAAATATTAAGCTCCAGGGATTTTACATTAAAGAGTGCTTTACAAAAGAAAAAATTTAAATTTTCAAAAATTATTCCATGAGTGGTTGATACACATTTTCAACTAATATTATGTTTTTATCTATTGATATATTAACATAATTTATAAATGGTAAGTTAATAATGGACATAGGCTTAAGTTGTAGTTTATTTAATGAAGATTCATTGACAACGTTTCAGTCAAGGTTAGGGCAAATATATAAATTTAGATTCATTCCATTTTTGCAAATTTTAGAATCATATTAACTTTTTTCATTTTCATATATGTTTGCCCAAAATATTCAATTCGCAACTTTTAACTTATTTTAAGTGTTATTATACGTTTAAAATTTACCTTTGAAGATGGCCATAACCTTGGCTGAAACGTTGTAAATGAATCTTCATTAAAGAAACTACAACTTAAGCTTACATATGTCCATTATTACCTTACAATATTACATTTGGCTTATTAAAACATTCTACTAATAATTTATAAGCAATTTTCACCACATTAAAAATTTGCCCTGTGTTTCCCCTCCACCAACATCTTTGGGGGTCGTAATTTCACGGCCGGTAACCGCATTTTACGCGCATAAATAAAATCACGTAATGATATCTGTTGCAGCAGAGTGCCACACCCAGTAATGGGTACAAGGCATACAAACATACATACATGTCTTCACGCTATATCCCAACAAATGCGGTAGCACGAACCCTAAAATCACACATAAAATATTCACTCATTACATTCATCAAATAATCAAGGCGTGGTGATATATTTATTTTATTTTGTTTAGTTTGATTTAATATTCCAGAAATATGTAAATTAATATTGTTTATAGGTGTGTTTAATAAAATTGAATAAATACCTATCCTTGATCAATATTTTACTTTCTTGTTTACTTCAGCCGGATTAATTTATTGCTATTAGCGTACATAATTACTACCATAATAACAAAATTAATATCGTCTGTATTTTTCATGATTTTTACAAAAAAAAATTTAAAATTTAACTGAATATATAAGCAATATATAACATGAAATTGGTAATTACGTAAACATAATTAGAACTATGAAACCTAGAATTGTTGTATACGATACGTAATGTTATGTCATGTTATGTAAATTATAAATCCAACTTTATTCTCATTAGAAAATATTGAAAATACTGTTAGTATAATTTACAGGAATTTGTAAAATTCTATAATAAAATTAACATAATTATTACTTTCAATATCTCCTAGAACCACGTATTGAATGTAATGAAAATTTATTTGATGACTGTGCGGAAATTTAAAATCATGTCATTACCTACATAAATCGAAGTCTAAATGTCACGACTTATGACATTATCAGTTTAATGATTCCAAATATATGTATTCTTCTAATTAATTCTACTTGACGAAATTATTGAAAGAACGTATCCAAATATTTCAACTAAAGAAACTTTTTAACAGGGAAATGGAAATTCTTCATCACCAAAAGAAATTATTGCGGAATCGTTCTACAAATTTAATTTTCTTAGAGCGACTCCCACGAGGCAGAAGTTGGTCGTGAGGTGGGGCGCAGTCTTGGCCACCCCTGCGGAAATGTAAAACAAATTACTGTTATAAATTCGCCCCTAAAATGATTACTTACTTACATCATAATGGGCTGGGAGAAAACGGTGAAGACATTAAAAATGAAGAGTTGTTGTTTTCAGCAGGGATACATTCATCATTCAACGAATTAATTATTTCTTTCACTTGGGTACCCTGAATCAAATTAAATCTGACAAAATATCGACCACAGAATGAAATAATTCATTAAAAAATTACAATAGGCGTTTAATATTAATTTCACATTATATCGAGTTAAAAAATTTTAATTTTCGTTAATTTACTTGTATTATACCTACTATTTTGATTGTAATCAGATAATTAATTAATGATGTTCATGATGGGATGGCTAGCTCAGTGGTCCTGAGGTCCCTGGTTCTATTCCCACAGGCGAGAAATTTTCATAATTTCAAAAAGCTATCCCTGTGGCTCCTCCACCACTAACATGTTTGGGGGCCGTGATTTGACGACTGGTAACCGCACTTCACGCGCAAAATATATCACTTACCGAGATCTGCTTCAGCAGAGTGCCACACCCAGTAATGGGTAGAAGGCGTGATGATATATTTACTTTTATTTATTTATGTTCATAAAACTTTAAAAGTCTATCTTATAATAATTTCTAATGAATTTAGTCGTTTTTGTGACACATAATTATATATATTTGTAAAGTCATTAACAAATTTCTAAGCTATATTATACAATAAATTGAAGCGTATTAAAAAAGGACATGAGACATCATTCACGTGTCGACAGAATAGCAACAATGATCGTACATCCGTTTCCTTAAGCATTGTGACGACAGAACGTCAAAAACAGCGAAACACCGGCATCATCACTGGAGGCGTCGGCAGTGCCGTCATCGAGGTGTCCAAAAACTAAATTATAATGCACGGTGAACAATGAACTTGTCGTCTGCTCCCTCATCCGTGGAACTAGATTCATCAAAATCCTTCAAATGGGAAATGGAAAATGTCATATTAAAATGAAAAGCATTTGTATTGCGACATTTTGACGCTGTCGAGCAGCCGAGAAGGAATTTTCGGCGTGAGATGCGCGGGGGTGTGAAAGACGCGACGCCGGCCGACGTTAAATTTTATTGTAGTCGTCACAATGGATCGAGAAGCCGGAAGAATGAAAAAATGGATTAAAATTCGCGCGCATTACGTTGTCACTCGGCGTTAATAGATGGCTACTGGTTTGATGGCCGGCAAGTCTAATGGGATCTTGGATGATATACGAATGGACAGACAGACGTCGGCGTCGTTCGCACCACGTCTTCGCGCATTAATTGAACGTTCAGTGAGCTCCAGGGACCAGGTCGCGAATGGCATATATTATGACGACTGACGCCATCGCAATATCTCAGCGTATCTACTGGGATTGGTATTCACCTGTTTCCTCCTTTTGTTGTTTCGATCTTCGACGTCTTGCAACTGTTGACAAGATATATTTACATCTACATTTTTATTTCGTGTTCATAAAATGATAAAACTATAATATTCAAAATAAAAGTCAAGTGAAAAGTTTTGTTATACATCCTTTCCCCACCACCCTACACATACACACCCTCACACACACACACACACACACACACACACACACACACACACACACACACACATATATATATATATATATATATATATATATATATATATATATATATATATACACAGGTGTTTCAATTAAGTGTGCCATCATTGCTGTCTCGAGAACTATAAGAGGTACGAGATTGGTTAAATTGGCAAAGAACCACCATTTTACAAGGCTATTGTAATGAATAAATTTTTTTTTGCCCAGTGGTTCTCAAAATACGGGGTGCAACTTTCTTATTTTTAATGGGAACCTATTTTTTTAATTTGCTTATAAGATAGAGTATTTTTTTCTGAATTCAGCGATAAAGTTTAGTATCCTCACATTACAAATTTTTTGGCAAAAATTTATATTGATTTAATTTAAATCGTATATGAATCAGCGTGCTACGATAGAAACAAGTAACTAATAAAATTTATTTATTTATTTTTTTATAAAATAGTTGTATTGACGTATAATAGTGAATCAAACAAACAAAAATATTATGATTTTTATTTAAATTAAAGTCATTTTAATATGCATTTTTGACAAAAAATTGTAATATGACAGTATAGAACTTTGTAGTCGTCGAATTCAGAATAAGCAAATAAAAAAAATAGGTTCCCATTAAAAATAAGAAAGTTGCACCCCGTATTTTGAGAATCACTGGTGGTTCTTTGCCAATTTAACCAATCTCGTAGCTCTTATAGTTCTCGAGATAGCAATAATGGCGCACTTAAATGGATACATATTTGTGTCTTTATTTAAACTCTACAAACACACACATTAGTTTAACTGTCCTTGAATTTCTTGTTAGTAAATTTCTTAAGCAGTCTTGAACTTGTTATTTTTATTGTTATTTCTCCTTGGTCTCTCTTTTATCTTATACGCATTAATTATTTTTTTAAAAAAAAGGTCTTAATTGTACCAAAATGTTAGATTCTACAATGATGCTACCCTTTCCAACTTTGATGTTATTACTGTTACAGAAACTTAGCTAAATAATTATGTTTTAAGTTCTAAGCATATTAATGATACGCACATAAATTATGGGTAGCTGGCTGAGTGGTATCAAGTCGGCCTGTGGATCTTGAGAACTCTGGTTCGATTCCCACAGGCGACAAACAATTTTCACCATTTTAAAAAAAAACTACCTCTGTGACTCTCCCACCACTAACATCTTTGGGGGCCGTGATTTGACGACTGGTAACCGCACTTCACGCGCAAAATATATCACATACCGAGATCTGCTTTGGAAGAGTGCCACACCCAGTAATGGGTAGGAAGCGTGATGATATTTATATTTATTTATTTCATAAATTACAGAAAAAAACAGACAGTCAACTTTAAATTTAGAGACGATCTCTTACTCAATCGTTACGCTATAAACAGAGATGTGGGTAGCGGTATCTTTAAATTTTTAGTAGAGCCCCGCTAAAATGAAAACAATGGCTATCTGTCACCGTGACAATATTGATTTCACCGATGTTAGAGTCAGTATAAATTTAAATAACGGAAGAAATTAAGTTCTTTACTAGATAAATAAGTTCATTTGAAAAGTATAATTATGAATATTATAAGAGAAAATATAAAATAGCAATAGAAATTTTGAATTTATAAACTAAATAGGTTATACCTATACTAAAGGATGACATTAAGGAAAGAGTATGTAAAAAAATAGATTCATTTTTTAACTGAAAATCGCAGTCATTCATTGTCAGGCCGAGAACTTTTCACCTTACCCTCTATATAAACCATAGCGACATATGTTATGAAACCAACACATCCTAAAGTGGGGGAAGGCAAATGGCTCATATAATTTTGTTTACAAATAAGTTTTTAATTAGATCTGACACAATATGAGCTTGTTCTATAATATTTTTTTAATTTTATGTGACTATTATAAATTCATATAAATCAATGAAAATATTTAACGCCTTGCATATTTAATAATATATAAATATGAATTCATATTTTGTAAAATTTGACATAATGTATCAAAAATATTTTCAAATTATAAATAAATAGTACGAGATTAAAAAACTTTACCAAGGGCCAGTTTTTCAATCACCGATTAATGTTAATCATGATTAAATACTCGTAATAGTAGAAATAATAGTTTCCAGTATTATTTAATCCTGATTAACATTAGTCGAGAGAAAACCGGTGATTGAAAAACTGGCTCAATTATATTATAACAAAAAACTGTTAGAACAAGGTAAACAAAAACATAGCTATGTGGCCAACATCTGAACTAGTGGACTGCAGGTGTTTGCTGCACAACATTGTGTAGCTGACCGAAAGAAATTACTAGTCTATTTTAGATTGTCTAAGCCGCATTGTTTTTCGAAGTGTGGGTCGCGACCACTTAGTGGGTGTCGAAGCAGTCCAAGGGGGGTTGCAAGTTGAGCTGGGTGTGTATGATTGTGGACTGAAAGTGAACTGCATCATGTCCAAATCTCTATCAATAACCTGAACGTGATTGTTGTGATACAAATGTTGTCTACATTTTTCTATTAGGTACACTTATTATGTTTTTTTTTTTATAAAAACAATTAAACCAAACAGATTGTGTGTGTTTCGTTTTTATATTAAAAAATCATATTTTTCAATTAAAATCTTGATCTATTTGGTCGCATTCGATTTCAAAATTTGCAATAAATCGATCGAATCGGCCAGATTAATCAATTGAGTTAAATCGATTTCATTTCATGATCAGAGATCGATTTTTAAATTAAAAGTGTTAGGATTTAATAACAGTTATTTGGCGTACTCGTATTGCAGTTAATAATTAATTTGTGTCGGTTATTGTCATCATCGTTCATTACTGCGATTAACTGCCCGCACATCATCTGTTTCAACTGCTCGTAATGGCCGGGAAATATATCACTATCACTGCACGTGGAAAAAGTGAACTTCAGTATTTAATTAGTAAATAAAAAATATAAACTTTTTATTTATTAAGTGGTCTTTCTATACTCAAAACGCCATAAACAAAGACTAACGTCATCAAAAAATATAAGTAGATGAATGACATAGGGCGTTTCTACGTTTACATGCATCCACTTTTAAATTGTATTGCGCGTTGCTTCTTTGGAGATCACAAGATTACATTTTTCTTTGACTTCACATGTATTTCAGAGACTTTTAGTGCGTCCAGTACTCTCTAATAAATTGTAAATTAATAATAAAAATTAATGCCATATATACTAATTTACCTCTCGTACAGCACTTAGGGGTCAAAGCGGTTCATTATTTGTATATTCTTATTCCGAATAAATTATTAAATGAAGAATCAGCAATTGACATATCTTTGATAAATTTCTTCCCATCAGCATTGTTTATAATATAGCTTGTAAAAACTAATCTAGGTGAAAGTCAAAAGCTGTATTCCATTTGCCACTTGCTTCACTTAAATCAGTTCAGATAAATTCGACACATGACTAAATGAAATGAATTAAGTAAATTGATGCATTTATTTACTTCAAAGTAAATTAGAATCTGTAATTCTAGTACTGTAAAAATAGTCAGCGAAGTAATGCAGCAAAATAAATAAATGATCTGGTTCAGCAAATGTAAGATAGATCTTATCCAAATGGCAAATGGAATACGACTAAAGACTTTGAAACAATTGATTATGAATCTGACAGATCAATGACAACTCTATATAGACCGAAATTATGTGTCATGTTAACGTGCAAATTATAAAATAATTATTATAAATTAAAAATAATTATTTTCAATACATGAATCGACAGTAAATATAGCTATTATTCAATATTCTTATATAAGATTTATGTTTCACTGCCTTTTTTTTAAATTGTCATTTAAAATATTACACCAGTTTCTTATGATTTTATAAATTTTTATCAGGATGGCTGACGTCAGTCGCTGTTTATAACGTTTTTAGCATACCTTAAGAATGAAAAAAATATATTTTTTAAAACATTTTTATACAGAAGGAATCAAGATATTGTTTAAAAAATTTTCAGGTATATTTATTTACACTTTAGGAGTACAAAAATATATTTTTTTTTTGGAATTTTATATTGGTTTTTTTGGTAACACGAATTTTTTCAAATAAGCAACAAAAAACGACGATTGGCATAATATTGGCCGTCCGGATATCTGAAAAAATGGCAAAAGTGTTAAAGTCTCTATAACTCAGACTAAAAGGAAATTTTTTCGTCAAAAAATAACAAAATGGCGATCGTTTTTCAAAAATAGGTTTTTTAAAAACGGCAGCCAAAATCACTAGTCCAAGATGCAAACACTATAATTTTCCTACTCTTCGTTGATTACGTGGGCATATGGATTAGATCTAGTATTTACTCAGTCGCCGTTTTGACTCGGAGGTTTGCAGTCTTGCATACTCCTTAAATAAATTTAATCTTTTTTTTTGTTAAAAACATGTAATTATTTAAATAAAATATTTATCTTTTTTAAATTGTTAATAACCACGTCGTGGTTAAAATTATATTCGACCTGAGGATGAACACGAACATGTGTTCGAAACGTCGTCGTTTTTTATTGAAATAAATAATTGATTTATCTTACTAAATTCTCAAGCCTTCATCCAATAACCCTGGATCTTTTGATTCCTTATTTAAAATACTTTAACGGCTTAATAATCTAAACTTCAAAAATAAAAGTAAATGACTCTCGGTGAAAATATATCTGATATACGAGGTGCTACCCAAAAGTTCCCGAACTAATTTTTTTAAAAAGCTGTATTTATTAAAACTTCAAACCAACAAAATATCCCCATCACAATAATCCCCACCTACAGTTATACACTTGTCTCATCTTTTTTCCACTGTTCAGAATACTTTTTGTAGTCATTTTTTCAATAGCGCTTAGGACCTCCTGCGTTATAGTTTGAATCCCATCAACAGTCTCAAATCTCTTCAGCTTGGTTTTCATTTTTGGAAAGACGAAAAAGTTGCAAGGAGAGAGGTCTGGTGAGTAAGACGAATGGGGAAGAACATTTGTTTGCGTGGATGTCAAAAACTCGCGGACAACCAGGGATGTGTGAGTCGGTGCATTGTCGTGGTTTTCGTATGTTCTATTACCTACTGTTTACTTGTGCTAATTTGGTTAATTCATGCAATTTTTTGTCCACTAGTTTCTCCATATTAGTTATTGACTTAATCTTTTTTTGAGAAAAATATGAAAACTCATTTTTATTTTATTTCCTGAATGACAATCGTAAACGCAATAGTTTGTCTTGTTCACTTTAAATTTTTGAAATAAATATTAATTCAATATAGAAAAATGAGAGTTATAGAACAGAGATAAAATATTAAAAAAATAACACGCAATATACAAGAAAATAGCACAAAACTATTCTAAAACAACACACAGACAACTTCATAATTCTGTTACCAGGCGACTGTGATTCCATTTTCTTCGTGAATATTGTTTGGCGAGAACTAATTATAAACTTCTAGGGCAGATGTCCATAAAATATAATGATTTACAAAATGTAACTGATAGTATTGATGGGTTAATTAAAAAATTGTATTTGATTTTATTCACAGGTATAATTTAATTAATTATCTTGTAATAGTCATATAAGATTCAAGTAACGTTATATAGTCGTAGCGTTTTACATTACAAAAGAACAGTTTGAAGGATATACTATGGATATGCTGGTATCCAAGCAATTGTTTATTAACGTTGTTATTTGAAAATAAACCAGTATTTTGTCTTTGAATGAGTTAAATAATCAAGAAAAAAGCGGATGCCGCAAGAAAAACATTAATTTCGAACAAATCGCCGGAAAGCTATCTCAAAGAGATGGAGATTTTTAAAAACTGACGGCTTTAAAAAAATTGGCGAAGATGTAATTTTAGCATCATTTTCGGAATTGATGAGACTTGTAGTGTTTGTTATACAGATCGTATTTATGATAAGGGTCTTTCACTTAATTCAAGAAGTATGGGACATCTTCATTTTGGTCAAAATTATCTATAAATAAAATTGTAACACGACGAGTTGAGCGTACAGAGCGAATAAGTTCAAATCTGATATAAATTATTAATTTGATGTGATTGTTACTTACTTTTGCTGTGTGAATTTCCTTTCTTGTTGTGAACTAAAACTATGGACTGGAAAATCATTGCCAGTTAGAACACACAAATCACTTATTTAGAACTGATGAAAACTTAGTTAATTGAAAGGATTAATAAAATGAACTTTGATATTTAGACGTATTAGATATTATAAAATGATTAAAGGATAAGATATAAAATACTTGAACAAACTAATATATGTGAAAACAGTTTTGATTGTAAATTTATGTTACACTAGTTAAAATAAAGCTTAAGTGAATTTGCGCCAACGCATCTTGTAAAGATGTCCGCACATGTTTACACGTAGAGTCGCTGTTTCTGACTGACTTGGCTATCCCAAACACTTGACATCCTCTGGGTAAAACTACCCACATCTGGAATCCATTTCCACAGATGCCTCAAGTGTTTGGGCTGTATAATCTTACACAAAGGCATTGCCGATCAGGACGAACACGAAAAGTTGGTAGAATTCTAAGTAAATCAACTAATAACTGTCACTTTTAAAAGTTAATGTCCTATATTTGAAAACCTACAGTTTTCGCATTCACACGAAAGGCCATGTGGCCACGAGTGTCAAATTACACGAAGCCAAGCTTTTATCTGAAGCCACATTCAATAATGAGATAGCTCATACTCGTATTGTTACAAAATAAATATATCATCATGCCTTCTACCCATTACTGGATGTGGCACTCTGCCGACGCAGATCTTGGTAAATGATATATTTTTCGCGTGAAGTGCGGTTACCAGTCGTCAAATCACGACCCCCAAAGATGTTAGTGGTAGAGGAGCCACAGGGGTAGTTTTTGAAATTATAAAAATAGTTTGTCGGCTGTGGGAATCGAACCAGGGTTCTCAGGATCCACAGGCCGACTTCATACCACTGAGCTAGCCACCCCATAAAATTATCTATGATGAAAACAATGTTGATGACGCATGGAAACGTAGATATTTCTTCTTATGCAGTAGTCAAGTCTTATGAAGAGGAATAGTTCAGGATATGTAGTACATAACATCACTCTATATCTCATCAAATGAGGTAACACAAATCCCAGAATCATTGGCAAATCAATATCATCAGAGTCATCAAATAATCAGTCCTCGTAAAACATTCTCATCTTAACACACCACCAAAAAGAAGAAATATACAAAATATAATTAAGAAAATTTACATATAAAAAAAGGCTAATAAAAAAATATTTCATCTAAAAATAAACTCCATCTATTCTTGGCTTAGAAAAATAATAAATTCATATCTCACTGAAATAATTAACTAGCCTTACATAAACAACGTAACTCAGCCGCGACTCCACTATTCAACAGGCAGTGCCAGTGATTCCTATAATAGCCGGAGACGAATATCGGCGGATCTAGCCGAGGTTAACCAAATATGGTAAAAGCTGCGAGGTACTGTCTTACTATCAGTTCTCCGTGCATTTAGTTCTTAATTTAAGACGTTTAATTGTTTATTTACGATATTCAAACGTAATTTATATATTTAAAATGTTATATTGTATTTATATAATGCTTGAAAGTATTGTTATTATTTGAAAACAAAAACAAATTTGGATTTTTAATTTTTCCTTTTGTGGATGGGGTGCTGCAGTTCCGTAGTGTCTATGCACGAATCGCCACTAGTGCACAGAAATCTTTTGGATCGTCACCCAATGAAGCAAAATCTTAAGATTATTATACTTAATATGTATTATTTCTTTCTTAAATAAGTACTTAAATGTTAATACAGTTTCCTTATTTTATTATTACGTACATCGTCACATAGTTTATTTTATTCTAGAATAATAGACATGAGAAATACAGCACATAATTTGAATATGTGATTCATTAACATATGTCAAAATAATTCTTTTGTTTATTATTATAGCATATTGGAAGCAGCACCAATATGTCCAATCTTTTATCGTTATGTTATAATTTTCTTAACAAGTGCTGTAAAATGCTACATAATGCAACTCGTTGCTAATGAGTTATAGGCATAGTTACATTATAAGGTAAAATAAATAAGGTTACACTAATTGTAAGTGTATTTATATATCGGGTAACACGAAAAGTGAAACATATTTAGAGAAGCAATGCGAATGGAAAAACTGATTTACCATGTTAAACGTTTATGTTTCACTTTTCGTGTTACACCCGGTACCTATTTTGTTTCCAACACTCACTTTTCTGTTGGTGTACCATAAACATTAATTAAAAATTCCTCCGCAATTAGGTAATTTTTCTGCAGAGTGAATTAATAATAAATAAATAAATAAATGAAATAAATAAACAAATATCTATTATCGAAAAACTTATGCGATAAATAAACTATGTACTTACATTTAATAAAAATTAATTATATTATAACATCATATTTAAAAATATGAATAAATAATTTGAAACTTTATATTCTACATTCTAGAATTTACGATATTATTACTTGAAAACTATAATTTATGTATACATTTTTAATCTAGTTTAGATTCCCTTGCACCTGGGGTTCATTGTGCTCAGCGACGTCATTTTAGTATTATGTTTATTTAATTTTCTTGTAGCAACATATGCTATATTTTTCATATTAAGATTATCTATCACAGTAACAGATTGAACAGATCAGAACACAAACATTTTTATATAAATTAGATACTGCAATATTAAAACCACAAAGTATTCAGCATGTGTTTATTGATTAGGTATTTATACACTTTTTAGATGCTAGAATTAGTATTACTTTATGCAGCATGCTGTGGAAGACATGCATACTTATACTGCAATGGGTGATGCTGGCGACGACCTACAATCAACTTTAGCGCCACATGATTCAGACACTTTTTCAAAATTATGTAATAATCATTGTCTTCTTAACATAGATTTAACAACCTTGCACTTGCGCAAACTGCCAAAATATATGATAAATCCATGTTTATACATGTCACTTATTGTAGTTATGTGTGCTAACAAGCTGCTAATGTGTAAAAATTAATTCCTGTTCTATTTGCAAAATGTTTAAAATGTCTTTATACATTTCTAAATTCTATGCCATGAAAAGAAAAATAGGCTTGTATACGCACTCAAAATAATATGCACAAGAGCTTATTACCGTACAATTGTTTGCCTATAGCAATGTGTGACACAGTCATATTGCCGCGTGTCTCCTTTAGCAACATGCACTTAATAATAATTATATATATATATATATATATATATATATATATATATATATATATATATATATATATATATATATATATATATATATATATATATATTTATATATATATATATATATATATATATATATATATATATATATATATATATATTAGACTGTTTCAAAAATAATCGATATTTTTTTTTCTTAATAATATCGAAAATGTTGTTGGAAATGGTAAAAAAAAAATCCTGTGAAAGTTTGAGCTCTTAATATTAATGTTAAAATTCATGATTAATTTTAAGCTGTAAAATGACAATTTTTTTTAGTTTTTTGCAAATAACTTACCTGTAAAAAATATCGAAAACTTTTTGGAAGATAAGTTATAGGAAATTAAATGTTCTACAAAAAATATCCTATGGAATTTTCTCATAAAGTTGATGGTTGCGTCGGAAAAGTAGAAAAATGTAAAACTTTAATATCAACCAAATCTATCGATAAATAACTTTTGAAAAAATAAATATATCAAAAAATTGTAAGAGACCTTTTTTGTAGAGCGTTAAATTTTCTACAAGAGTATGTTTCGATCATTTCAAAATAATTTCCCTAACGTGAGTTACAAAATTCCAAAGTCCAGCAGAACGTTGTTCCCATGTTATTTAAATGGGAAATTGAAATTTACGATGCGGCACCTCTTAACATTAATATTAAGAGCTCAAACTTTCACAGGATTTTTTTTTAAACATTCTAATATATATATATATATATATATCATCACGCCGTCTACCCATTATTGGGTGTGGAACTCTGCTAAAGCAGATCTCGGTAAGTGATATATTATATATATACAGGCTGGTGAACGCAACTCTAGAACATTAGGGATTTAACATGTAAAATCACAATTTTGTAATTTCCTGCTTCCCTAATTATTTTAAATCAAAAAGCTTCGAATAAAAGTTTTAGGGCATAAAATTATGCATCTAAGCAATAAACAAAATTAACTTTGCATTCTTCGTAACGGCACAAATTAGATCTGAAAATGACAAAAATAGCCTCAAAACTATCGATAGCCATGGAATTGAAACAAAATGAAACAACTGTTTGACGTATAATCTGTCAAAATAATTTCTTTATTTATTATGTCATTTATTTTGACAGATAAAACGACAAACATTTGTTTAATTTTGTTTTAGTTCCATGGCTATCAATAGTTTTCAGGCTATTTTCGTTATTTTCAGATCAAATTTATGCCGTTGTGGAGCATGCCAAATTAATTTTGTTTATTGTAGTAGATGCATAATTTTATTCCCTAAATCTTTAATTTGAAGCTTTTTCGGTTAAAATAATTAGGGAAGCGGGAAATTACAAAATTGTGATTCTACATGTTAAATCCCTATGTTTGAGAGTTGCGTTCACCAGCCTGTATCAGGTGTCAATGTAATTTATTTATTTCTATTTTCCTTTATAGTTAAGGATAAGTTTGGTAAGCTACCTTAACTTCTACTCTATTACCGAGAGAACCCTTCTTTTACTATCTTTTGTTTAAATGAGGAATAAATGGGAAAAATTTGATCAACGTAAGTTTGGTACGTGGATTGTTCGTGGTATAACTGGGAAAGAAAATGAATTGTTGAATGTAATGCGTAAGTATAATGTAGATGTTTTGTGTGTAAGTGAGACTAAGAGGAAAGGCTGTAGTGAGGAAGAGGTGGATGGAATGTTTTGCTTGTGGTCGGGTATAGCTGTGAATGAACGTGCAAAGCATGGAGTAGGTGTGCTTGTTAGTGAAAGAATGAAACCGTTTGTAAGGGATTATGATTGTATTTCATCTAGAATTCTTTGGCTGAGATTAAAGGTAGGCTTTCATAGAATCTTCGTTGTGTCAGTTTATGGCCCAACTGAATCTGAAAATGATCTCGAAAAGGATCGGTTTTGGAATTTGTTAGATAGTGTGATTGATTTGTGTGATCCAGGTGTGAAAGTTATCGTATGTGGTGATTTAAATGGTTGGGTGGGAGTAAAGAGAAGCATGTCTGGGAATGTTTTGGGTAAGTTTGGTGATGTGAGAGAGAATGAAAATGGTAGGAAAATAGTATCTTTCTGTTTGGAGCGTAATCTCTTTGTTTCCAACTCTGTTTTTAAACATAAATTAGCTTATTTGTATACATGGGAGAATATGCGTGAGAATAGACGAAGTGTAATTGATTTTATTTTGTACGATGAACGATTGAGAAGTTTAGTTATAGATACGCGTGTGAAGCGTGGTGCTGAATTGGGTACGAATGACCATTATTTGGTGGTATCGCGTATACGTCTGGATAAATGTTGGCAGATGAGGGTGAAAAGTACCGAAAAAATGTTTCGTGTGAAATCCAGTGTACTGCAGAATGAGGATGTTAGAGATAGGTTTGTTGAGAAAATTAATGAATCTTTACCTGTATGTGAGCTTAATTTTGAATGCAGCATAAATGATGTTTGGTTGAAATTTAAGGATACAGTTCTTAATTGTGCAAAAGAAGTTTGTGGTGAATGTAGATTAGGCTCTTGTCCAAAGAATGCATGGTGGAATGATGAAGTAAAAGAAGCGATTGAGGAGAAAAAGAGAGCATATTTGCGTTTTCTAAATGTGAAAAATGTACCTGGAAGTTTACGAGATGAATGCTTACTAGAATACAAGAGGTTAAATAAACGTGTTAAGAGATTTGTGAGAGAAAGTAAGGCACGTTTTGATGACTTGATGAGTGAAAGACTGACAAATGATTTTAGTATGAATAAAAGAATGTTTTAGTTGAGTGTGAAGAGATTGAGAGGTGGTAATTTAAGGGCAGTGAAAGCGATTAAAAGTGCTGATGGTGAGTTATTGTGGAATGAGTCAGATGTTAGGAATAGATGGTGTGAGTACTTTAGGGCTTTATATGGTAGCATAAATGGAGGGAATGGTAGTAGTGAAAATGTTAGAGAAAATGTTAGTGGTGATGATTGGGATATAGATGAGAGTGATGTTAGTTTTGCATTGATGCGTCTGAAGAATGGTATGGCTCCTGGTTTGGATGGTATATCGAATGAGATGTTGAAATATGGAGGTGAGAGGTTATTTAATTGGTGAGTTTATTTGTTTAGATTTTGTTTAAAACGGTGTGTGGCTCCTGATGATTGGAAACGTGCTGTCATTTGTCCTTTATTTAAAGGCAAAGGTAGTTCGAGTGAATGTACTAATTTCCGTGCGATAAGTTTGCTGAGTGTGGTAGGGAAGTTGTACGGGAAGATTCTTATTCATAAGGTACGAACCTTAACCATTTCCAAGATAAGCGATATGCAAGGTGGTTTTTTGCCTGAGAGAGGGTGTGTGGATCAATTATTTTCTCTTCGTATAATTGTTGAGAAGTCACTTGCTAAGAATAAAAAGGTGTTCTGTGGTTTTCTCGATCTTAAAAAAGCATATGATAGTGTTCATCGCGAGACTTTGTGGGATGTACTTCTACAGTACGGTATAAACGGGAATTTGTTGGGGGCAATTCGTGTGTTGTATGAAGGTAGCGAGGCTGCGGTGAGAGTTGATGGTAGATTGAGTGATTGGTTTTGTATAGATGTTGGTGTGAAACAAGGTTGTGGGATGTCTCCGGGGCTGTTTAATTTGTATATGGATGTATTGTTACGAACAGCGCTGAATGGGGTGGATGGTGTATATATTGGTGGTAGTGTTGTGCCTGCGTTAGCGTATGCGGATGATGTTGTTGTTATGGGTGAATCTGAGGAGCAATTGAGAAGAATGATTCTAAGTATAAATGAAGTAGGAAAAGATTTAAATTTGTTATTAAATGTTGATAAATGTAAAGTGTTAGTGTTTGAGAAGAGTGATTTGGTGACCGACTGTAATGTTTCGGTGAATGGTGTGAGATTGGGTCAAGCGAATGAATTTTTATATTTGGGTAGTGTGTTTTCGAGGGATGGACGTATTGATTGTGAGATTGAAAGAAGAGTATCTGCGGGTTGCAAGGTATTGGGTGCTCTGGGAACCTTTGCTCGAAATGTGAATGTATCCAGAGAAGCTCGATTGAGTGTGTATAATGGTGTTTTAGTGCCTTCATTGATGTATGGTAGTGAATGTTGGGTATGGATGAAGAAACATGAACGTCGTATAACTGCTGTAGAAATGAGGTATTTGCGGGGTGTGTGTGGTTATTCTAGAAGAGATCGTGTCCGGAATACATTGGTGTATGATGAGTGTGAAATTGAGAAGAATGTAGTTAGAAAAGTAGGCATAAGTCAGTTGAGATGGTTTGGGCATGTAGAACGTATGTCGAATGACAGATTAGTGAAACAGGTATATGTTGGTGAAATTGAGGGTGAACGATTGCGTGGGCGACCTATGAACAAATGGATGAATATGATTGAAGGATTGTTGCGTGAAAGAAAGTTTCCAAGTACGAGAAACAAACGTGCTTGTATGAAGGGAATTATGAATGTGGATGAAGCTAAAGTGGTGTGTCAAGATAGGAACGTTTGGCGAAAATTAATTACGGAATGAATCTGATGATTTAAGAAGTGCAGGAATTTAGATTTTAGTTTTGTTGTTTAGTAATTTCATTGGAGTGTTTATCTGCAATTGTGTGAAATTCACTTTCAAAAACAAGCGCAGAGACAACACTCCCTTCGTTTCTGATCTTTTTATTCGTTTTCTGATTTAACATTGAGTGTTTAACTGCAATTTTGTGGAATTCACTTTCAAAAACAAGCGTAGAGCGACACTCCCTTCCTTTCTTATCTTTTAATTCGTTTTCAGTTCTTACGTAGAGTGTTTAACTGCAATTGTGTGGAATTCACTTCCAAAAAAAAGCGCAGGGCGACACGCCATTCATTTCTCATCTTTTTGTTTCATTTTCAGTTACTGCATTGTGTGGACTTTTCTTTCTTTCATATGCAATTGCAGGCTATCACTTTCATCTTTTCTAATCTTTGTAGATTTGTTGTTAGATTCGTTATTAGATTCGTTGTTAGGAGTAAGCGTGGGTAATTTGAGAGGTTTTATGCATGTCGAAGAAAGAAGATAAATGATAAGTGAATAATTAATTAGTGAAAGATTGACAAATGATTGGATGAATGTGATTGAGGGTGTGATAAATAAATGGGATTATATGGAGAGATCTATGAAAGTGGTTGAAGTGAGGGTGGTGTATTTGAATGATAATGTTTGACGGGGGCTGATTATTTGATTATGTTATGAGTGAATGTTTTATGAGTGATTTTAGGGTTCGTGCTACCCCATTTGATGGGGTATAGCGTGAAGATATGTATGTATGTATGTATGTATATATATATATATATATATATATATATATATATATATATATATATATATATATATATATATATATATATATATATATATATATATATATATATATATATATACTCGTAGATATCTATTACAGTCTCCTTGAAAAGGTACGTACAAAATGCAAAGATAATGTGGAAAATTATGCAGGATATTGTCTCTCATATATGGTATATACTCGTTGTTTTAATATTTCAATTCAATTAAAATGGTTGTAGAAAAAACATTACGATTATATGCGCAGTGCTATTGCCGTTATTTTGAAATTACTTAGGGAAACCTCGGCCTTCAATTTTTTGACTCAAGTGGCACTACCTAATACATAAATAGCTATTTAAGTCTTGTTAATATTGTAATAAATAATGAAAACTTTTCTACTGTATCTTTCTTTAAAAAATGTATAAAATTATTATAAGATTTTTGTACTTTCCGATATATGTAATTAGAGCAAAAGTACAATAAGTTTGTGTTCTTACAATTCTTTTTTTCATGGCCATTTTAAATTTGAGATTGTACGGATTTTGTGTACAACCTCTTTATTTTGCGAGTCTCATTCTTGCAGATTTACATTAGCAAGCAACCTGTCACTTTTAATTTTATATTTATCCCGTTCAACAGACTACACGTTTGGTTGGCATATGAGTCAAGGCGTTATGGAATGAATAACGTGAGCAGTTAGCGTGCTGACAGCATTTCGTACCGCCCCAAAGCTCCTCCCGTTGTTTCTTTTATGTTCGCTGTTGCTTTTTGAGAACGCTCCTTTAAGTCGTTCGTTTTAAAGTGATATCCGCCTTTGTGTAACAGCTCGCGAATACCCGCTGAATTCGTTGTTTTGTGTAGGTACTTTAATTTATTGTTGTTTTTATAAATGTGTACTGTACGTGTATGCATTTAAGTTGCACGTTCTATTAAAACATTCTTAGAACTGATTGTAAAACAGAGATGATCAACAAATTTATTAACTTGTGTTATCTACTATTTTATTACGAGTTATTACTATACTGTATATTAATAATAGGTTTTCAAGAAGCAACATTTTATATTGTAGAATTTCTTAGCATATCACATACCTGTAAAATAAACAAGTGTACGTACTACATAATTCAAGTATGATTATCTTTAAAATAAATGGAATATGATTGAAATGAAGTGTACAACCGTAATTGGAACTATAGTTGTTTAATATTTATTTAGCCAATATGTTATTTTATATATATATATATATATATATATATATATATATATATATATATATATATATAAAAATAAATAAATAAAGTATTCGAGCTACCTTGTTTGATGCGAAAAATTCTATTATATTTTTACTACAATTGCACTTTCAAAAATTAAAATATTGACTAGTAATTATAACACGAGCTTATATTGTAAAAAAGAAATGCAGTTACTTTAGAATTAGAGCTGTCAGCTCGGTATATAAAATCATGAAAAATTAAGCCGTGAGATTCCTATATGTATTTCAAATTCTCTGCATTCAACTTTCTCTGGCTTATTGAGATTCTCTACGAGTAGTATGATTTCAGGAGTTTAAAACTGGAAAAAAAACTTTCAGCAGTCAACGCTGGTATAGTTAACAGTAATTTAAAAACTTGACTTTGAATAGCTTAACAAGGTCTTCTAACCTATTAAAACTGTTAATATTATGTCGAGAAATTTTTGTCCAGCAAAGTATCTCTATCTAGAAGTAAAAGCAGTAAGTAGTCTCTTCGTAAATTATTGAGGATGTACAAAAGTACTCGACCGCTTAGAATGATGTAGAGTGATGTATAACTTATAGCATCAAATTGATGAAAAATTGTTTTGTGAAAACTGTCCTCAAACTCTTAAAGTAATGAAATATATATTATACTTCATTCATGTGAATTATAGTAGCTAATAGTATATAAAATAAGTAGCATAATTCCGTCAAGGAAACAAATAGGAAACACATTTTAATGTTTCAATAAACACAGTATCCGTGTGTCACTCGTCGTGTGCTAGTATGCGATAAAAACAAGTAGAAGATTCTATCGCTGGTTTTTGTGAAGCGACTTTGATGTTTCAAGGTATCGATTTTCATATCGAATATGAAATCCAATATAAACATGAATTCTGGTTCAACGCCATTTTAACAAAATTCTGTGTTTATTATAAACCTAACTTAAAATAACCGTCGTTCCTATCGATGGTACACATAAATGGCTTTAAATATCGTATCTTAATTTTTAAATAAATATCATTATATCATTAATATCTCTTAATTAAAAATATATGTTAATAATAATTTTAAATATTTTAGTTTATTTAATAAATAATACATCATTATGTCATTCCACACATTATTTAGTTGATAATTTTGCTCCTGTGCTGTGGTATCTACAACTAGTAAAGTGTGATTATCACAGGCGTAATTTTGATGTGCTGAAAATCAGTTACTCTTACATTATTTAGTTAATAAATTGAATGAATTGTAATAACGGGCTCATACAAATAACTATCGTGGCTTAGGTGATGCTGACATTGAATTTATAGTGTAAATGACTTGTAGGAGCAGAGAGCAGAGCAGAGTGAGCATAAGTGTGTGGGAGTGGATGGCGTTGTCGGGGTGCAGAGCCTGAACCTGAACCAGTGTTTGTCCACAGACGCCAAACAGTCGACAACAATAGCCATAAAGAAATATCTCGGAAAGAAACTCACGAACTGGGAGTTCCAGACACATGCACCCGAACAGAGCAGATTGGTAAAATTGGATTTAGCATTTTACGACCAGAGGGCGCCGATATCCATCCTGCTCTACCCCTTTATAATAATTTCACTTCGGTGTCGTTTGATTATTGCGGCCCGAAAATTTTACTCGTAAAAAACATCCCGTTTTTACACTCCTGGGATATTTGGACTGAACTCTATCTATCTGGAAGTGAATTAAAGTTGTTTTTCCAGTGCTAAATTGTGTCTTCCTGCCCTCCGCAATATAAACTAAGTACTAAACTTTACCCTTATAAAATTTTTAATATTTTATAATAGTTTTTTGTTCATCCTCGAGTATTTAATGCACATTTGATTTTATTCTCCTTCAAATTATATAACTATGGCACTTAGCCATAATTTTTGTTGTTCTATCGAAAAAAAAAATTAATAACTTATTATGTCGGCAACAAGATATTCTTAAAAATGAGAATATCGATATGCACGTTGCAGATAATCTACACAATTATCAATACCAGTTATATTCGAAACGTTATTAAAAGAATAAATAGATCAAAAAGATTATTTGTGTTTTGCATGAAATATACATATCTGCAAGACAGTATAAAATTATAATATATTTAGGATCAACAATTATTACGAATGAGTAAAGTATGATACTTGTTTTATACGACGTGTATGACTATTCATCGACTTATAAAACTCATGTAATAATATACTATTAAACTATCTTTCTCAGTTACTCAAGCGTTAAATAATAACAATAAGCATGCTACTTGTATAAATTATTTTCTAAACTGTTTAAGAAAAAAAGCAACGTGTTTTGAATCTTTATGTATACTGTAAGTCATATAAAATATTACCAGTATAAAAGTTATAATTTAAATGTGTTTGATACAGTAGCAGTATCTACAATAGCGTGGTACATTCATTTGAATGATCCCACCATAAATCACGTTAGCGTTGTTCATTCAACCATTTCTTTAGAACAACGTTACGAGAAATCCCATAACATAGTCGGGGTCGGGACTGATGCAACACCGTCGCCGTGTCCATATCCGCGTCCACGTTGGCGTCATTGATTGCCTTAACCGTTGACCGATATTCCCAGGCGCGCTGACACGCAAAGAGCATCTCAATCCGTGCAGGGTTCAAATCCCGGTCAGGCGGGGTGATTGATGTGCAAGTCACCGACACTTTTCCTGCCCTCGGCCGCACTTCGGTTTCAAAGTATTACGTAAAACGCGCACGGATCGGCTAGACGGACCGTTCCATCAAGGCGGCACTGCACTGTTGAAAATTGAAATTGCTTGTTGCTTGAGACGCTCCTAACAACGTCTTCTGTTCCCGGATCTCGGATCTCGCATCCAGAGCTCTGTTTCTCTCTCTTGTCGGCGCGAGGGTTAGGTGAGGAAAGGAAACAGATTGGTAGAATGATCGAAGTGTGCTAGGGTTGACGCCTTGAGGAGCTTCTCATGGATGGCATAATAAGAAGCGGTGATATTTAATCAAGGATTAAACGAGTGCCTTTGTTGATGAATGTTTGCGTGCCGTGAATATTAATCTCGAAACTATAATTACTTATTATGTCGAATTTGACTCCTCTTCAGCACCGGTATGTTGTTTTAGAAAAGGTGATTTTCACTTATGTAAACATGGATATAGGTTTTTAGATTCCTGTACGTATAATCCTGTAATTTATTTTGATGAATCTTCATACTGTTCTAGAAAAAAAAACAGCTATTCCATCTGCTTTTCTGGGACACCAATATTCACAGTAGGAAATTTTAAAATTTAAGTTTTTAAAGTTCATGGAATATGTAGTTGTACTTGGTGAAACATAAATTTATACTGGATGAATAAAAAGTGCCGGAACGGTCAAATATTTCAAGAAATACACATCGAATCAAAAAAACAAAAAAATACTTATTTAATGCCACACGAATTAATATGTTGAAGTATATATATAATTTAAGAGTATCTGCGGGATGCAAGGTATTGGGTGCTCTGGGAACCTTTGCTCGAAATGTGAATGTATCCAGAGATGTCTATAATGGTGTTTTAGTGCCTACATTGATGTATGGTAGTGAATGTTGGGTGTGGGTGAAGAAACTTGAACGTCGTATAACTGCTGTGGAAATGAGGTATTTGCGGGGTGTATGTTGTTATACTAGAAGAGATCGTATCCGGAATACATTGGTGTATGATGAGTGTGAAATTGAGAAGAATGTAGTTAGAAAAGTAGGTATAAGTCAGTTGAGATGGTTTGGGCATGTAAAACGTATGTCGAATGAGAGATTGATAAAACAGGTATATGTTGGTGAAATTGAGGGTGAAAGATTGCGTGGACGACCTATGAATAAATGGATGAATATGATTGAAGGATTTTTGCGTGAACGAAAGTTTCTGAGTATGAGGAACAAGCGTGCTTGTATGAAAGGAATAATGAATGTGGATGAAGCAAAAGTGGTGTGTCAGGATAGGAACGTTTGGCGAAGATTAATTGCGGAATGAATCTGATGATTTCAGAAAAGCGCAGGGTTTTAGATTTTAGTTTCGTTGTTTAGTAATTTCATTAGAGTGTTTACCTACAATTGTGTGAAATTCACTTTCAAAAACAAGCGCAGGGACGACACTCCCTTCGTTTATCATCTTTTTTATTAATTTTCTGATCTTACAATGAGTGTTTAACTGCAATTGTGTGGAATTCACTTTCAAAAACAAGCGTAGAGCGACACTCCCTTCCTTTCTTATCTTTCAATTCGTTTTCAGTACTTACGTAGAGTGTTTAACTGCAATTGTGTGGAATTCACTTTCAACAACAAGCACAGGGCGACACTCCCTTCCTTTCTTATCTTTTTGTTTCATTTTCAGTTACTGCATTGTGTGGACTTTTCTTTCATATACAAGTGCAGGCTATCGCTTTTATCTATTATCTTTGTAGATTCGTTGTTAGTTTCGTTATTATATTCATTGTTAGGAGTAAGCGTGAGTAATTTGAGATATTTTATGCATATGTTATGTACGTCGAAGAAAGATGATGAATGATAAGTGAATAGGAATGATGTGATTTAAGATTTGATTTTGATAAATGATTTCGAGTGTAATAAATGATTGAGTTTATATGGAGTGATCTATGGATGTGGTTTAAGCGAGGGTGATGTGTTCGGATGATAATGTTTGACGAGGGCTGATTATTTGATGAATGTAATGTGTGAATATTTTATGAGTGATTTTAGGGTTCGTGCTACCCCATTTGTTGGGATATAGCGTGAAGATATGTATGTATGTATATAAATTTGTTATAGGCGAATATAACTAAAATAATGTATATTCACGGAATGCAAATGAACTTACACCACTTTCAAAATTAGTCAAATATAAAAATCGTTTAACTTATTATTTATTATTTCACTTTTGTACGCAACTTTGTACTATTCGTGTTTATTATTATTACAGCTGAAGATGGTATTAAGCAATATCGAAATATAAACCAAACTTTAAACTCAACAATGATTTAATAATTTTTTCCCGTCCTACATTAATGACTTTATATACATTGAAATTCACAAAAAAAAAAATATTGTTATAAATAATCTTGAATTTTTTTAAATTAAGTGACAACAGTATCTTTGAAGCATGGTTTTATTTTACTGTTGTTACTTAATTTTGAAAATGTAACGATTAATTCTTTAAATTGCTAGGTAATGGCCAAAATTTTACATCGAAACGTCGCTGTTCGAATAATAAAATTAAATTTAAAATTGTTTCAATTTTTACAATTTTATTAACCACGTTCAGCCTGTAATCTATTTAATATTCAAATTTTACAAAATAATATTGATTTACCATTTCTTCTTACCTATCTATCTGATGTTAATATGAAATTATTCATTTTAGGAGGAAAATAAAATAAGTAACCTAAAATAGTAACTCTGGACATGTGAAATAAAACATATGTAAAACAGCAGGCCACTGACCAGCTACATGTCTATGGAAATTGGACTTCACCACTTTCATAATAATTCATGGTTACGCAATATCTTTTACTGACAAATTTTAAATTGAACAAAGCATGGACAGTTTTTAAGAAATTAAATACTAACTAATTATAAATAAAAAGTTTACACTAAATTAAGCATAAATAACATTTTTTTTAAAAATGGACTTAATGGAAATAATTCAAATTAAAGTTATAGAAAATAAAATTACGAATTTTTTTGGTATAACACATATTTTATTTGTGTATTTTGTCAGAGCGCAAAAATTAATGCAATATTTGTGTTATTCGTAAAAATGAAGATGTCCATGAAAAAATTTAAACAATTATCTACTGCCAGAAATATTGATGAAATGTATTTTATATAAAAAAATCTGTAATTTTATTCTCTACAACTTTTATTTGAAGTACTTTCCAATAAAATTAATTGGGAAGTAATGCGCAAAAAATAACAAATAAAAAAATATGTTTCCATTTAAAATAAGAAAGTTGCATCTCGTATTTTGAGAACCACTGGCCGAAATATTTTTTTGTAAATAATTTTGAAATACACTTACAAAAAATTATTTCCTTGCTAATTTAACCAACCTTGTAGCTCTTACAGTTCTCGATATAGCAATGGTGGCACAACTCAATTGAACAGCCTGTATACTATAATTTTTTTAGTTAATAAAAATTAATGTATTTTGGCATATTACACCTTATGGCGTCGTTCAGTGTTTATACATTTATGGATATTATATACTTTTTATGAATGTTTGTTTGTGTGTATATAATAATATATTAAATACATTCTTTGTTCTGTTAATGCTAATATAAAATGAGTTTATTAGCATTATAATATTCATTGATAGACCTATAAAATTAATTCAGTTAATACATATTTGTATGTCAAATATATAATCCAGATATCGGAGGTCAATATTGACCAGGTTCATACCTACTAGTTGATTCTATGAAATGAAATTATTTTCAATCAAGTAGGCATTGTGTACACATTACTAATATGAAACCAGTGATGCAGACCATGTTCCCTTTTCAGCATATTGAACTTTAAATCGCTGACATCATATTGTGCATAGATCATTTGACCATAATCCCTGGCCGAGTACGAGCACGCAGGCACGCAAACAGTTACATACGCACAGGCTCTGGTTCAGGCATACATATGAATATCATCTATATATGTATAAAAGCTTCACGAACCGATAGATAGATGGCAGCTCGGACGTTTGCGCTACTTCCGCTAAAATGAAAGCTGAACGTGCCGCCGCTTGCTGCTGCTTCCAATGCCAGCCATTTGTCGATTGTTAATAACGGATGATTAATAGTTCGTAGGCAGTGTGCACTGTACGCTGTCCGATGTGCACTTGTTTTCCAAATTTGGGGGTAGTCACTGCCCGTGGGATGAGGATAACAGCTTGCTGTGCTAACCGCACAGAACTGCAGTTGCGAAAAACGATATTGTGTTTGATACATCGCTATTATACCATTATTGGACAATAGATATTCGCTCGATTATTCGTTTGACGCATCATGTAAATAGTTCGTGGTTACTCCATTTTCAAAATTTATGTTTGTAGCGAAATGTATAATTTTTATTTTTTTTTCTGTTCTTAAAATGAAATAATTAAATACATCATCATGTCATTTACCTATTGCTGGATGTGTCTGCCGTACTAGGTTCATATAATTTTTCAATCTACTATTGGATGATGAAAGCCATTTAAATATCCATTTATAATTTGTTTAGAGCAGTTTATAAGAAAGTATGTTCGTCTTGACATTATAAAATAGCTGAATAAGATATAATAGCCAAGAAGCCATTTAAAATCTATATTTTTTAAATACTGTCGCTTGTTATATTTAGATTTAGAGTGGCGTATATCGAAATGAGAAATAATCAATTCTCATCTCAAATTAATAAAAATAGTGGTAACATGAAAATAGTTACACGCCTAATCAGATATTAAAATTTAAACAATATGTAAATTAAAAATTGTTTAAAATAGTAAACGTTGATTAACTCTTTGCTCATTCGGAATCGTATAGTTAGGTACTAAGTATATAAACACTGTTTAAACAATATTTTTCAAAAAGGAGGCAGAAATATACAAATTGGGTTTATTATATCTATCATAATAGAATAAGTATAGGTTATAATTCAATAAGTAATTGAAATTCACGGAAACTTGAAGTACATTTGTAAAACTTTAAAACATAAAATAAGAAATGCATACAACGAAAAAGAGAAAACGATCTGAAAATTTGAAGTTTAAGGAATTTTTTTATTAGAATTATACAAAGGAAAATTATTAATTATTGGAAATAAAAATTTTATGCTGGAAATTAATTTTTCATAATTTTAGTTCTAAATTTGGTTATAAAAGATGAATGGTAGAGAATAAATTTGAAATCATTAAAAGAGTGAATAAAGTAAATAATATATATTGAAATTAGATTTTTTAAATGTGTTATAGTAAATAAGATAAAACCTGGTGACGGTACATCGACGAACGAGACCACAAACTGGCAAGTTCATGATATTTCAAAAGATCAATTCACGAAAGAAACAATTATTATGCTTACGATAAAGTGGGTGTTATATATATATATATATACATATATGCGCAACGTAACACAGTGATAAACAATAAGATGGTTTTGAAAACTACTACAAATTTCATTGTAAATTCTAGTAACGAAGGACAAGTAAATCTTACGCAGGCTACATCTCTCGAAATAACTACGGACATAAATTTAATCGACGATATTGATGCAGCTACTGGGAATATATATATATATATATATATATATATATATATATATATATATATATATATATATATATATATATATATATATATATATATATATATATATATATATATATATATATATATATATACGCAGGCACGCAAACAGTTACATACGCACAGGATCTGGTTCAGGCATACATATGAATATCATCTATATATGTATAAAATAGGTGGCAACTCGGACGAATATTATATATATGAAGATCTTTCGGAATATGAATTAAAGTGCTTAGAATAGAATGTTACAAGAATTACAGAAAATATAAATTTTAGTGAGGAACTTTATCAAGTTAGATCAAAGTATGAAGAACAGAATCATGAAGAGGAAATAAAATTACTGCAAATGCAAAAAAAAAAATTAGAAATGTTAAAAATAGAAAATAATTTAAAATATAAAAAGATATTATGTAAACAAATTAAATGTAATTTTTATTTTATGAAATATATAATAACAAGAAATATATTAACTTATAATTTGTCAACGGTCATAGCACAGCTCGTTGTTACTGATCCAAGCTATATCGCGAGTTAAGTTGCACGCAAGGAGTATTTGGATGGGAAACCCGTGTTGCTGTTGACAGAATAAGACCTAAAATGCAGATCAGGGTATAATGGCGGATATGACTGTGTTAGTTGTTCTGTCAAGGAGCCACAAAAAACAAATAGTATCTTCTAAAACTTTCAATAACAATTATTATTTCAAACACAAATTCAAGTTTAAAGTTTATAATGCGTTCTAAAAATATCGACTCTTAAATTTGGTTGTTGGGAAGCATTTCTAATAAAAATAATGATAATAGCATAATAATATTATTACAGGCGCCTATTGCTACGGGTTGAACATATCTAATTGTAACAAAGATGGATAATTCAGAATTTGGTTTTGTTTATAAATTATGATATTTCACTATCAACTCAGCTTCGAAAGATACAGACTAATTAAGAATTATCTTAGGTATCTTTCTAAAGTTGACTTGACAGAGTTTATTTTGTTTATCAAATTTATTAGTGCATATGTTATAACTTCAGTATTCAGTAGATCATTATTTATCAAGTTTATAGCTTTTCTGAATTGTCGCGTCTGGTTACACGGGATGTGATGACATATCTGGGTAAATTATAGCTAAGCGAGGAGTCGGCTAGAGTTAACCTTTGAACGCACCCTGTCTGGGTTTTTTATGTAAACGCATATGTGCGACCGACGCAACGATACCACCTCTTACCCTTTGTCAGAACATCTCATGCAATACATCAATGATTAGTTAGTGGTGGTTTAGCATCTGACTAGACGAGTTGTCTCGTCTGTGCAAGATATCTTGCTATGTAATTTTAAACTAAGATTAGTTTAATCATACGTTGTCGTTGTTGTTGTTGTTTCCATTGCCGGTTAATTTGTTTAATTACATTATTAACTTTAGTCTTTTTATAGTTTATAACTTTTGTAAATTTTACATTATATTTTTATATACTTCATTTGTATGTTTTATTAAATATATATTTTTACAAGAAGTTCGTCTTATTTCGCGCGCGATTTAATCGTGTATTAAATCGCGTTGATTTCAATTTAGTTCGTTTCATTAACAATTGTTTTAAATGCGTAACAGTCGGCTCTCGCAGCCCTGTTACATAATGATAAGAATATGTTATATTATCTTATTTGATTTAAGGATCTTATTAGACTATTTTGTTCGACGAATAAGTCTGTTCGAGCAAGAACGAGGAACGCGAGTTGCACACAGACTTCGGTTTTGTTTAAATTGAATAAATATGTAGACAATATATTTATGTTCTGTGGCGGCGGCATTCGACATAAAATCAAGAAATAAAAAGAAAAAGACAAAATGGGCGAAGTAATGGTTTTTGAAGAGAAGCAAGTTTTCTCATATTACCTCTTTATTTTTAAATGGAACCTGGAGATTAGTTTAATTATTTAAGAATAGATTACAATTTATCCTTTTAGCCGTTCGTATGCTTTGTCTTTCTTAATACTTTCACTGTACTCGCGAGATTTTATTTTCCATAAACACGGAAGACTGCGATACAGTTCTATAAATTCCAATCAAAACTTTCTACTAATCTGGCAAGGATCCGTCATATTGAAACAATTCGCGAAATAGAAACTGCACAAAACCTTTTTAACTACGCTACTGGACAAACTGTCTTCTGTTTATCCCACACTTCGGATTTGCTTCCACTGCCAAGTTAGCGAACAAGTTCGACAGACATAATCAGGTTCAGTCTAATTATTTTCATCAGCTTTGTACGCGGACAGTTTTTCCACCACGCACTTTAGTTTTGTGTCGTTTTTGCTCGAACAGTCTTGTTCATCGAGCAAAACAGTCCAACAAAAACGTAATGTGTGGGCCCCTTTATACATTTGACTTCATTACTTTTATGAAAATGTGTTACATTTTTCGGGAAATAAAATGAATATTATAATTTACTGTTAAAGCAATACCAATAAGTATTCCGAATATTACACTTCTATAGTGCCTTTTGAGAAATATAATTTATAAAAAGGTTCTTGCTCGTTCCGAGAAAACCAGAATAAGCTATTTTTCTACATTATTGCTATTATTTTATTTATAAATGCAAGATGTATTTTTATTTTTCATTTCTAGAAATATTAAAGTAGTATATAAATACTGCTTCCGTAAAAAAGTGCCATACTGTATGTTCCAAATAAATTGAAACCTGAACCAGAACCATGCGGGCACTGCTATCAGTTTATTTTGTTGTAAAATGCATTTTCAATAAAAAATGTGCAGAAATACGTTATGCACGATCAATTCAGTATCAACTTACTTTATACGAGTAACAATAAAATTTATTATACGAGAACTCAAACCGAATTATAAAGAGTAAAATTGGTATACTGCCTAAATTTGATTTAATCAATATTGTTAAGTCTTTACTTAAAATAAAATATATTCAACAAGAATACAGTTTTAGAAGAAATTTTAAGTTACTAGAATATCCCCTTGGTCGTTGTATGGGTGTTTAAGATGAGGTTTTTTTTTTGTAGTTTAAAAGTACCCAACGAACAATAATTATGGTATCAAATTCCACAACATATACTATCCACAAACTTTATTTATTATAGATTACATCATTTTAATGTCATATAAGTTAGAAAAATTACGGTTATTTGGCTTTGTTGTGACGTACTACACCCAGACAGAGTTAATAGTGAGAATTAATATACGTTTTTCTACAACTGTGCGATTTCTTTGTTATTACGTAACTATTATTGTCTTTATTACGGGTGAAAAGAAGACAAATACAGACCAAGTGCGTTTATGTAAACGAAAATCACTAGTGCCGAAAATAACTTGTGATTTACGCAAACCGAGCGCGGAATTTCATATTTTAGCACAAACGCTTATGGAAGAAGAACATGCGGTGAGCCAGCGCTAGTAAAAATACAGTAGTATATTTTGACGTTTATAAACATAACTGCAGTATATTTAATCTGTTTAAATCACATTAAGCAGACAAGATCTCAAGTATATCTTATTAAATATGATAACTAATAAAAAGAACCGAACAAAATAAAATATATCAATAAATGGTTTTATTTAAAGAGTAAGTGAAATACATAATATTTATTGTTTGTGTATATTAATTCAGTTGTCTGTCTAAAGGAACATTGATTTTTTCCGTACCTGTTCATATTATTCACAGTAATATTATTGACAACAATTTCGGAGGTTTTAGAAGTACCAGCAGCATGTTGATTGTCATTGCCAAGAATAGATCCAACATAGCTTGATCTGGGGCTGCAATTATCTTTGGAAGTGTATACGATGAAGAAGAATCACTCAGTGTAGTATTAAAATATCTTTAAATTAGTAAAATATTTTTTCCTACAAATGTGCGATTTCTTTGTTATTACGTAACTATTATTACCTTGGTTACGGGTGGAAAGGAGACAAATGCAGACCAAGTGCGTTTCTGTAAGCAAAGAAACACTTGTGCCGAAAGTAATTCATTACGCAACAGTAAAAAAGTTGTATTGAGAGCGATTTAAAATTCGCGCGAAGCGCGGAATTCATATTTTGGCCACAGACGTTTATGGAAGAAGAAGAAGCGGTGAGCCAGCGCTAGCAAATATGCAGTAGTATATTTTGACGTTTATAAACATAACCTTAAATTGCGGTATAGACCACGGGCGTGTGAGGTCACAATTTTAGATGTGCTCCGTAACTGTCAAACGAGTGACTCTCACATCAGTATTAAATGTACGATTTAGACTGTATAGATAGAATATATTTTTAACAAGTATATGTGCATATAATTCCAAAAGTGACAAGTTTCTATTCTGTGCATCATTTTGTGCGTGACGAAGTATGTGATTTATTTTATCAAGTGAAACGTAATTTGAAGATTGTGTCGCCAGTACATACTTTTACAATTTTATGGTGTTTATATATTTAATATATAGAAAATAAATGTTTAAAAACAATTTTATATGTTTACTTCATACTGTGAAGCCATGTAATTATTATAATATATAGTAGTTTTACTTTTATTGAAGTTTGAACAGTTCATTTTAGGTCAACATTTTGAAAATCAACTAATTTCGTTAAAAAAAATTATATTTTACTGTAGTATTTAATTTTTTTCATTTAAAATTGTTACTGTTTTCAATCATAGCGGAAATTTCAAAGAATCGATAAAACGAATGTTTATGATACTATCTGAATTGAATTAAAAGAGAAAAGGAAGGTAGGTTGCGGTTTTTGACTCAAGATATGTTGAATATTACAATATAAAAAATAGAAACAGTAATTCAAAACATTTATATTTAGTTTTCTTTAGGTTTTGACGGTTACTGTTATAAATGCGAATCATGTTATATTAAAACACGTTGTTGTAACTAATGTTTTGTTGCATGAACACATTGTTGTAGCAAAGTATTGTTATAATCACAATATTATAAGACCTTGCACCTTGCCCGGCATCCATGTGAAGAAATACAAGTCAGGATGCTTTAAATGTTTGAACTTTGTTGGGCGCTGATTGATAAAATGGAAACTCTTGAAGCTCTTGTATCGGAATCTGTACCTGAGCGACGAAACCCGGCATTCCTCCCGTTCTTGCTCTAGGTCTTGTAATATTGTGATTATGACAATATTTTATATTACCTTTTTTATATTATTATTGCTATTTCAGAGCCAAAGAGTCCTTTTCCCTTTTGATTAATTTCAGATAGAAACTTAAACATTCGTTTTGTCGATTCTTTGAAATTTTCATTACAATCGAAAACACAACAATTATAAATGAAAAAAAATAAATATTACAAATTTTTACGAAATTAGATAATTTAGAAAATGTTAACCTAAAATGAACTGTTCAAACTTCAATAAAAGTAACACTAATGTATATTATAGTAATTACTTGGCTTTACACTATGAAGTAAACATATAAAATTGTTTTCAAACATTTATTTTCTATATATTAAATATATAAACACTATAAAATTGTAAAAGTAAGCCCTCGCGACACAATCTTCAAATTACGTTTCACTTGATAAAATAAATCACACACTTTGTCACGCATAAAATGATGCACAGAATAGAAACTTGTCACTTTTGGAATTATATGCACATATACTTGTTAAAAATATATTCTATCTATACAGTCTAAATCGTACATTTAATACTGATGTGAGAGTCACTCGTTTGACAGTTACGGAGCACATCTAAAATCGTGACGTCACACGTCCGTGGTCTATATGTAATCTGTACACAATTAATAAAAAGAACCGAACAAAGTAAAACATATCGATAAATTGTTTTATTTTAAGAATAAGTGAAATACATATTTATTGTTTGTGTATATTATTAACACAGTTGTTACAGTTGCTTATATTGACATAATGTGAAGTGGAAACTTTTGTACCGTCTAAAGAAACATTGATTTCTTTCGTACCTGTTCATATTATTAACAGTAATATTATTGACAACAATTTCGGAGGCTTTAGAAGTACCAGCAGCAGGTTGATTGTCATTGCCGAAAATAAATCATAGAACATAGCATGATCTGGGGCTTCAATTATCTTTGGAGGTGTTTATGATAAGGAAGAATTACTCACTGTAGTATTCCAATCTAGACGATTTCTTCAAAATCGTCTTGAAATTAGTGAAATATTTTTAAATAACGTAGAACAATGTGCAAGCAATCAACAAACAAACCATAGCATTGTCGTAAAACATCGTTCTCGTGAATATTATTAAGATTTTATAAATTTTGATAATATTTTAGTGATTTTCTAAATCGCACAGTTGGAGAATTTTTTTTGTTTATAACACGTGTCGAAAAAGGTTACATGCATGTGCAGATTTCCGCACTCGTCAAGCCTCGCGCGTTTAATTCTGCACTTGCACGTAACAAGTCTTTTTCGGCACTTGTTATGAAAATAACTATGACGAATAATTTAATTGAGTTAATCTCTGTACTTGCACGTAATAAGCGTTTTTCGGCACTTGTTCTAAAAATAACTATTTTCGCATTCATTTGATTGAAACACTCTGATTTCGCCGTCGTGCATTGTTTTCTTGTTCCACACCTCAAAATGTTTATTATCTTTATTTACTTTTTCTATAACTGTCCTGCCTAAAAAAATAATCTTTTTTCAATTGATTGATCAAATTAAAAAAATTTGACACTTTTTAGAAATTTATTAATTAAACATTTTCACGTTCCTTTGGGTAAGACACATCAAATTCGTATTATTTTCGATTTTTTTCCTTCATATCAATAATTATTCTATTATTCCTCTTTGACAGTTGTAGAAAACATGTTTGTATTTCGTGGGCGAAATTCGTTTTTTTATTTTGCGCGTTTGAAAGACTTTTTGGTCGACCTGGCAGCCTCTACTAAAATGACATTATAAGGCAAAAAAAACACTTATTTCAAGTATTTAAAACAAAAATAACTACAATATACTCATATCTTTGATTAGTTGGAGTTCTCGTTACGCTCTTACTATTGTAACACGGTATTACAATTGTTAAACGTTATAAATGATGAATTTAAGTTGCACAAATTAAATAAAACTTAGGTGAATTCGCGCCATCGCATTTTGTAAAGATGTCCGCACATCTTTACACGTAGAGTCGCTGTTCTTGACTGACTTGGCTATCCCAAACACTTGACATCCTCTGGGTAAAACTACCCACATCTGGAACCCATTTCCACAGATGTCTCAAGTGTTTGGGGCTGTGTAATCTGACACAAAGGCCCTGCCGCTCTTGGTGAACACGAACAGATTCTAGAATTCTTAGTAAATCAACCAATATCTGTCACTTTTATAAGTTAGATGTCCTATCCTTGAAAACCTAAAGTTTTCGCATTCACACGAAAGGCCATGTGTCCACGAGTGTCAAATTACACGAAGCCAAGCTTTTATCTAAAGCAACAAACAATAATGAGATAGCTCATATTGTTACATTATCCCCACGTTAAAACATAAATATATCGGTGACCTCGATGTATTTATTTTACCGGTAACTGGGTGAACTATTTCATTACTGAAATGCTACAATACTGCATCTAAACTAAATTTAAACCAAATTATCAAATTTAGATTTCCAACTAGGTATTCTTTAAAATACGCAGCAGAAATCAAAAAACCAATTTTGACAAAACTAAAACATTACCAAAAATATAACATGGTTATCCTACAGATAACTAAACATATTTCTCAAAATTACCAATGATTCTACAGTTATAAACAAATTAAGTAACTTAATTTGCTGTTGAAAAACTAGAAAAAATCGAATTAAATCAATTGCTTAGCAAACACAGATTGCTAAAACTAAACCAACTGCTAAACTAGCAAACACAAATTGAAAATAAAATAAAATCAATTACTGATCTAGCAAACACAACTTGTAGAAACTAAACCAATTGCTTAAATAGCAAATACAAAATAAATCAAAAATCAGTTGCTAAAGTAAAACATATCGCTAATCTAAAATTAAATTAGTAAACACAAAACTTGAAAAAACTAAAACAATTGCTAAACTAGCAAATACAAATTGAAAAAGTAAACCAATTGCTTAAATAGCAAATACGAAATAAAACAAAAATCAGTTGCTAAACTAGCAATCATAAATAAAATACTAAACAAAACAATTGCTTGATTCCAGTCTACTCTCAGGTAGCATCTTAAGCGTACATACTATTTCATAATTGAAATTGTCAAATTTCAAACGATGCAAAATAATAGTGATCACAAAATAAGGTCACTAAAATTACTAAACATAAGATTACTCTCACGTCGTACATTCTACAACAAAGTAAAACTTTTAAGTCGAACTTACTCATACTTGAAATTATCAAATTTCACCAAACAAAAATTTAAATACACATTATTACAAAAATAAAATTGCTCAAATAAAACAAATCGCTAAACTAAAAATCCAATTACTAAACGAAAGACTATTCGCATGTAAATGTAAAACAAAACAATACATTTAAATTCAACCTGCTTGTACGAGTACATTCGTACAACTGAAATTATCAAATTTCACTTAACACCAAAGATTAAAATATATATTATTACACATAATTCTTGCAGCTGGTACAAATTCAGTGACACAAATGAACATATGTTCCTAAACCAATGGAATTCTCTAATTCCAACATCTGAAATTTGCACCACAACTAAAACAAAGAAGCTTTCTTGTAATACATATAATTACATAATTAAACTAAACTAAATCTAACATGCACTTAAACACTATTGTTCCAAAAAAACAAAACATAGTCAATGGTCACTGGGTCATGTCCTGGGTTGTAGGGTTGCAAAGGGTACGCGGGGAATGCACCACACTTTCACTACCACTACACACAATTGTACAAAAGTTCACTGAGGGGCAAGGGGGTGGTTCTTCCTTGAACTGGGGTTCTTGACACTGGCCGGAGATCAGCTGATGGTCAAACCAGATGTCCAACTGTAGATGCGGTCGTTTTCCTTGCGGGGGGTCTGTTTCCTTCAGGTAATGCCTAACTTGCAATGTACTGTCGACGATTTCAATGGACAGAGCACTTGCTACGATGGACTTAAAGCTGCTAATTATCTTATACTTATTGAGAAAAAATCTTGATCTCATGGGCGCACTAAATGAATTGGACTTACTCCAATTCAATGATCTTAACTTATCAGAAGTTCTCGATCGCTCAAAACTTGTGTGTTCTACCCATAGAACACACAGCTCAACACTGGAAACAAGTACGCTACAAGGAACTTGTTCCATGCCCATGTCAAGATTATTTTCACCTGAAAGCTTGCCATCTTTTACTAAAGTTGTTTCATTCCTTATTTCATCGCTGTCCATTTTATCAACTTCAATACATACTACATTGCAAGTTAAAGCACTTACCTCCTCATTTTCTTTCTTCTCGACATCAGCTACCTCTGCTACAGCCACGATTTCAATGTTGTCTTCCTTTGGACGTGGAATGTCCACTAAAATACGTTCTTCAGCCTGCAATAACGATGCAAACTCAGCCGCAGTAATTTTTGCAACTTGCAAAGGCTGAGTGTCAGACTGAAGAACGGAAGGCAACATATTCGGTAAAGGTGCGTAAACTAACGGCTGTATACAGGTAGCTGGCATGGATGTCAACTGCTGAGGTATGGCTTTGGTACGCCATACTGCATGGCCCTCGGTGGATACGGTAATGGACTCGTACTCCACGGTGCTGTCAGCTGCTGCGGCGGCACGTGATATGGCCATAGCACAGGTAGCGAAGGCTTTGGTGGCAAACCATATTTCACTGCCGCTGGTGGATACGATGCTGGAATCGTACCCCACGGCGATGTCACTGGAAACCAGGAGCCAGGTACTCCCGATGGATATCCAGATGGCGGCGGGTACGTCGGCGGAACGTACGGATACATATTAACTTTTTTATTGACGCGGGTTCACTGAATTTAATTTTACACTTCTGTTTCCACACATTTTAATCATATATTGAACCGAATGTTCAAAATAAAATTCCAACATTTTTCAAAAATTTAAATTTATTGAAAAAACTCTAAATATCAAATTTCAAAGCTAAATATCAAAATATTTCAATATTGAAGCACTTAAAACACTTAAAAAAATTAAAACTTTATCAACCAAAACTAAATTTCCAAAAATTCTCAAAATTCAATAAAACTTAAAAATTCACAAAAACAAATTTGCAACAAAACACATCAAACAATATACCAAATTTCAACTTAAACACTCATAAAAGATTCGTAGAAGAATGGCTCACGTCTCAAAAGTTAAACAAAAAAAATACAATTTCTAACTACGCGACGCTAGAATAGATTTAATTAATTGAATGAATTAAACCTTTTTGCCATCCTTACCGGACTGCGCCAATTGTAACACGGTATTACAATTGTTAAACGTTATAAATGATGAATTTAAGTTGCACAAATTAAATAAAACTTAGGTGAATTCGCGCCATCGCATTTTGTAAAGATGTCCGCACATCTTTACACGTAGAGTCGCTGTTCTTGACTGACTTGGCTATCCCAAACACTTGACATCCTCTGGGTAAAACTACCCACATCTGGAACCCATTTCCACAGATGTCTCAAGTGTTTGGGGCTGTGTAATCTGACACAAAGGCCCTGCCGCTCTTGGTGAACACGAACAGATTCTAGAATTCTTAGTAAATCAACCAATATCTGTCACTTTTATAAGTTAGATGTCCTATCCTTGAAAACCTAAAGTTTTCGCATTCACACGAAAGGCCATGTGTCCACGAGTGTCAAATTACACGAAGCCAAGCTTTTATCTAAAGCAACAAACAATAATGAGATAGCTTATATTGTTACACTATAATCTCTAGCCTTGATCTGTAAACAGTTACTTTCAATTCTTCGTATGCAAATAACTTTTGTTGTATTCTGCTATGGGATAGTTGGCTTAGTGGTATCGGCTCGTTATGGATTTTAAAACCGATGTTCGATTCTCATGACCGACAATTTTCACCACATTAAAATTACTTCTGTGCAGAGCTGGGCAAGTACCAGGACCAAAGTACTTAAGTATAAGTACCAGGACTAACCATGGTCAGTACTTGTTATGCAGTACTTTTTCAAGCGCAGCTTGAAAATACTTAAGTAAAGTACAAGTTTTTTTAGACCAAAGTACTTAAAAAATAAGTATTTTGCAAGTACCAGTATTGAGTATATTCGTATGAAATAGTTTTTCTGTTATTGTTATTTATTTTAATAACAATATATTCTAAATATACATTTTGAAAACATGATTAAAAAATGAAAAGATTTTTAAATTTAAAAATAAATAGGTACATGCAAAATTTAGTATGTAATCGGAAATTACAAAAAATCATGTATATATACAACAAAAAACAAAAATATAGATGTCTGTGCTCCTCACGTTCACGTCGCAGTACAGCACAATAAAAAAAACTGCATTAATCGCAAAATCAAAGTACTTCAATGTTTCGAAATATTTAAGTACTTTTCGTGACTTTAGTAATATTGACGTACTTAATTATTTGAAAAGTACTTCAATATTTTTTACATTTACTATCCAAAAATGTAAGTCTTAAATACAAGCTGAAATTTAGTACTTAAAAATTTCAAGTATTAAGTAACACAAAAATAAATGTACTTCAGTATAAGTATTAAGTACTAGAAGATACGAAAAATTGGTACTTAAGTACTAAAGTACTTAAGTATTGCCCAGCTCTGCTTCTGTGGCATCTCTTACGTCTTTGAGGATTGTGATTTGACAACTGTTAATCGCACTTACATATATCACTTACCAAAAACTGCTACGGTATAATGTCAGATCCAGTAATGGGTAAAAGGCGTGACAATATATTTATTTATCTTCATTTTCTTGAAACAAAAAGTAGGTTCAGATATTTTGGATACAATTGAGACAGAATTATACAAGGTCTCTCCTGATCGCATCTTTCTAAAATCTTGAGATTGTGATTCATAGATGAATTGTCGAGAAAAGTTCAAGATGATAAAAGCTGTGCACATATATCGAAATGACGATTCACGAAGTGTGGCGACATAAAGAAAAAATTAAGAATGCAATGACGCTTGATATATTCCGTTTTAGTGTATCGTTAAATCTTGATCAATTCATATTCAAAACCGTATAGCGTGAATATCTTCATTGATCCCAAAAGACCTATTATCAATTACGAAACTCAATTGAATGTTCGCTGACACGGCGCATAGTACGAGCGCGAAGCTGCATAGTGGAACTACGAGCGTGAAGTGAATGTTCGTGTTTGTGTATGTATAATGATAAACAGATATACCAAAGCATATACATTTGCGACGCATCCGATTTTCATCTGCGTTAAGTATTCGTGCAAACACTTGAATAATAGTTAACGAGAAAGACGAGATCGTTGTTGTGATGTTTGAATATATTACAGATTTGAACACGACCGTACTATGAATATAGTTATAAAAATGTTTGTATATTAAATTTTAAAAGAAAAAATTAAAATGACTACCAAAATATTTTTTAGCACTAACTTTTTCTGACAATTTTATTTAATCAAAAGATTATTGGGGAACCAAAAATAATAAATGATAGGTAGCATAAAATAATTAGTTAGAAATTTGATTGGCCGGATTTCAGGCTTTAAATAAAAAAAATTGTAAAATTGTCAAAAACACATTTTACAATATTTATCTTGCGACGTTTTTGGTAATGATAATGGCTATTATCAAGCTAGAACAATTATATAAATTTATAATTAAGTTATAATTTATATAATTTATAATGGGATGGCTAGCACAGTGGTATGAAGTCAGCCTGTGGATCCTGAGGTCCCTGGTTCGATTCCCACAGGCGACAAATTTTCATAATTTGAAAAAGCTATCCCTGTGGCTCCTCCACCACTAACATGTTTGGGGGCCGTGATTTGACGACTGGTAACCGCACTTCACGCGCAAAATATATCACTTACCGAGATCTGCTTTAGCAGAGTGCCACACCCAGTAATGGGTAGAAGACGTGATGATATATTTATATTTTATTTATAATTAAGTGTGAAACAAAATGAAGTAAACAATAAATTTATTTTAACGAGCTCGACTTTAAATTTTTTTAACAAAATATAATAATTTAAATTGTTTTATTTACTTTAATTTGAAACTTATTGGTAACTTAATTTTGTTTTATACTTAATCCACTAAAATAAATTTCTAAATATATCATTTGGGTTATTTAAAATTGTTACCGAAAAAGTGATAATGAAAAGAAAATTTGATGAATGAGTATCGAAAACATGATATGTCGCTGCCATCACCACCACCATTACAGGCGTTGCACGTTCTAACAATCTCACCGACTCATATTAGATTCTACATTTCGCTGTACATATAGACAGATAACATATTGTTTTCGACAATTGCTTCTAATTAAAGAACTATCATGAATACCTGTATCAATCAGGCATCAATATTTAAAGTGCGTAATTAATATTTTATGCATTGTTAAAAATAATAAAGTATTACATTGTTGTATATACAAAATAGTATATTAAAGAACGAGTTTCATAAGGCTCGAATCCAAATTTGAAAAACGAGCCCCATCGCGGTGTATTTTACAAAGGGCGAATGTAATAACAGGTCTTATGAAACATGTTTTTTATACATTTTTTTTCTGTTATGGCAATTTTATAGTTCTGTTAGATTTAACGAAAAACTACGACTTGTCAAAAATATAAGTTGATATTTTTTTATCAGTTGTGTTGGTAGCGCTTCTCATAAAACAAACAAATGAAATTTCAAATTTGTTGACAATTAATCAATATTTTTTCTGTATTGGGTAGGGTCGTTGATTTCTACCGAAGTTTGAATTTCTGAACGTTCGAACATTCCAATGTTTCAAACTTTTTGAAGCTTCGAATTTACGAATTTTCGAATTTTTCGAAGCTTTGAATTCTCGATTTTTTTTCCACTGTCATCTCCAAACACGCTCACGCATAATTTGCGATAAGTCGGCCACGAATTAATTAATAAACTCGGTGAAGTATCCTGCAAAAACTCGGCAAGGTTAGGCGTCTTAATGAAGCCATCTACTCTTTTACCGCCCATCTAAATGCTATGGACTTTGAGTAAGACATTTTAAAATGACAATAGAAAGGATATAAAAACGTCTTAATTTTAAATCTAAATCGAATTAATTTGGCAAATAATAATAATTAATAATAATTCCTTACGAATTAATACAAAACTCTGCACTTTAGATTATTCTGAAAATAAATCATATCAACATGCCGTGTTAACGTTAGGATCCAGATTCACAATTTGAATTATTCGAAAATTCAAAAATCCGGAATATTCCAAAATTCTAAAGTTCGAATCTAAATTCGAAGGTTTAATTAATCCGAACAATTGAATTCTCGAATATTCGTAAAATCAACAACCCTAGTATTAGGAATGTTATGAAGTTTGTCTGTTTATAGCATATTCTTTTAGTAAAATTTCGGCACCGAAAATGTACAATTTTGAGGTTGTATGTTATTTATCCGTCAGATTTTAAAGCATTCATACTACTCCTGTGAAATAAAAAGCGTCAAAAACAGTACACAATAGATCTCCTTAACGACATGTTTACAGTGCGTTTCTAAACTTGTAAGAACACCGAAATAGAAAAAAAAATACTAGACAAATTATTTTATATATTATTACAATAAGAAAATTATTTCTCGAGACAATTCCAATTTTATTTAGGTATAAACTGTTTAAATTATATTGCTTCGTTTTGATGCCTTAATATAATAATTATGATGCTGTTTCGGTTAAAAATTTGTGTACTTCAATATCAAAATGTTGCGTCTCAAATATTATTTTTAATAGCAAAATTAAATATTTGCTGTTGAAATTGATTCTAATTAGGCTACGAGACTCAAGTTTTTTGTACCGATTTAGTTAGTATTAGTTTTGGGGAAGAATAACAAATATTTGGAGATAAAATAAATATGACTTTGATGCTATATTAAATACAACTCAATTTTAAATATATATTATAGTATCACTGTATAATCTGCCAGAGAAATTAAAATTAAATAGTATGTCATACAAACAAATAAAAATTATAGGCTGGACACCATGTCAATTGCTCTGACAACTATATTATTTTTTAAACTATTCCAAAGCAATTATATCCGACATAAATAATAAATTTACTTACCTAATCCCAAACGTAATAGCACATACTTTAGTCCTTAATGACTGTTAACTTTTAATTTAAAGTTGAATCATGGAAGACGGCTAAAATGATTTAGTTGATAAAATGTTGTATCAAGTGTCAAAATTATCTACCTACCACCTATTCACTTGGCGTCGAAAGTAGGTGAATGTTCATTTACTCTGATTTGGAGGAATGTTCGGCATTAATTTAGGGTGCATACAGACGATGAGCGAACGTGGTTGATTGTGTTTACGAATGTTCATTATTTACACAGCCAAGTTTGGATGAATGGTCGTCATTCCCATACATTCGCTGAATACCGCGTCCATGCGATTCGCCGAATGCAGGTGAATGCTTCGTAAATATACTTGCAAGTTTTTGAACATTCATTCCTATACCATGCAGATGATTTAACAATGTAGGAAAATCACACATTCGCGTATATCTTCGAGTATGTTCGTAAATGTGTGATTAGCCAATATTTGTCAAAATGTGTAGATCGTATTAGCAAGATCAGTATGAACGAAGAATTGCATACGATCGTTTAGAAACAGGTAAATCATGCAGATATTAAAGTATAGATACGTATTAGCTTATATTTACATGATTAACATTATTATCAGATCTGGGCAATCTACTAAAAAAAATAGCGATACTACAGCTACAATTACTCTTTAAAATGTAATGAAACTATAGCTACTAGCTATATTTTATTTTTAAAAAAGTTAATCTACAGCTAAAAACTAATGTTAAAGTAGCTTTAAATAAATAAATACATCATCACACCTTTTACCAATTACTGGGTGTAGCACTCTGCCGAAGCAGATCTCGGTAAGTGACATATTTATGCGCGTGAAATGCGGTTACCAGCCTTTAAATCACGGCCCCCAAAGATGTTAGTGGTGGAGGAGCCACAGGGGTAATTTTAATTTGGTGAAAATGGTTGTCGGCTGTGGTGATCGAATCAGGGTTCTCAGGATCCACAGGCCGCACTTCACGCGCATAAATATATCACTTACCGAGATCTGCTTCGGCAGAGTGCCACACCAAGTAATGGGTAAAAGACGTGATGATATATTATATTTTTTTTTAGATCTGTAAATATTTTGTCTTTGCTATAGCTGTTTTTGCTTTTAGCGAAGCTACACCTATAGCTAAAACCGTAACATCATTATAGCTGAGCTATAAAAGTAAGCTATTAACAAATTCGTTTATATTCGTATATTGTATGGATTTCAGAATAATGAAGATTAAATGTTTGCAAAATATGTACGCGTGTATAACTGTTATGAAATTATTTAAATGTAAAATTAATCAAAATTATAGCTTTATACATATTTTTATAGGTATAATGGCAGATTCGTAATTAATCTATAACCCTTTGTATCTTTCAGTGTAAGTTTTTTAATGCAGTTTTTTTATGTAGGTATTTTACACGTTCAGGTACGGTTCTCTTTATTTAAATTTAAGTTTTAACTTTAGAAACGTTTGATCCAAATTCTATTGAACATTTTAAAATTGTATGTTCAATATTTCTAAAAAAGTTTCTTAGTACATTATTTTCTTCTGTATTGTACTAAACCGAAACTAAATACGATATTAATATAATTGAAATGACCCTTAAAGAATAACAACACAGTACAACAAAATGTAGTATGTATCTATGAAATGAGTGTCTCAATGCTGGATACTGGCGTCATTCAGCATAGCTCGCGGCAGCGGCCGGCGGTTGGAACTCATTTCGTTAAAAGGCTCCGGTGTTGCATCGACGCCGATTTTTTGCTCGTTTTACGTTAATAAAGAACGTTATTCCGGTTGAATGTTTGCTCCGCCCACCATTGTAGAGGCCATCCCCACACCGCTGCAATCATCTCTTTCTCCCGTTCCACCGCGCCGTCACGTTGCCACGACGATGGGGTACGCAGCGTCGTTCGCCGGACCCACGAATCTATCGACGTAATTGTTTCGTTGTTCCCGCAATTCATACCTCTATACAGACTTTCAATTTTTATTGTCGAGTACATTTGTTTTATTTTCATTAATTTTTTGTTTGTTTTTTATTTATCTTGTCGAAAGAATTATTCAGCTGTGTTCAGTTAGAACGTGTTTTTTTGGTGAAAAAATATTTACTACAGTTAATTGAAAACAATTCATTTTTTGCAAACGTAAACTTTGTTTTTAAACAACAGTCCGAGTTTACGGTTTTCAGTTTATTTAGGTATTAGATGTATAACTAAGCTTATTTAAGTTATCTAAAATAATATAATTCTTACATGTGTACCAATATGCACGTAGATATGTGGAGTGATTATATATTTAAATATACAGGATGTATTTCGTACGTCTTAAAATCTACGGGAGCTACGGGTTCGGTTAAATCAGGCAAAATTTGTCACATCAGTAGGATAGCATGAGTAAATGAATGAACTATGAGTATGGATAAGAAATCTTAAATACGATAGCTTCTGTTTTCAAGAGTCACTATTTTGTCTTAACATATAATGCTGTCAATATGATTTTGACAGTATAAAATTTACTTTCGGATTATTTATGAAGAAACTATTTATTTTAATATTGTATGTAATAAAAGCTTTCATATTAAAATGTACTCATACCATACATTGCAGATATACGAGTAATGCATTATTTATATAATTAAAAACATAAACAACAGTATATTTTCTCATATACTTACAATATCCTATATTTAAATCATTTAGTAATGGATTAGATAGGAACATATAGGAACACGTTTTACAATTGTGATAAAAACTTTATTTCGGGTATGTTTATTGATTTGTTACTGTTATGATTTATACTAATTTCCTTATTTGCAATGTCAATTCGGAATGAAATATATATTTTTACAATATATTTTTTTTAAATTACGGCTATTTTTTATCTGACCAGCATGAATACGTGAATTTTTCTCGATCGAATATTTTCAAATTTTATCTAAAGATTTAAAAATACATTCCATGCCAATAAAGTATTGGAATGTGTTTTCGTTACAAAAAAATTACAATGAAACCAAATCCAGAATATAATTATATATATATATATATATATATATATATATATATATATATATATATATATATATAAAACACCCACTTTATCGTAAGTATAATAATTGTTTCTTTCGTGAATTGATCTTTTGAAATATCATAAACTTGCCAGTTTGTGGTCTCGTTCGTCGATGTACCGCCACCAGGTTTTATCTTATTTACTATAACACATTTTTAAAATCTAATTTCAATATATATTATTTACTTTATTCACTCTTTTAATGATTTCAAATTTATTCTCTACCATTCATCCTTTATATTATCTTATCTAATTCAAATGATCAATTATCGTTATCTAGTTTAGAAATATCATCTGGAATAATACCTAATATTATTTATTTTTATTAACAAAACTAATATAAAAACATTCAATTTGATGCTATACTCACTAAAAACACATAATTATTTCTGTTAGTTAGCCTTGGTGTAACTGGACATAGGAATAAAACATAGTCATACTGGTTCATAATGATTATTTTTTTGTCAATATTAAGCCATCAACCAATAACACGTAATTTGAAATAAAGATATTATCACTGTCATGTTCCAAGTTATTTTCTATATTTATATAATTGTGTGTTATTTGTTATTTAGATCATTTCTGTACTAATTTTCTATTACCCTAACTAGATTTAAAAAAAAGTAGATGGAAAATATTATCTATTACAGCACTGCTTATAGTAATGCTTTTATGCATTTAATTTTATTTTAAAGGTTATAATCAAATATATCGAACAGAAGAAAATATCAAATATACCTATAGAAAAACAAAAGCATTGTTATTCTAATAATTACAAAAGTGATTTTTTAAGTTTTCAATTTATAATTAATAATAGTTATATAGGTAAGAAGTTTCTTATTTTGTAAATGCTATTTATTCAATATTGCAAAATTTATGTTATTAATTTCAAGTTTATTTAACAATAATATTGGTTCGCACATAAGAATTAAATTATATTGGATTATTTAAATAAAAATGGGGAACCAACTGCTGAGGCCATATGCCGTCATTACGCCCTGATCCGCGTTTTTAGATATTTTTAGTCAACAGCAAAGCGGATTTCCCTGGACCTATCCAAATACAACCCGCGCGCAATATTACTTAACTCGCGTTATCACTTAGATCAGTACCAACGAGCCATGGCCGTTGACAATGTTATTTATTTATGTATATATTTATTTATTTGTCATTCTGTACAACAGGAACTTAATCCTAATTACAGTACAGAGAGCCTACAGCTTATACTCGTAGTGAAATTCAAACCACTCAGACGGAATCGTAATTTTTTTATATAGGGTCAGCGAGGTTTGAACGCAGTGTCTTTTGCTTGTTAATTAAGAAACGCAAATTTTACCTCACTCTTATCTACTGGAGTACTATTGCTAATTGAAATTAGTTAAAGACTGCAAACACTGTCTGTTGTTTATAAAAATTATGTTTATATTTATAAAAAATGAATTATTTTTTATTAACGTTTTTGAGCCACCTACACCGTTTATACAATACACTATTTTTTTTCTATGAATTTATATTATGGGTTGCGAAATATTAAAATTATATTATTCTTAGTAACCAACAATTGGTGCATGTTGCAAGTTATGGTATTTTCAAACTATTCCCTATGAAATTATAAATAAACAGAGACTTTTAAAAATCGTTTTGTAATGCATTTGTAAATAATATATCTATATCGCCTTAAGCACAATTGGATATTTCCGTGTGGCGCGTTTCCAAAAATATTCACACTCCGCTAGTTTCATCTCTTTATTAACGCATGTGTGGAACCGTGAGAGGCAACTGAAATAAAAATAAAAAATATGTAAAATTACGTATAACCGGAAAAAATGGATAAAGCAACAGTTACGTGCACAGTTTCCGGAGCTCGAAACCGTAAATTCTGAAGCGTTCACTGTAATTAGAACGTTGAGGACCGCCCGAGCGAAACGCTGTTTGTTTTCATTCTTGAACGCGATTTTTAACATGCTGATATGAATTTTACAGTTCGTGATTTTCTGACGAACAATTCTACATGAAAAAGCATAACAAAACACTAAAAAAATTTCCAGATTATCTTTTCCCTATAATTCTTATCGTAAAACAGAAATATCAAAGAAAAATAAGGTAATAATTTGATTTTCAAATTCGTACTTGTAGTGCACCCTAATTAAATTAAATTTATTTCTCGAGACCAGCCTGTTCTTCGATCATATTTATAATTTTATTAAATTATGTTATGTACATACTTACCTAGAACTGCGCTTAAAGACATTCATTGTTGACAATCTTCAAATATTGGCAGCTGGTATATAATATATTTTCCCTACAACTGTGCGATTTCTATGTTATTACGTAACTATTATTGCCTTGGTTACGTATGGAAAGTAGAAAAATACAGACCAAGAGCGTGTCTGTAAGCAAAGAAACACTAGTGCCGAAAGTAATTTGTACTTTACGCAATTGTCAAAAGAAAATATAAGTGAGAGCGATTTAAATTTCGCGCCAAGCACGGAATTTCATATTTTAGGCACATACGCTTATGGAAGAAGAAGAAATATGCAATAATATATTTTGACGTTTATGAACATAACCTTAAACTACAGTATATCTAATATTTACACATCACATTGAGCAGACAAGAACTCAAGTATACCATTATTAAATATGATAATTAATCAAAATAACCAAACAAAGTAAAATATACCGATAAATGGTTTTATTTAGAATAAGTGAAATACATAATATTGATTGTTTGTGTATATTAATAAAACGTTTTTACAGTTGCTTTTATTGACATAATTTGAAGTGGAATCTGTTATACTATAAAAGAAACATTGTTTTCTTCCGAACCTGTTCATATTATTAACAGTACTTTATTGACAACAATTTCGGAGATTTTAGAAGTATCAACAGCAGGTTGATTGTCATTGTCAAGAATAGATCCAACATGTATATGATAAAGCAGAATCACTCAGTGCAGTATTCCAATCTAGACGATTTTGAAGAAATTATGTAGAAATTAGTGAAATATTTTTAAATAACGTAGAACAATGTGTAAACAATCAACAAACAAACCATAGCAACGCCGTCCTCCTGTAATATCATTAAAATTTCATAAATTCTGATAATATTTTTGTGATTTTCTAAATCGCACAGTTGTAGGAAAAATGTTGTTTTTTTGGCACTTGTTATAAAAATAACTATTATTTAGTCATGTCGTGAAACAAGACTAGATGAGTTAAATCGACCAGTTGCCAATTCTCATCTCGTCGTTCTGAATATTTTCGAGACAAGAAAAATAGTTCTTAATAGTTACAATATTTGTTAATCTCATTGTATAATCTAAATTTTCGACCTTTTATTGTATTACCTATATTTACATAATACTATGTTTATTTAAATTTCAGCTCACAAGATACTTTCTGTAGTTTCGACTAGTTCAAGTATTCTCGATTTCTCGGCTCAACAGTGTCACTAATTTCGATTTTTTTGGAGTAAAATAATTTTAAAAAAAATACATACAAATACTTGAATTTCACATTAATATCCTAGCTTATTTTAAGATTGCAACTGCCAAAATAATCATAGTAATTTTGTTGTCATCTGTCAGATTATGTTAGGCTTGATTAAGATTATAAAGGAGTGGTACCAATGAATTGAACTTTTTATATTTTAAGGAATTTAGAGAGATTATCTATAGTTAATATTTTTAAAATAGAATCAAAAAAGTTAATTGGTGTCTGCCTTTATTGATAACGTGACTCTATTAAAGATCTTAAAATATTTTTAAAAATTGGCCGACGTTTCGATTAGATATTCGTGGGCAAATCAAATTGTCCAATCCCAAATTTTACAAATCCAATATGTGTCTAATAGAAACCGCCTTTATCAAAAATAATTATCCCTTTCAATTTATTGACACTTGTATTAGTAACAGACTACAAAAACTCAACAACAATTCCACCACTTGTCGCTTACAACCTGTACAACCGGCAAATAAACTAATATAACTCACTACCATATTACAAACATTTACAACGTGACATTAATAAATTAACCTCTTCCTTCAATCTCATGGGGTAATGGCTCAGTGGTATCAAGTCGGCTTATGGATCCTCAGAACCTTGGTTCGATCCCCACAGCCGACAAAACATTTTCACCAATTTAAAATTACCCCTGTGGCTTCTCCACCACTAACATCTTTGGGGGCTGTGATGTTACGGCTGGTAACCGCACTTCACGCGCATAAATATATATTTATATTTATTTTATATTTATTTTATTTCAATCTTATTCCAGCCTACAAATCTTCATCTAATACTAGTTTGTTGTTTCGTAAATTGAAATCTAAAATCAAGAAAGAAAACAGGATGAAATCGATTGTATGGATTGTCTTGCTACTTACATTGGTGAAACTAAACAATATGTTCGAAAAAGGATTCGGCAGCACAGTTCTCACCAGAAAAATCAAAATCAAAATCACAGTACATTGAACACGTTTCAAAAAGTAACCTTTAATAAATTTTGATAACCACAAAACCTTACATTCTAAATTGAATAAATATAAAAGATTATTTTTGGAAAGCTGTTACATTTATATGTATAAAAATACCGTTAATATCAAAACTGATTTTTTTTCTTCCAGTATACAATACATTAATGTCCTTTATCTTTTTAGTTAACAATTTTGACAGGTTTTTCTTGCTTAGTTTAGTTGTTTCTTCTTCTTGTTGAAGTTAGTTCTGTATATGACCACTAGGTTAATTTAATCATTTTGTTTCAAATTTTGTCAGTTGCTTTTTGACTGGGGGACTGTAAGATTGCATTTCCATTAGTTAGTTAATTGAAATTATATTATGTATTACAACTCAACTTTTACACCACCTTATGGTAAGGTTTTCTACAAACATTTTGTAATTTATTTTTAATTTACTGTAATTTGTTTATAGACTTGAAAATGACTACGAATATGTGACAGAAACGTCGTCAAATTTTTCAAAATGTTTTTATATCTTTAATAAAGTTAGGTTTTCCAAAAATGCTGGACCAAATAACTTTAGTGATCCTTTTTTAAACTACAATTTCGGATAATCATCTCCTAATTCCTATATTTAATATGAATTAAATAATTTCTTTGATGTGCAAAAAATAGACTAATATTTTATAAAAAAATTCTCATAGATAGTTAAAGTTCCGTATCCATTGTCCCATTGTAGAGAAATAAGAAATGTCTAAAAAGAGGAGTAACATATATTCATTCTGTTCAAGGAAATATGTAACCTTGGTTGGAAAGAAAATTCAAGTTTACCAATTTCCCGTTTAATAAACTCTGATTGTGAGTCGGCGATATAGAGTCGAGGCCGGCGTGAATCGCGTGGTTTATTCGCGCTTGGGGTCTCTCGTGAAAATATCAACTGATAAATAATAATAAAAGGGCCGGCGCCGAAAGTGCTGCGGTGTCGTTTGTTATAGGCGAAGAACAACGCCGCGCGACCGCGCTGCTAAGAGGAAGTGAGAGAGACGCTGCACCTCCGCTATAGTGACTGGGAAGCTTGAATGTATGGCCTATATTGTTACGAAACTGTGGAATTGATTTAATTTTATTGCTTTAGTTGTGTCTTCTATTTATATTATAGGATACTAGAATTCCTTTAAAGCCAGCCATAATTATTTTGAGGTAAACCTCTTTCTGTTATATCTGTCTTTTTTTAATAATTAGTTTTGTATAATACCATGAAATGGGGATGCACGAACCCTTGAAATATGCCTATAATCCACTCATCAGATTAATCAAATACTCAGTCTTTGTCAAAGATTCTCATCCTAACTCATCATCCTTGTTAAAAACACATTCCTACGTTCCTGCATGCAAGCTCATTTATTCCTCATACTTGAAATCTTTCGTCAGCAGGAAGGGTCTTAAAATTAAAATAAATAATTTTGGTGTTATTAGATACAGGGATCCTTAAAAATTGTGCCATAGAACAATAACATAACAACATGAGAAATTTGTTTTCTTTTTTCAATTATAGGTAAATAATAAAAATATAAAATTATACTTAATCCTAGATTAAGTTACTTTTAATAGATTTTTTTGTATGAGATGGTTCAGTGGCTTCTTGGTGGACTGTAGATATGAAAATTCAAGTTCAATTATCATAACTGACAACAAACTGATGTACATATGATAAAAATATCCACTTACATCTTTGGACTAGATTTGATGGCTGATAACTGCAGTTTACTTCCTAGCACTTCGCTTAATTCTGAACAGTAAAATTTTTATTTTCGTCCGTGTTGAACACAGTTTTCTTCCTGATTATTTAAATTGATATTACCCGTAATTTTGTGATTATTTTCAATATTTTTAATGTTTTCGCAAGTATCATAATCATTAAGTTCCTATGCATTTGGAGTGGGCATTTTGTATTAACTCGACTAAAGATTATAGAAGCGGCATTTATTGTAATTATATTTTTAAATTAAATCATAAATTTCAAATATGCTGTGCTTCTATAACAACTATTTTTATAAGAAAGAGCACTTTCACAGTCTAGAAAATAAAAGCAGGCTTAAAATGTCAATTAAATCACACTTCTAATGTCACACAAAGGGAGAGACGGACATATATTTTCGTGAGGTGTAAAACCGAGAGTTACGTTACGCCGTTACTCCAGTGTTTCATATGAATACTTATTCTTAAAAATAATATTAAAATTGTCATTAATGTACAGTTAGCAACGGTTCTAAAATGTACTTTATCTACGACCATGTGTAAAATATTTTCAGCGCGTAGTATGATTGTTTAACAATAAGATTTCACTAGTAACGTGTTACCAGGCACCAAATAGTTAGTAGTTATTTGTAACACTAGGCCGAAAACTATACTATTGCGAGTGCAAGCATGTTTTGACATGCTGAGCGGAAGGCGAGGTTTTGCATATTGCGAAGTACTCGCAAAAAAGTTTCTGGGCTTATGATACACAAGATTTTTCGTGTCGATTTAAAAGAAATTATTTATTTAAAATTGATAAAAATCTCTAACTTCCAAGCTATTAACGGATGAAATTGACAATCAGTCTCATAACATCGTAACATCGCTGCTTTCATAAAGTGGGACTCGCCCAGCTGAATTTTGATCTCTGCGGCGTATTACATTATAAATATAATTTTAATTTAATTTAAAGATAATTCTATTATATCTATCTATATATATATATATATATATATATATATATATATATATATATATATATATATATATATATATATATATATATATATATATATATATATATATATATATATTTACACAGCAACTGCAAATTGAATTATAATTACTTACATTTAGAAATCATAATGTCCACATATAATGCTCCAATCGTTATGTAAGTGTTTATATACTTCGTATCATAGCAATAAATAACAAATGATAGTTACGTGAAAAATAAATTGTTATTAATTACTAAATATGAACTTTTCTATTGCCATATAAAAGTAAAATCTACTCGTATTTGTAAATCTTAGTTTTAAGTCAATGTACAGCTACTGGCAGAGAGAACAAGTTCTTTTCTTATAGAGCTATGTACGTTATGGATAAAATAAAGGTAGACCATTCGTTTTTCATCTGTAGAACGAGATTTGCGTGTACGCCTGAAAGAACGAAACGAAACCATTTGTCTATTTCAATTACGGGCCTAACTCTTTTGTCATCGTCAATTCGCTTTTGTCGGCGTGTTTCTTTTGTCTGAAGTCGCTGTCTGTTCAAGATCGTTCCTAATTAACTGTTGTCAATTATAAACTAGTTATGAACTTGTTATTCGAGCTGTAATGAATCGGTGACAACGATGAGCAAGCTTACTGTCCATCGTTTTCGCTGTTGTACTTCGTGCACGCTCGACAATTTTCGTTGCAGATCGGACATTGTGACCTCGGGAGCTGGTGGGACATTGGACGCCGTGCGGGCGACGCCGCGACGGGCGTTTCATTACGAGCCGGCGTGTTATGTCGTTGCACGATGCAGTTTTTTGTTATTTGTTGCCTTGTAGTTGTTGTGTTGTTATTGTTGCTGTTCTAACGTGACGTGAGTTGCATTCGGATATACTAATTAGCGCATGACACGGGCAACGGTGTAATTCGTTTGGGATTACTGCATTCATTATTTTAAGTTGAAGTTGGTTTCACTGCTCACTGGATAACGCAACTGAATTGTTTAAGTAGAATATCAACCAATAACTATAGTAACTACGTGCAGCTGCTTTATCTAATACTATTTATTTTAAATGCAGCTATGAAAATGGTGCTTGATATTTTGATGAATTAAATTTTGCTTTGAATGCATAATTATGTTCGTGCGTTTTGTTTCAACAAAATACTACAGTAATATTTTAATATAGATACAGCATATAGTAATTTAGTTTAAAGTAATAACTATGAATCAGAATTTATTTTTAACTTGAACGGCTTTATATTAAGATTCAAAATATTAGGCGCTCTCTTAAAAACCTAGTCGGATGAAACAACAGTAATACATGTAAATCAATAGCATTATCCGGAAAAGATTTAAGAAAACATCTTACAAACAACCATCTACTTTCGCAGCAACAACTACGGATATTTGAGACAAAGATGAGAACTTTCTTCCTTTTAATAAATTAAACCGCGTCGCCACTGGTTTCTACGAATAGGAAATAAAATATTCGGCTAGTGACCTATTCTCTTCCGTCCTCCGTAAATAAATTAGCGGGGAAAGACTCTGGCGTCAGTCCAGCATCTCGGCAACGGGGCAGGAGACGGCGGTGGGAGTTTTTAGTGTGCGACGCCACGTACGGGCCGTCGCTTTGTGTCCTTCGCTACTCTCGTCCACCGCCTTTGTACGGCCACTATTGCCGATGGGATGTTGTTTTATCTTGTTTTTTTTTCTTTTTGTTTTCTGTGGTTGCCCATGATTATCTTGTCCTTTTTAGTTACAAAAATTTATAAATTTATATTTAATTTGTATTATATGATGAGAATTACGTAATGAAGTATAATGAATTTTAAATGTATCAAATTCTTAATCGATGACTACCTTTTCTTCATAAATAATTCGATAATTATGTTATTATGAAACATAATTATCGAAACAACCTATCAGACCTCATGTTTTAATTAGATTTCATAATATTTTATTTCATTTTTCTATTATTATCAATCATATAAAGCTATATTATTGTGGAAATTCATACGCGTAGTTTATAAAGTTTTATAATTTTATATTTTGTTCTAGTCTATTATTGGGATTATTATCCTTATTTAATCTTTATATTTTCTTTCTATTAGTTATATTGACTCATTTAGAAGTTATTGTACGAGGGGAGGTACATATATTCGCTCCCTGAATATCAAGTAGGCCAGATAATAAAACAAAAGTTAATGTTTTCCATTTGCACATCAACTATAAGTACAGTTATAAAATGTGGACAGTTTCGTATAAATAATTTTATTTTTAGAATTAAAAGAGTGAGGTGAATTGTTTTAAATATTAAACTATGGACAAAATTGAATATAGAACCATCATAAAGTTTGTGGCAAAACAGGTAAAAAGTCCGCCAATCAATCGGGATAAAATGTTATTAGTATATGGTGACTCTACTCCCTCCGACTATACAAAGAAAAAGTGGTCCAAATTTTTAAATTTAGTAGAGTCTTTATCGTCGTGTCGTGTATCATATATTGCTATATCATTAAACGAACTCTGAAATGAGTAATAAAAATAAAAATAAAATGAAATGAGTGTTAAGAATAAAATTTTTTAATAAGAAAACTGAAAATATTTAGGGCCAGTTTTTCAATCACCTATTAATGTTAATCATAATTAAATAATAATGGAAACTATGGTAACCAGTATTATTTAATTATGATTAACGATAATCAAGAGTTAACCGGTGATTGTAAAACTGGCGCTCAGAATATTTATTTATTGTAATACTAGGTCAGTATTTTTGGATATAAGTATCTTCCGTTCATAACTCGGTAATTGTTTTTGGTCTTTTTTATTTTACAAATACTTGAATATTTGAGCAAATAAGTGAATGTCTCTTCGTGTGGAAATTAGAGGGGAGTGCTGGGCGGTAACCGGAACACATAAGGAAACCGCAGGAAACGCAACGCCACGATATATTGTGTAGAAAGGAAATCGAACGTCCTGCCCTCTGCTTCCGTCTTTGAGATTCCTAGAGTCCGAATGAGTGGTGCTGGTTTCAGGTCCTCCTGCTCACAGCTCATCCTCCTCTCCTTGTTTCCCCTTCAGTCATTCCAGACCGGGACTCCCGGCACGGCTCGAGTGTGTACTCATTCCCCAAGGTAATTATATTAGTGTTAAGGAAACTATTGGTCCTCTAATCCAAGATCTCTGTTTCGATCTCTGATTTCATTTGCGGTCAGTTAGTGATGCCTTAGATAAACATGATTTTAATTCAGTAATAGATCCTGTTTCGGATTTCAAACTAACAATTGTAAACAACACTGACCTGTATTTGTACTATAGTCATTGAATACATAGTATATTTCGTATTTAATGCTTCAGCACATTTAAAGGGAATTTCAAACAAAACATCAATTCTATATGATAAGGACTAATAAAATAATAACAAAAGGGTAATTTGTAGTCCAGTAAATATCGGTTAATAAAAATGAATAATTAGGTATTTATTGACGGATAAGTATATCTACTACATCTCTGGTAACAAATACCATATTAGTTATGACACACAAAAAAATATCTTTCCACTTTATCTGCATCTATAGAGTGTCTTTAGATTAGATTAGATATTTCATTTAAATAACATGACTCATACTGCAACATATATAATAATTTTTTTATTTAAAAATGTTGCAGATTACTAATAATAAACGTAATTTGCACTGATTGTTGACAAATCTGATCGATTTTGACAATTTAAAATCAATAAATAAATAAATATTTTACTAAACATTCTGAATAATATGTAATAATTGTTCAATTTTCAGTTATATATATATTAGACTGCCCACGATTAAACCAAAGTATCGAAATATTATGCTGCTCTTCCATAAATGTTTTTTGAATGATAAGACATTTTTGGATGTAACTCTAAGTCAAATATTTTAAGCTCTTATTTTATAGTTATCTGCTCTCGTTGGTATTTTTGTTCTAAGAACGACGTATCTCTAGATATTAAAAAAATCTAATTAAAAAAAATATTAAAAAAAGTGCTAAATAGGCGATAAAGACGGAATTGTGTTAAAAGATATAGTTTTTAAAATGTATCTATAATAGCCATCTTGTAGCCTTGTAAATGAAGAAGAAAACCTACTAAGCCCTATTTCTTTACGTACTTTATTTTTCGAGATATGAACTGAATACTCGTGTCAAATTTAGGAAAACCGAAAAACCCGTGTGATGAATGTACAACTTAATTGTTAAAATTAAAAATAATCTTCAATCTCACAACAGTTGTATTCTTCATTACTAATACTTGTCAAATAATAACTAAAACCATAATTAAAACACGTTCATCACTAGCTGGCTGGGATGTAAATCCCATTAACGAAGTTCTACCTACGGGTAGAACTGAGCGCCGGTTTCCGCGCCTGGTGCGCGCTTTAAAACCGTTCAACGCCCAGTGGCAGTCGAGAAAAATCCGGCTCGGTACTTGCGATAATTACGAAATATCCCCGGGGTATTAAATTCACGAATAATTAAAGCTTAAACAAAACAAAGATACGATAAACAAACGTACAAAACGGAGAAAATGGAGCAACAGAATTACTGTATTTTGATTATATTGCTGGGAATTTTATTGCATTGTCAAGAGATATATAATTTAAAATATTTATCTGTGATCCGAAATATTCCCAAAATCATAATTCATATTATTCTAAAATTTGTTAAGCACGTGCTAAATTTGCAATATTTTTAGTTTTATTTGTTTCTTTTTAATTATTATACCACTAGTGCTTAGAAAATAATCGAAAATATACCGACTAATGACACGTATTGGCACAAAAACACTCCCGAGACTGTATGACAGCAATATGTCGAACCAAGAGGTAAAAATACGTATGTTCTACTATTTTCGATGCTGAAGTAGTTATGTAGGTATTGGCCAAATCAACAACACCATTTATTTGAGATATTTTGACACAAAATAAACAATTTTCGTATAACATATTCTTACAGTTATTGTGAATATATGCATAGTATGCGTATATTCAAAGATAGTACCACAAGAGATGAATATTTTTTGATAATTCTTTGTTTTTGCTAATTATTACTTCAAAATTTTTTAAGAACCAAAGTTGTAATATGCCTTAAAACATAAAAAAATACTTATCTCGAGTGGTATTTGGATAGATTATTCAACAAGATATACGTAGGTACTTAGTAAATAAACTTTTTTACACACATTAGACGATTACTTGAAAAAAAACAGCAAAAAATAATTTAAAATAAGAGAATTTGAGAAGTTGTCATGGTTAATGATAACATTACTGGGTGGTGTTATTAGTATAATACATCTGTGATTGTACGAAATCAATGTTGTATAAACACCTTCATGGTTAATTTTATATGGTGTTGAATAATCTTTATATAATAAGTAATATGATAATTGCCGATAATATTTTGATATGAATTATGAGTTGTTGTGACAATAAAAATATAGTGAATGCAAAGCACTATCTGTATTTATTATTTCGTAACAACAAATTTAAATTAATGTCTTAATATTATCTGACAATATTCATATTACAAGTTACAGTTAACAAGCTAATTTTCGTTCTATTCAATTTTTATAAAAATTTCTTTTGTAGCAGCAGTTTCCCATGGAAGATTTTGACATTTCGATAGATTATTTTCAATTGACATTTCTGAAAATTGCACTTATTTTATTGGTAACCAAGAAAATGTTTATTTTTGAATATAGGTACTAATTATAACAGTATCATCTATACTAGATAGCCTTTTATGTCCAACTGCAAATTTCGTAAAATCTTAGCGGGCCGTACTATTTTATACCTCGGGTAAAGAATATAGTGTTCAGAGATATTTTGAATAATTAAATGCAAATGATTTAATCCTGGAATTTATAGATTTATTATGTTAAAAATTCAGAAAAGAACCATTTCTTTGGTAGAAACTTTGCACAAAATATTATCTTTCATTAAAAACAAAAATAAATGATTGCGGAAAAAGTGCATAAAAGAAAATATTTTATTATATTGTGAAATATATTTTCAAGAAAACTTCACTCATAATAAACTAAAAACTTTTACTAGTTAATATGATTTCTGACATTGATGTTCGTCCACAATTTGAGAAATATTCGGGCGGATATTATTTGAAGGAAATCCATGTTAGGTCTGCGATGTACAAGAGATACGGTGTAATTTTGTGTAGCTTGTTAAGAGAGATGTAATTATTATTTTTTTATAGAAATTAATTTGAGAAAAATATTTTTTATCTAAACAAATAATGTCTATTATTTTGCTTTTATTTTTTGAAATATTCGTTTATGTGCAGCGGGTCGCGTAAAAATTTCAGAAGGGCCTGACATGTACAGTGATAATAAAGATAACTAAAACATGGAAATACGAGTACTTACATTTTATACTCTTAAGTCAGTTATTAAAAATATATCTACGATTAATATAATAAAATGTACGAGCCCAGTCTCGCATCCATTGGCCCGAATAAAATTTTTTCGTTCAAAATTGAAATAGTACTAAAAACCCAGGTAACTTACATTTACTAAATTCTACAATTAATTTTCAACATTTTTAACTAAATTTAACATTAAATATACACACAAAATGTTTAGCAGTATGACTCTCATTTTTTTTTCTTCACATAAACTAAATCGACACACAAATGAAATATCCTGATTATTATCTCGTGGGCAGTTTGGCGGATGAAATTGAAGTTAATTATTATTTAAAACAAACTTTATTATTATACAGTTTTTTAATAAAACTATTTTATTTTAATTAAAACAGAAACTTTCTCTTTCTACTGCTGTCATTTCTAGATGTATGTATCGATTGACTTAAAATTTTATCTGTGTATTAACAACATATTAGTATATGTCTCGTTAAAATTTAATTTCATTTTCTTGCATACTACACGAGAAATTAAACAGTAAATTATAACATCAAACGAAAAATTTAAATTGGGCCAACTGAAGTGTGATCGGGCTCGTATATTAAATGTATAATTTTTGCTACATAATGCCATATATAATCCTTGAGGGTATAATAGTTATTATTTCTTCTTCTGCACCAATCAGACAATTATTATGCCTGAATCAATTTCTCTGTGGAAATAAAAAAGAAAAGGTAACTATGAGAAAACATATGAATAAAGTCACCATCACAAAATATTGCAAAATTAATGTAATTTTATTTAGTTTGGGATTATTATGGAACGTGATTATAAAATGTCCTGTATTTAATACATTAGTTATAGATAAACTATAGTACACAACTCGCTATAATGGCTATTATTCTTTCCATTTGATAATATAATTATGTTAGAGTACAGAAATTATAATTTTTATTATTTCAGGTTTATTCTTTATTTGGCGCGGATTGGGCGAAACTAGTTATATTTATTTCTAAAGGCAACTATACGAGTATGTTTCAAAATGGGGTAGCTAGCTCAGTGGTATCAGGTCGGCCTGTGAATTCTGAGAACCCTGGTTCGATTCTCACAGGCGACAAACAATTTTCACCAATTTAAAACTACCCCACCTCCAACATCTATGGGGGCCGTGAGTTGACGGCTGATAACCGCACTTCACGCGCTAAATATATCACTTACCGAGATCTGCTTCGGCAGAGTGCCTCACCCAGTAATGGGTAGAAGGCGTGATGATATATTTATTTATATTTATTTATTTATATTTCAAAATATTTATACTCGAATTTTAGTACACTAGTCTTTTCACATCGCGTCACCATTTCACACACGCTTCCAGTTGCAAATTACCCGCATAGCGCTTCGTGAAATTACGTAAAAGAATTCAATTTACGTCTTTTTGTGTGTACGCCTAGCTGAATCTCTCTGTTGCTGCACAAATAATCAGTTATTGCTTGCGTCGGCAAAGATGAGTTCTCCTCTTGTGTGCATCTGCATCACTAGTTCTCGCTCTTGCCTCTTCACTGTTCATGCTGTCCTGATACTCTTGTGAAACCCGTACTCTGGTGGTAAAGAAAAACAAAACAGCGCGCCCACTTTGAAATTTGTTTTCATTCTCGCTTTTCATGTGGTTGTGGTTTATTTGTGAAAAGCAGAAACTTATTTTGTTTGTAAATGATTGTAAATTATAACATAATAGCTCCTTTCTTGAACAGCTTTTCATCAAAAAATTTATCATTTAATAACAGATTCTTAAAGCGAATAATTGTTTCAATATTGACATCTTTGTTAATTCCTTTTTTATCTTTATTTCTAAATGACAGAACAAATTTAACACACCTATTTTACATAATTTTACTATACTTGCTTTTAAAACGCAATTAAAAATTGTGATATCTAAAACAGAGGGAATTCAAATGAATATCTATTTTTTTTTAAATAAACAAATATAATAAAAATGCTTGCAAGAAATTTGTATTATTTTCTTAAATAAAAAAAAATCAAACAAAATATTACCACACTTTTTACCAATTACTGAGTATGGCTCTGTGGCGTAACAAATCTTTGTAATTGATCTATTCCCAACCCCGAAAGTCACAGGGATAATTTTAATGTAGTCAAAAAATCATTCGTCTATTATGTTAATACGTTTTCATTCGGATAAATAAATGAGAAAATATTTTCTTTATTGTACTGTTAGTTAAAATATACTTACCAGTCGATTGGTAAATTTGGTATAATTCTGTACATATATATTTTCTTAATTTTGTTAGGAGGTAGTATCCAGTTTTCAAGGATGAATGAAATTAGTGGACAGCAGCTTTACTTCAAATATTAATTTGCTAGCTGCTATTAATTACAAATAATTGTAAAAATGTATCCTACATTAAGTATGATATGTAAATATTGAATGAACTATTGATTACACATCTTATATATTGTATTGTATCTAACAGTACATGTGTATGTTTCGTACATAGTGAAAATTATCAATATATTTTTTTAATTAATCTACTAAACATACATAAACTTCCAGAGTGTAATTAATTACAAGATCAAATTTAATCAATGTTTGCACGATATACTCAATAGTTATACCTACATTTGGTGCGTTGTATGCACAGACAGCAACAGAGGCACGGCATAAGCACATAGCAAAGCGCAAGGCAAGAGCATGCATCCTCCATTAGCCTACAGATTAACCGTCTTCCTCTCAAGCGCGGTGTTTGTCTTAAAACTTAGTCGTAACGATCCTTAACATCTTGGGTCAGTTGTAGTGTCCACTGGTTGCTGGCCGCTCCCAGCGCTTCGGTTTTCCTTTGCGAAATAAATTGATTTGCATTGGCAACCACCATCCGCACTGCTATATTGATTCTATACGCCTGGAATCTCTATGAATATATTGGAAATTGAATTTATACGATCGGTTTCTTCCCCTCTGAAATACTAACAACTTCCTGTCGTACGGCAACTGGAAGCCTTTTGGATATACATTCCTGACTCTTTTTGAACACTACGTTGATTTTATGATGATCTTAAGGAAAACAATATGAAAAATTGATTTTATTTATTTTTGTATTTATAACTACTACATATATTAGTAGATAAATATTATTGTAACATGAAATGGTTATGGGTACTAGATTGTTAGACAAATTATCTAAGCCAGGAGTCGCAAACTTAAGTGCAACAAATGGTCAGTAGGATATTAAGTGACGCGGGCGGTAATCAATAGTTACTTCTCCTGTACTAAAATAGTTATAATATGATTTTGTATTTTTTATCACTAAATATTTTTATATTTTATCCTTAACGTTTAACTTATAATTAGACGAAATGAAATTTACGTAAAAATGGAATATTTATGCTATTTAAATTTTTTTATAAAACAATATTAAGCGATTTTATTCTAAATATTGTATTATTTTATCGAATTTTAGTTTACACTGTACGGAATGTAGTGGCTACCTAGTGAGATTTCGTTGAACTATTGCAGAATTCTTATGAAAACACGCTGGTAACATTAACCAAAACTGTCACTTGTCTTCTATTTTGGGTACTATTGTAATAACCTCTGCAACTCTCAATACAGTTGGAACTCTTTGATCCGAACTAATAATTGCAAAGATTGATCCGGATTATTGAAATGTTCGGATTATCGAACAAATAACAGAAAATATCCATTTTTTTATTTCTCTAACACTGGTTTGCATAGTCGTTCGCACAGCGACGCGCTGAGGAAGCGCCCATAAGCGATACACTTGGCGAAACTCTGGCGAAACGCTGGCGAACGACTATGAATACTAGTGTAAGACTTTCCACATTCTCACAATAAAAAATGCTTTATTTTCAAATATAAAATTATAAAACAACTGTGCTTACTACATATGAATAACAAAATAAAGTACATATAGGCATATTATATAAATCTATATTAAAGTTAATAGTAAATCTAAGAAACTGAAAAATTCGGTGTTTTTGCTCTGTTTAATGTTCACTTTTTCTGCCTTTTTCGCTCGTTTTTTCATTTCCGATAGAATTAGAAAGAGGTGTTCCGATTAATCATTTCCTTCAACTCACTTTAAACACGTTTCACAACTTTTGACTGCCTCTCTGTGCTTTTCATGTCCTGGTATCACTTCTACTTCTTCGGCGGAGCTTAAATCATTCTAAATATGTTCCAAAATATCCATATCATTTGTGGATTCCCATGATTCTTCATGTCCGTTAGCCCATTCAAGAGCTTCTTGTCGTGTGACATCTACAGAAATTTGGTTTATTAGCGTAGTAACCTCATTTATTTGTCTTTCTATACCCTCCAACTCTATTCTGTCCCTCCACTGTAATAGTGGAAAATTATCGTCTTCAGTCCAACTATCATCAAGAAGAAGTGTTAGAAGTTTAATCCAGGACTTTTGGATAAGTTCTGGCCTCACATCTTTTCATTATCTTGATAATCCAATAACATCTTTCAAATTAACTTTCTTCAGTTCTGCAGAAATATCTGCACCTTCGGAAGCAACCATTTTTTTTTAAAAGCCTCTTGCGGTAATTTAACTTGATCGCTTGGATAACAGTTTGGGCCATCGGTTGAACTAAGGAAGTTACATTTGGCGGTAAAAACATTACAATAATTTTTTTATCTTCAGAACATAAGTCTTAAGGGTGTTCTGGGGCACTGTGTAAAATCAAAAGTGCCTTGGCTTCTAAATTCAGCTTTTGCATTTTTTTTTCGCACTGCTGGAACAAAATCTGTGTAAAATCTCACCGGCAGCGGTTTATTTCGAAAAGCTCGTAGCTTTTGAGATTTACCCATTACAAACTATTTTGTTTTATGTATGACGGAGACTAAAGCAGGGCATAAATGTAACTCGTTACTTGCTCATTTTTCTATCTGGAGCTGATGTTTCAGCTTGGTGAGCAAGTGTTTTTTGAGGAAGTAATTTCCAGAAAAGTTCGCATTCTAAATTTGATCTGGACACAACTGCATTTCTGCTATTTTATTTCGAAGCGCGATTTTAAATAGCTTAACAGCAACCTCATCACTTGATAATTTTTCTCCTGTAATTGATAGTTGTCGAATTCCGTATCTGTTTTTGAACTTATCGAGCCATCCGGAGCTAGCTTTGAAATTGTCATCGTTGTGAGTCTGATTATAAAAGAATAGTGCTTTTTCACACAAAATTTCTCCCGATACCTAAAATAATTAAATTTTGTGTTAAAAAAGAATACATTTATATATAGTCAATCATCTTTTTACCTCTAGATCTTTGCTGTAAAAACCAGGTATAAACCGTTTTATAAACTTCGGGATATGCACTTATTTTCAACGTTTTTCGTATATTGAGCAAAGAATTGGCTGTGGTGCCATAGAATAGAAAACTCATCTTGTTTTTTTTTTTATGTCGCAAATCGTTTATTTTCCCACATTGTATTGTTTTGATAAACTGGCCACTGTGGTACCTGCCTCTAAACTCTTAGTAATCTCGACCTTTTCTTTAATCGATAAAGTAACGTGTTTTCTTTTAGCAGTCATCTTAGCTTTAAATTGCAATGCAAACTTAACTCAGTAACAGACGAAGGTCTAATGAACAATGAACAGTAAACAGAGCAGTTCTTAGCGAATAGGAAATCAAAGGATTCCCTCATTTAGGTAACAGAATAAGAGAATATGAAATCAAGGGATTCCCTCACTTAGGTATCAGAATACATGAATCTACGGTATTCCCAGATTTAGGTAACAGAGAACATGAAACCAAGTGATTCCCTCATTTAGGTAGCACGAATCACTTTTCTGTTCGGATTAACGAGGCGTTGTTCGAATTATGGCTCCGAGTTGTCGCTGTGCGGATTACTGGAGGTTCGGATTAGAGCATGTTCGGATTGAATAAAATATCAACGTTGATATATTTTAATCATGCTATATTTCATTTATAACATTATATTTATAAAAATCGACTAGCTACAAGTGAACTTTTTGTAAAAACGGGTTGAGTAAAGAGCCTTAGCGAGCCGTTTTCGGTTTACGGGCCGGCAGTTTGAGACCCTTGCTCGAAGCATCTGAGCATAATACTTACCATACGAAAAGCAGATGCATCAAAACATGAAAAGACAAAAAGTATTATCTTATATTTATAAATTTCTTTCGTCACATAATTGTTCAAAAACGTACAACTTATTTTCAATGGAATTTTATTTCCAAAATAATTTTTGATCTTTAAATGTAAATGTAATTTTAATTTTCAAAATATTTATTATTTATTTTTTGTATACACATCAACAACTATTTATATGAGCATTTCTTTATTTACAATTTTGAGAAGATATATAGGACAAGTTACGGTATACAGATGAATGCCCTGGCATTATATACAAATATAACTTTCCAAAGAACTAAGCAATGATGTAATAAAAAGTCTACTGTGGCCACCATAATTTGAACAAATTTAAAAACCAATTGGAAAATCACGCAAATATCATTTTTTGTCACTTATTAGAATTCTCGGATAGAAAGTTTTAATTTGATGCCAAACTTAACTTATTTTGAATAAATATAAAAAAAAACAATTGACGAACGCTTAAATATAATTTTCTGTTGATCGTTTATTAATGAGTTTCACTAATGTATACAAAATCACATATAAGTGACTCCTATTAATGCATGATTTTTGTTAATAAATATTTTTTTGGACGTAAAATAAATAAATAAAAATATCATCACGCCTTTTATCCATTATTGGGTGTGGTACTCTGCCGAAGCAGATCTTGGTAAGTGATATATTTATGCGCGTGAAGTGCGGTTACCGACCGTCAGAACACGGCTCCCAAAGATGTTAAAGATGGGGAAGGTACAGAAGTAATTCGGAAGTGAGAATCGAACCAGGGTTCTCAGAATCCACATGCCACCTTGGTATCACTGAACAGCAAAATGCTAAATAGAATTAAATGAAATGATTTTGACATTTCTAGCTAAATAATATTCACGTAGCATTCCTTTAAAATGAATATAAAAATAAAAACAATATTCTAAAAACTAAAAAACCTCTGGTGCTAGCTAACGTTAAGTGAACTGAAAACTGTTGTCAAAATTTTGGTGACTGATACAACTTTACTAAATAATTTCGATATAATTCCTCTAGAAGTGCTGTTCAGTGCAAATATTGTGCTTATTTTGTTACATTTACAATAAATAAGTATAAAAACATGTATAATGTGCTTCCTATATCCGTTTTTTTTTTATGAAAATTCATTATAAACTATGACGATCAGTTGAAACTCAGGTTAAAATTTGCTTATATTACAATAGATATAATTTTTTGTAGTTTTATATTGGGTTTGTAACATCTCAAGTTCCTTTCAGTTATACTTAACTTGTTTCGTTCAATGAGTGCAAATAATACACGAAATTGTGTATTAGAAAATTATCTTACTATGTTTAAAATCTATTTGATAGAAGTTGGAAGCCCAAGAAAACGAAATTAAATTATCAATTATAATCAATATACAACGTGTTGAACATGTACGCACGGGTAAATGACTAACAATTTGAAAAAACATTACTGATATATCATAGCATACGAGTATGTCTCTTATTTACCGTATGAATATTCTTGTGGGCAATAAGAATGCTTGAGTACTTGTGATTTTAATGATTTATATTTTTAGAGTAGGTATATCATTATTTTTAACGCATTTTTTTTCACTAAAAGTCATAATTCAATACACATTTGATGTTTTTGTCGTTCATTCTCTTTATTATTATGGTAGAGGTGCAAACTGGAATTTTTATAGTGCTAAATCTTTACACTCAAGTAACCTTTTTAACCTGGATGCTCAGTACGTTACTAACCCAGTATATTTATGTATCATGGAATAAAATTAGATTTTCTCCAAATTCAAAACATACGATCAACGGAAAAAATATTATAATGAACTCACGTGTTAATCAGCTCATTAAAATATTTCAAATATAAATTGCCCTCATTAACACACTTGATAGTTAAATAACTATTTCATACTCATTTATGAGTCATGAGGATTTTACGAGATTATGTTTTTTTGTTTTTCACATGTTTTTCATCGTAATGATTTACAAAATTATTAAAATGTTTCTCCAAATGAACTAAAAATATTTTCGAAAAATGTATCAAGCTTAATTGTTTTAAATTAAGTAATGGTCTATTTTACAATCGTTTATAAAATAAATATAAGATCTTAAAAATCCATTAATAATGTTATGGTACCACTGGTTCTACCTTAACCAAATTATTCTCAGTTTTTCGCTTAAAAGGTTAAATATAACGTTTCAATCCAAAATTTTACTGAGTTTTAAGTTATTCTGCTTTAAGACCTACTGTTTTTGGAAAATCACACAAAACTTTTTTAATGGATATTAAATTTAGTTTTTTGGCTTGTACACCTAGGCGAACGCACATCTTCTATACCTGATTAGTTGTCCGAATTCCATTTCAGAAATTACACCAACTGCGGATATTTGCTTATGTCAATGTTGTCGTTGACTTACCATGAAATATTGAGCCCATAATATAGAGGATTTGTAATTTTTAGATTTGTTTTTTTGTTAAAATACGTCAAGCTTACATTTCTATGCTTTTTTCCGTACACCATTCTTTGCTGCATCATACAACTTTCTAGATTTCGTTGGTAATAAATTTAGAACAGCTGCAGAAATGAAATCAACAATTTCTTTGGATTCTTTCTAGGGTTCATCGCTGTATTCTTGTTATTCCATTCATGACGAATACTAAAATGAAGAGAACATTCAATGTTAAATGCCTACCTACCTTTTTTAGTTGATAAAACCGAGAATACAATTATCACATAACCATGATAATTGCAAAAATGAATAAAAATGTTATTATTTAAAAATATAGCTAAATTTATGTTAAAAAGATTTCAAGGGACAAACACAACATTGTTCATATTTGGAAAATATCAAATAAACGAGAATAATATAATACTTGTAATAATGTAATATGGGCACTTGAATAAGATAAATAAATTGATCGAAATTTTTAGTTTTTTCGCTTCATATTTGTTACAAATTAACTATTAATCTCGAAGATGCAGGCATAGCGATGGTCGAGTTATATCCAGTTTAATACTTAATTTCTGAAGATTGAAGAGTGATCTCATAACTAAAATTCATTTTCGCGTGCCACATTCTTTTGCTGGTACATATTTATTTTAGCCTTGGTTAGTAAAGATATTATAAAGGACGCCAGATGCAGTACGTGATCAAGTCAATGAACAACAAATTCTAAGAAATAATAAACGGTACTTCTAAAAGTTCTCATGCATTATTATTCCAAATAATGAAACTACAATGAGTGATAGTGATGAGGAAGGTGTAAACGGCGCCGTTAGATTTAGAATTTGTGTTCGCTATGAAATATTTGACTTTATAACTAAATTCTAAAATAAATTTAAATAAACCTAAAGTCTCTTTTTTTTTTTTAATCTTTGTAGGAATGGACTGGAAGTTTTGGCTGGATAATTAGAACTGTCGCTTGAAATACAAGAGTTTGTTTGGTTAAACCTCGTCAGTTCAACCCTTAACCATAGACACGTTTCGCTCTCTCAGGCCATCATACCAAGTTTAAAAGTTTTTAACTTTGTCAGTTCAACTCTGTCGTTACCACTGTTCACTAGTCCCTAGTTGGTCTAGTTGAATAGTGGGTGGCACCATACTGATGAGCTCTAGTAGAGCGAAACGCGTCTATGGTTAAGGGTTGAACTGACCAGCAACTGACGATGACTTAGTAGGTTGACTCAGTTGCTGTATTTTTGTGGAAATTAGAAAATTTTAGGATATTTTTTCCTGTTATTTTTTCTTTTTTTAAATATTCTTCGTAATAATGAAATTATGTCTCCTGAGAATCCTAATTCGATTCCCACAGGCGATAAACAATTTGCACCATTTTAAAAACTACCCCTGTGGCTTCCCCACTACTAACATCTTTGGAGGCCTTGATTTGACGACTGGTAACCGTACTTCACGCGCAAAATATATTACTTACCGAGATCTGCTTCGGCAGAGTGCCACACCCAGTAATGGGTAAAAGGCGTGATATATTTATTTATTTATTTATGTCTCAATAAATAAAAAATATTTGAGAAATTTAACGTATTGTATTTTTTTGCGCTTCCTGTGATATTTCTCTATTTAAATTTTGCGTATTTTATTTCACTTCATTGTTTTGTTATGTGTAATGGTGATTTTAACACAGAAATTATATATGTCAATTCGCAATGACAGCGAATTTGCAGCCAAAACTAGAGATCGCGATACTGACAATGACAGCGTCGGACTATATAAGTGACTCTTGGTGTTCCTTGATTCCATTTTAGAAATGTAATATATTTTGACATAAAAACTTATTTACATTTATTTTCGCGATTGTCAAGAAATTTTACTTTTTCGTTAAAGTATTAGTAATTAATAAATGTCAATAAAAATGTGCATAAATTTGGTTTTGTTAATTGAGTTACGAAAAAAAAAAAATAGTATGTACACCTCAGGAGGGAATGTTTTTTTCCCTCGGTGCAGTGCATTTCATCAAGCATTTCTCCCTCTTGGTGTATAATATACTATTCTCTACAGCCGTTATTAAAAACGAAAAAATAAATAAAAAAATAAATAATTATGCCTTTTACCCATTACTGGGTGTGGCACTCTGCCGAAGCAGATCTCGGTAAGTGATATATTTATGCGCGTGAAATGCAATTACCAGCCGTCAAATCACGGCCCCTATAGACGTAAGTGGTGGAGAAGCCATAGGGGTAGTTTATAAAATGGTGAAAATTATTTGTCGCCTGTGGGAATTGAACCAGGGTTCTCAGGATCCACAGGCCGACTTGATACCACTGAGCTAGCTGCGAAAAAAAAATGTCGATTAAATCCCATCTCTCTAAGCAACAACACAGCGGGCTAAAATATATTATTTCTGTAACTAGTTGGTGTCAAAGAAACGGACTTTCATTCCCGGTCGTTAAAAAATACTTTTGTTGTAGTGTAATTAAGTGAAACAATTCAGAATTTGGTTTGGTTGTAATTATGATTTTTACTATCAAGTCAGCTTTGAGAGATACAGACTAATTAAGTGTTATCTTAAGTATCTTTTTAAAGTTGACTTGACAGAGTTTATTTTGTTGTAATTCAATAATAGTGCGATCGCGTCTCTTTTCCGTTACAGTAGTCATTGCCTTCTGAAAAATTTATAAATATATAAATAATTTTATAATTATTGTTATGATTTATGAAGCAACCTGTAAGTAGAGAAATTGTATTTGAAATTATTTTTGTTACTATTTGAAAGCTTTTATTAAATCAAATATTCAACTCATTAAAGAGTTTATTTTTTAAATAAATGTACTATTCAAATTCATTACCTATACATTCAAGTTACAGTATTTAGGCAATGATAACTGATAATAGTCACTATGCTGTGCATAAAAAGAAAAATTAAAATTACTTATTTCCTTAGATAAAATATAGGTCTTTTGAATTTATTGATTAAATATTTAAACATATCGTTAAATAATAACTTAAAGATGGGACAGAATGCAACCTATCGTTTGTTAACTATTATTTCACATAATTCTCTAAAACATATGTATTTATTGTTGTTAATGTATTTGTTTGATATGTTGTTTTTGGTAAATAAATAAAACACTCGAAAATTGTTTGATTATTGTTTATTATTTCAACTGACTGTTACTGTATCTCAGTCACTCTCTGCTTACTGACTTCAGCATACTACTTAAACTTAAGATGCTTGGGGGAAGGGATGTAGCAACCCCTACTCAAGAAAATAGTGGGTGTGGACAATTCTCACCCCACTCATAATTGGTTGCACACTACGCACCATACCGCCCCCCTTGATGCCTGTTGGCTTCAAAATATATTCATGCACATTATACATTTTTACAGGTATAGTATAGTAATAATAATAGTATATACATATTATACAATTAAGGATAAATCTTTACACATAGGTACTGTCCTGTGATATGACACTTGCTATAACTAAATCTAAATTGTCACATCTTAAACTAAACACTTGCACTAATTTGCACACAATTGTCTTGTTATTCTATGGGGAGAACACACACTTTGTTTATACCTTTTTTGAAGTTACCCTTGCTGGTTCTGACGGTTACCACTCGGATTAAACCATCACTTCCGGGATGGATGTCCTCGATGCGTCCTAGAGGCCAGTGTAGTGGGGGTATGTTGTCCTCTTTTATGAGAACCATAGTTCCCAGTTTGAGAACCACTGATGCCTCTTGTTGCCACTTGGATCTGTCCTGAAGTTGTGACAGATATTCACGGGACCATCTGCGCCAAAAGTGTTGACGCAATCGTTCGACGAGCTGCCATCTACTTAATCGATTCATTTTGATCTCTTGTAGATCAGGTTCAATAGGTGCAGTGAGATTTTCTCCAATGAGGAAGTGTCCAGGGGTTAAAGGTATTAGGTCGTTTGGGTCACTGGATAAAGGAGTTAATGGACGAGAATTGAGGCAAGCTTCAATACGCGTTAAAACAGTATACATCTCCTCGTAAGTCAGCAATGCGTCACCTACAACCCGTTTTAAATGGTACTTGACCGATTTTATATTTGCTTCCCAAATACCGCCAAAATTAGGAGATCTTGGTGGAATAAAGGACCACTGTATGTTGTCTTGTAATAATGGGACTGTTATTTTGTTTTTAAATTCAACTCCATTAATAAATTTTGATAAATCGTCTAACACTCGCTTAGCTCCTATAAAATTGGTTGCGTTGTCTGAAAATATGTGTGATACATATCCTCGTCGAGACATAAATCTTCTTAAAGCATTGAGAAATGAATCAGTTGTTAACTCTGTGACCAATTCCAGATGAATAGCTTTAGTTGCGAGACATATGAATAAAGCAATGTAGGCCTTTATTGACCGTTTACCACGCCCGCGACCCTCTTTAATTAATAATGGCCCACAATAATCCAACCCTGTTTTTAAAAAAGGACGTATAGGTTCAACTCTTTGACTTGGAAGATTGCCCATTTTTTGAATTGAAGTTATAGGTTTAACTTTATAACAAATAACGCATTTGTGTAGAATCTTTCGCACAATACTACGACCAGATATAGGCCAATATAATTGTCTAATGGCCGCTAACGTTGCCTGTGGTCCTGCATGAAGATGAGTTACATGCGTTTGTCTGATTAATAACTCTGTTATGTAATGATTTTTTGGTATAATTATTGGGAATTTTCTATCAAAATTAAGTGATGTTGCATTTTTTATTCTACCTCCAACTCTAATTACATTATCTTTATCAAGAAATGGATTTAATCTTATGAGCTATTTTTAGGTATTTGTTTATTTGATTTTAAATAATGTATTTCTTTACTGAATTCTTGTTCTTGGATCAATTTAAATATTCTAATATTTGCATTATTTAGCTCTATAATTGTTAATGGGTCAGTACGTTTTTGCGTACTTTTACAATTATTAATGAATCTAAACATTGTTGCAATTGTACGTTGTAACTTGGTAAATGATGAATATTGACTTAGGATATTAGTGTCTATTGTTGTAGTTAAAGAAGTTAATGGTTTCCGCTCTTCCATGTCATTTTCATTAAAATATTGATCATTTGTTTGCGAGCTATTGTCAGGAGTGAAATTTAAGTTTTGTAAGAAGGCAGGTCCATGCCACCATATCTTTGATTCTTTTAATTTTTGTGCTGTTACACCGCGAGAAAGTAAATCGGCTGGGTTTTCTTCACTTTTGATATGATACCATTCACTAATTTTGGTGAATGATTGTATCTCTGCTACCCGGTTCGCTACGAATATCTTCCATTTATTTGGTTCTGATCGTAACCACGCGATAACTATAGTGGAATCAGTCCAAAAGAATTTTTTATTGATATTAATGTTTAAATACGTCAGTACCTTATTAGCTAAAGTAGCTAATAATAATGCACCACATAGTTCGAGTCGCGCCAGCGTAACAGTTTTTAACGGAGCCACTCTTGATTTAGCGCACAATAAGTAAGTAAATACCTCACCTCTAGTGTTTACTGACCGCAGATAGATTGCTGCCCCGTACGCCTTTTCCGAAGCGTCTGAAAAGCCATGAAGTTCTATCTGTGTCGCTGAAGATAACATTATTCTACGAGAGATTTCTAATTGATTTAAGTTATGCAACTGATTAATAAATTGTACAAATTCTGTATGAATGTTAATTGGAACTGATTCATCCCAATTGCATTTCAACGCCCACAATTTTTGTATTATTATCTTGCTATTTATAATTATTGGGCCAATTAATCCTAATGGGTCAAAAATTTGCCCGATAATTGAAAGTATTACACGTTTAGTTATTTTTATTGGTACGATATCACATTTAATTTGATATTTAAAGACATCTTTGTGGCAGTTCCATAGCATACCTAGAGTTTTAGTTTCGCAATTTTTATCCAAATTAATGAGAGGTAAATGAGCTGTTTTATATGTTTTAGTAGGCAATATATTACTGTCGTTTGATGCTACTTTGCAAAGTTCAAATCCTCCTTGCAATAAAATATTTGAAACTTCATCGCGTAAACTAATGGCGTCTTCTAAGGACTCACACCCAGTCAATACGTCGTCTACATAAAAGTCTTGTAAAATTACCTCACTTGCTCGTTTATAACTAATTTTATTTTCGTGTGCTAACTGTTGTAAGCAGCGCACAGCTAAATATGGTGCACATGTTGTTCCATAAGTTACAGTTGTTAGGCGATAAATATTTACAGGTTCACTATTATTATTCCTCCAAATAATTCTTTGGTAATCCGTGTCGTCTGAATCTACTTTTATTTGTCGAAACATTTTACTAATATCAGCAGTAAACGCGAATTTATGTGTTCGAAATCGTGTTAAAATATTAAATAATTCTTGTTGAATAGTGGGTCCAGGTAATAAATTATCATTAAGACTTAAACCATTAGTTGTTTTCGCGGAGGCGTCAAAAACTACCCTAAGTTTTGTGGTCGAGCTAGATTCTTTAAAAACCGCGTGATGTGGAAGGTAATAGCTATCCTTATTGATTTCTGTTTGTGGTACTAATTCCATGTGATTTAGTGACAAATATTCGTTTACAAATTCACTATATTTATGTTTTAAATCTAGATTTTTATCAAGTCTCGTTTCTAAATTTACAAAACGTTTCAATGCCATTTCTTTGGAGTTACCTACTTTTATTGCACCCGATATTGTCGGTAATTTAACAATAAAACGTCCATCGGCATCCCTTCTATAATTATTTACAAAGTGCGTTTCACAAGCCTGTTCTGTCGTGCTCAATCTTTTTGCTATGGGTTCTGCATAATCTTCAAGTTCCCAAAATTTTTCAAGTTGTTTGCTAATAGTGTGCTCGGACCGGCTTATCCCTAAATTACAAACACTACTACCCTTCGAAAAATTATATTTTATGGTGCCGCCTGCAATCCAACCCAGATGTGTTTTCTGGAAATATGGTTGATGAGGGAAAGTTTGCACTTGGCCGACACAAAGAAGTTCCCAAAATACTTCGGCGCTTATCAACAAATCTATGGGACTTGAAATATTAAATTGTGGGTCTGCTAATTGAATACCGCCAGGAATTTTAAAACTATTTAACGGGATTGTTTGTTGCGGCAAATTATTTGTTATCTTTGGCACAACTAAACAATTAAATTTAGTATTGTATTCGTTATATTTTGATTTTATATGAACATTTGCTGCAAATGAAATACGATTTGAAGTTTGATTAATACCCGATACAATATATTCCGTGTGTTTTAAATTTAGATTGAGTTTATTACAAAGAGACTGCGAAATGAAATTAGATTGAGAGCCAACGTCGAGCAGGGCTCTACAATCGTGATATGTGCCATTACTATCTTTAATTTGTACAATTGCCGTAGCTAACAATATGTGAACTTGACTGTTTTTTACATTTAGGCAATGGGCTGTGTTTGTACGAGTTACGTGGTTATTATTAATTACGGTTCTGTTTAATTCTGACTCTTGTGTGGTGGCTTTGTGTAGTAATGTGTTGTGACTAGAATTGCATTCGCGACATTTTCGTAAAGATTTGCAATTTGTGGTTTCATGGTTATTGCGCAAACAATTCTTACATAAATTTAATGTTGATATTTGTTTAATTCTATCTTGTATATTTAGTCTAAGAAAGTCTGGACAAACGTAAATGAAATGATTGTCTGCCTTGCACATGAAACAAACTGGCTTTTTAGTAGCTACGTGTGCACTTACATTTGTTCTAGCTTTATTACTGGTCGTATGCCTTTCTGTACCAGTAATATTTAAATGCTCAAAATTTAATGATTCGAGGAACTGACAACGCGTTTCTAAAAACTCTGTTAGTTGTGCTAACGATGGAATTTCTGAGTTTAGTTTTGATTGCCATTCTCGATTTGTCATATAATCTAATTTCTCTGTTATTATCGGAACTAATAATGAATCCCAATTGTCTACTGGCTGTTTTAAAACCTTTAACGCTTCTAAGTTATTTACTATATCATTTACCAGTTTCCGCAGATTTATATGATTAGCCTTAGATATTACCGGAGTTTTGAGAATGTTGCGAACATGTTCTTGGACAATTAATCGTTCGTTTTTATAACGCCTAGTTATTAGTTCGAGTGCAACGATATAATTTTCACCAGTGATACTAAAACTATCAATTGCGCGTGCTGCTTCATTCTTAAGACACGATTTGAGATATTGGAACTTTTGCGTGTTCGATAATGAATCATTATCGTGAATTATGGTTTTAAACGAATCATAAAAGGACCGCCATTCGGTAAATGAACCACTAAATTCGGGTAATTGTAATATCGGTAATCTAGGATTTAGTTGTTGATTCCGTGAATCAGTGGAAGATCTCTGTGCGGGTTGAATTGTTGTGGAGCGCGTTTCGTATGTTTCAACTAATGTAGTTACACCCGTAATGAATTCAAAATATTGATTGTCGAATGCATCGCGATAATCAGCTTGTTCATTTGTCTCGTCAACTAAGTCTATTTTATCCTGAATTTCACAATATTCGGAGTAAATCTTTTCAACAACAGTTTGACGTGATTTTAATTGATTAATATTATCTCCGTCGTTAAAAGTGGATAAATAAGTACAAAGCTTTGTTAAACGACCTTTCAAAACCCTTCTTTTCGATTTAAGATCTGTTATTTCGGCCATTTTATAATCGAATGATTGCACCGAAATGTATACTGTTTTTTCGGTAAGTAGAGAAACGAATATTGTTGGATAGGAAATAATATGGGAATGAGAAAATCTCCTACCTTGATCTGAAGAATACTGGCTGCTGCTGTCGACTTGCAGTAATCGAATATGATGAGCAGGATATCTTCTTCGGCTGGCTGTATTGTTCAGCAGCGTGTGATTGTTAATTGTTGTATTGGATGCACTAAATACTGTTTGTACGGCATCCGCTCGCTGTTATTGTTCAGCAATATGTTTGTTAATTATTGTACTGGATGCACTGAATACTATCTGTACGTCATCCAGCTCGAAGGACCAATGATTGGTATGTTGTTTTTGGTAAATAAATAAAACACTCGAAAATTGTTTGATTATTGTTTATTATTTCAACTGACTGTTACTGTATCTCAGTCACTCTCTGCTTACTGACTTCAGCATACTACTTAAACCTAAGATGCTTGGGGGAAGGGATGTAGCAACCCCTACTCAAGAAAATAGTGGGTGTGGACAATTCTCACCCCACTCATAATTGGTTGCACACTACGCACCAGTATTAACATAATATAAATAAAACTAATACATGTTTGAAAATGAATTTTATTTACTTATTCATAGATTCAGGCTACAAGAAATGACAGATCTAAAGTTGGCTACAACGACGTGGGATACACGAGAAAAATGTAGATGCAACTATGCTATATATATATACACCATATACCTTCGAGGAATGTTATTGAAAACAAGCTGCTGTAAATATGCTTCGTGTTCCTGTTATTGGGAAAATCGAAAAGTCTATGCATAAAGTTTCTCGGAGATGTGATACCGGATTGAAATGGCTTCATTGTTTTTCGCTGTTTTCTGCTTCTAGAAATACGGGAAACTTTTAAATCTTTGTTTCCTGATAAGAAAATGTATCTATATATCAATTCTAGCCAAGGGAACTGTTAGTTATTGACGTAAAGTATACTTAGACCTACCTACCATGTGTTCTACAAGACATAAAAATAGAGCTGGGCTCGTGTGTAAAAATTAGTCACGATCACGCCCACTCACGCAACAAAATATATTTTTGTGCGTCCGTTCACTCACGAAAATTTCACTATGGCTCACGATCACGTCTACTCACGAATTTTATAATTTGACTCACGTCCAATCACTCACGACGGGTCACGACAATGATTTAATAAGTACTACTTCTAATTTACTAATTTCAATAAATAAAATAAATATAAATGTATTATCACGCCTTTTACCCAGTACTAGGTGTGGCACTCGGCCGAAGCAGATCTCGGCCCTCAAAGGTGTGGCCGACTCGATACCACTGAGCAACCTACCCCATAAAATACTTCTTTATACTAATTTGAAAGTTCTAATATTTATATTATGTATAAATTAAAAATAATATTATTCCAATTTAATATTTGTTTGACGCTTTTGATTTAAATATTTATTATTCGTATACAGGAAGTTTCTATTATTGAGTAGGTAATTAATTTTTCTGTAACACAAACAAACCAATGATATGCTGATAATGGCTATAAATATTGCATTTTATTTTCTAAAATACTTGTAAATTTGATTAAATTGGCAATAATTAGGTCAAGGTCACTGATATGCTGATAATTGCTAAAATCGTAGAATTTTGATTTCTAAAATACTTGTAAATTTGATTAAATTGTAAATAATTAGGTCAATGATACACTGATAATGACTAAAATCATAGCATTTTATTTTCTAAAAAACTTGTAAATTTTATTTAATTTTAAATAATTATGTCAAGGTCACTGAAAAGCTGATAATAACTAAAATCGTGGCATTTTTTTTTCTAAAATACTTGTAAATTTGATAAAATTGTAAATAATTAGGTCAATGATACACTGATAATGACTAAAATCATAGTATTTTATTTTCTAAAAAGCCTGTAAATATGATTAAATTTTAAATAATTATGTCAAGGTCACTGAAAAGCTGATAATAACTAAAATCGTGGCATTTTTTTTTCTAAAATACCTGTAAATTTGATTAAATTGTAAATAATTAGGTCAATGATACACTGATAATGACTAAAATCATAGCATTTTTTTTTCAAAAAAACTTGTAAATTTGATTAAATTTTAAATAATTATGTCAAGGTCACTGAAAAGTTGATAATTAAAAAAATCGTAGCATTTCATTTTCTAAAATACTTGTAAATTTGATTAAATTGTAAATAATTAGGTCAAGGCCACTGTTATGCTGATAATGGCTAAAATCGTTGAATTTTAATTTGTAAAAAACTTGTAAATTTGATTAAATTGTCAATAATTAGGGCAATGATACGCTGATAATGGCTAAGATCGTGGTAACTTATTTTCTAAAACTAGTAAAAAATGGATTAAATTGTGAATAATTAGGGCAAGGACAAGTAAATGATGAAAATGTCTAAAATCGTGGTAATTTATTTTCTAAAACTAGTAATATTGGCTTAAATTGTCAAAGTAAATGATGAAAATGTCTAAAATCGTGGTAATTTAGTTTCTGAAACTTGTAGAAATTGATAAAATTGTCAAAGTAAATGATGAAAATGTCTAAAATCTTTCTAATGTATTTGTTCGCAAGTTTGTAGAAAACTGTACAACCATTTTTGTAAGTTGTTTAGGAAAACGGTACGACCATATTTTTAGAGTTTGGCAGTGTGTAAGAAAATCTTGTCTTGAAATAAGAAACAAGAAAATTGCAAGAATAACAGTTGTTAACAAACAACAATCATAAACAGTATCTTCTAAAATATGTAGAAATTGATTCAATTGTCAATAATTAGGTCAAGAATAAAATAAAATGGCTAAAATAGTTGTTATTGATTAATGTAGAAGTATATGATGCTAAAATCGTTCCAATTTATTGTTTAAAATTAGTCAAATTTATTAAATTGTTAATTATTAGCTCAAGGTTAAGGATATATATATTAAAAATTGGTAAAATCGTTGCAGTTTAGTGGCATAAGTTTGTTAAAATTGATTCAATTCTCAATATCATGTCATATCATATAATGTCATATAATGTCATATATTGTCATGTAATGTCATATAATGTCATATTAATGTCATGTAATGTCATAGAGAGTAAATAAATAGTGAAGTAAGTTAACTGTGTAGTCTATTTAATTAGATAATAAATGAAGTAAGTCATTGAAGTTATTACTTAAAAGTCATTATTGTATGAGTGTTTGGAAAAAAGTCAAAAGCATGTGAGAAAATAAATTAAGTGAATTAAGTAGGTCAAACTAATTGTTGTAAGTCACTGTTATAAGTCATAATTATATTATTTTGTAAAGAAAGTTAAGTAAATCATGTAATTTTATTAAATCTAAAAAAAAACTATTATTTCCTATAGTCTGGGATCGAACCCACAACCTACCGTATGAATGACGTAATCACTCTATACCAAAATAAGCGGCGCGTTAGCTGCAAAAGTATATATTTTAGTACCACTGGATAAATATTCTTTTTGTAAAAAAATTTGTAATGTGAGGGTACTGAACTTTATAGCCGTTGAATTCAGAAAAAATACTGAATCGAACAAGCAAATAAAAAAATGATTAAAATAAGAAAGTTTCACTCCGTACTTTGAGAACCACTGGTAAAAAAAATAAATATTTTTAATAGTTTTGTAATAGAATTTTAAAATGGTATTTTGTGCTAATTAAACAAACCTTGTAGTCACAGTTCACTAGTCCCTTGTTGATCATGTTGAATAGTTGGTAGCACCATATTGATGAGCTCCAAAAGAGTGAAACACGCCTATGGTTAAGAGCTTAACTGATCAGCCGCTGATGATGATGCAACTTAGACGAGTGTTTGGAAATATTTTTTTCTTATTTATCTTACTTTAAATATAAAACGTTGTACTGGACATTATACTCGTAATACTCTTCAATTTATTTATGTAATTATAATTAAATTATTACATATCATAATGTCGGCGGTACGGCAGTATGGTTAACGTGACAGCGTTGTGATTACCAATGTTAAGCACGCCTCACAACAGTTAGAACTTGGATGGGTGACCGTCCACGAGTCAAGTAGACAAAACTACATTGCGGCTCGGTGAGTTCGGCCATCTCGACACCAGAAAAGGTAAATGAGATGTAAATGATTACGAAACGAAACATATCATAGTCACAATGAAACTGTTTTGTACAAATTGTAATTATTTACATTCCTACCTGTTCTGTTCTGTTAGGAATTCATAGCGGGCCCTAGAGCCTATCTTGGTAAATTTACATTTTGCTAAGTATTGAATAATAATTATTCAATATCCGAACAGAATCGCTAGGCCGGACCATGCACCCTAGACATTAAGACAATACACTACACTCCGCCCAGTTTCTGACAAGAGCTGGATTGACCTGCTTATATCTGAAATGAAAGACATAGTATAATGCAAATCAGCCGACGCCATAAGACACAAAAAGTCCAGAAGACTCTCCAGTTTTCAAATTTAATCAGTATTGGGTGATAGTTTGAATGTGGGAATCTACCTCTCTTTGTTGCTTCTTTCCATAATACCGTTAAAGTTTTAAGTTGGCTTACCATTGGATGTGTTGCTTTCCCTAATTTCAGGTGCTTTTTTGTGATTTTCCTTATTCACTACATTTGATATCTGTAGATCTCATTATTTCGTAGCTTTTATCGGTAGTTCCTTTTCATTTCAGATCCTATGATGAGGTCATCTGTTTATGCTAGTAATAAAGGTAATTGGATATCTTGTGTGATTTCATTTATCTTCACATGATGCAAAGCTTCTATTGTGGTTGTGAATATTTCGTCTAGGATAGTGTTAAAAAGATGTGGTGGTAATGAGCATCTTTGTTTCATTCCTCTTCCTTTGTATAGGAATCCTGTTTTTTTTTTGTTCGTATTTTTGAGTGACTTCGATGTTTCACAATTGCTACTTGGTTATCATATTAGACGGTGTCAAAAGCTTTGCTGATATATAAGGATATTATGATTTTTCTCTTTCCTTCTCTCTAGAGTTCGTAAGTTAGTCTATTTACAGTATATGATCGTCTCTAGATCTTTCTGTTGTGAATGATGTTTGATAGTCTTGAATATTTTTTTCTCTTTCCTTCTCTCTAGAGTTCGTAAGTTAGTCTATTTACAGTATATGATCGTCTCTAGATCTTTCTGTTGTGAATGATGTTTGATAGTCTTGGATCTTTATTACGTCATCTACTTTCAGGAGTAAAACTTGGCGTATATTTTAAGATAACTGCAGCTTAATTATATTCGTCTGCAGTCGTCTGTAGATTGTGGTCTTGCTTTTTCCGGGATGGGTACCTGTATTTTCATCCAGGATTTATTTAGTATTTTCGTAATTAAGTTCAAGATGAATGCCACTAGTAATTGCAATAGTCATGTGCCTATAAATATTACTTAAGTTCATGCACTTGTGCCGGATGTAGAATCAAACTGTGGTAATTTCTTGAGTTGATGATGTTCAGTGTTTCCGTAAGCAATACGTAATTGTTGATTTTAGCTGAAGTAATAATGTTGCTTGTTGAGTTTTCTAATAAGATTTTACCTAACAACAATATTTCTTCCTTCCTAAAATATTAAATTCATGAAATAACTGTTAAGGGTTATTTATACTTACATTTCCTGAAATAAAATATTGTTTATATCTAATCTTATCCCAAACACTCTTTCGATGTTCATTATGTGCTTTTCTACCCGTGTTAAGTGATAAGATTTTTGTGAACTTGCTAATGGGCAAATAAGTTGTATTGAGTTCAGTTAAGTTGCAACTTACGGACATGTATATTAATACTGCTATTGATTGTTATTAATTACTGGTAGAGATTTGAAATTCATTTAACCTTGACTATATATAATGTTCTTCTGTTAGCATACTTTGCGAATTTATTAACTATATAATGATTACATACAATTGTGTAGGTTTACTTGAAAGGAAATACCAGCAAAACAATGGGGTATTTACCAAGTGTAGAGTTAGATGCAAGTTCATATATTGAAGTCTTTGTGATGCTATTTGATCATCAGACTTTCCAGGTAGCATTGTGCACTTTTGTTCTGTTCTTCCTTTCACGCAACGTTCTCGAATTGCCTAAACAATGCCACTTACTCACTTCACTGCACTTATTAACACTTCTATTTATTCACCGTTGCCTATTTCTCGAATTGCAGAATATTTAGTCTTTGAGGTCTAAATTCATTTGGTTTTACTTCATTTTTAACATTATGAAACACTCACTTTGTTGTATTATGTAATTGTAATACTAATTATGCTGAAGCTGTCGACACGTCCGACCAGCATGACAGTTTAGATAGAATTTCTGTAATTATTTACATTCTTATGTTTAAGAAATATTAAAATAGCCAAAACGTACGACATTTGATTTAATTTGGACCAATTTCCATTGTAAAACAGCAATTAATATAATAAATTATTTAATAGTATAGTAAATTGCCGAGTAATTGCAGTGAATTATTTATTTATTTAAGCTACTGTGTACAATAGGGAATTATTCGCAATTACAGTACAGAATCAAGACTCATGGAGCCGTAGTATTGTAGTTCATATATTTTTAGTTTGGGTGAAATTCGAACTCTAAATCTCCGGATATTAATACCACCGAACTGGCGGACATATTGTATATTAAAATTATAGATGGGAGAATATCAAATTCCTCGAATTCGTATTTTTATCAGATCTCGAATATTCGAATATTACACATATTCGAATACTCCGTATAGCTACCTGCTTATTTAAAAATTATATATATATATATAAATAAAATAAATAAATATATCATCACGCCTTCTACCCATTACTGGGTGTGGCACTCTGCTGAAGCAGATCTCGGTAAGTGATATATTTTTGCGCGTGAAGTGCGGTTACCAGTCGTCAAATCACGGCCCCCAAACATGTTAGTGGTGGAGGAGCCACAGGGATAGCTTTTTCAAATTATGAAAATTTGTCGCCTGTGGGAATCGAACCAGGGACCATAACATTTTATAAATAAAATAAATGTTAATTCTATTGTAATACTTCTGATTACTGAAATATACATTTACAACGAAAAATTATATAATTGACTTAAGACAATTTAAGTACCTAAAAATAAATATATCACGCCTTTTACCCATTACTGGGTGTGGCACTCTGCCGAAGCAGATTTCGGTAAGTGATATATCTATAAGCGTGAAGTGCGGTTACCAGCCGTCAATTCACGGCTCCCAAAGATGTTAGTGGAGGGAGAACCACAGGGGTAATTTTAATGTGGTGAAAATGTTTGTCGGCTGTGATAATCGAACAAGGATTCTCTCGATCCACAGGGCGACTTGATACCACTGAGCTACCTACCCCATATAAATAATCATAAATAAATTAATTCATAAATATATGTAAATGTAAATGAAATATAATTATATAATTAATAAATAATATTATTATAAATAAACAAGACGTATCGCTTGATAATCATGGTATTCGAATGGTAGCCGTTGGCGTAAATATTTGAAGATCTCAAATATCGAAGTATTCACGGTATTCGAGTATTCGCGGATGGTATTCGTATTCGCCCATCTCTAATTAAAATTTTAAAGTGAGCACACTGATTATTAATTTATGTAGATAGATTTTTTTTAGAGCACAATGCTGATAAATTCATTTTGCAGAATCATAATAGGTAAGATATTTCAATATATAGTCATAATGAAGCAGTATTGATAATTTTTGTTTTGTTTTGATTCATAGCCGTGCGCAGAATATTTAATTTATAATTACCAAAATATAGCTTTACTTACTTGTATATTACTCTACTGCATTATTATCATACACAAATTAATACATTGTTAACTTCTTGATCGCTATCAAATTCCCTAACTGTTATCAGAAAGTTACAGATGAGAATGATTTTCGAACTGAAGCGCATTTAATTTAAGAATTTAAATATTCACAACTTACATCTATGAACATTTTCTCATGTTACATTTTGTATGAAGTTATCTTTATCATATATGTACTTTTTTTAAATATTGACATATTAGAGGGTGCGCACTTATAAATGAAATTTATATAATAAATAATATTATAAGTCGGATGTTTTGACTTTATATATTTACGGCCAATTTTTCAACCACCGGTTTACTCTCGATTAATGTTAATCATGATTAAATTATAATGGAAACCATAGTTACCATTATTATTTAATCATGATTAACATTAATCGATTATTGAAAAACTGGCCCTTAATATGTTTTTATATATCTGCATCATTTCTAAATGATAAATTGTAAGAGAAACTAATACTATAAAAAATTATTATACGTACATATTATTTCATATAGTCAAATAATAAATGTCATTAATTTTTGGATCTGTAAATTGTACGCCTATAAATCATTTTAATAACAATAATTTAAAAAAAAAACAGATAAAATTGAAATATATTACTTAATTATCAAAGTTAAATATATAATATAAAAATTTTTGTAACGTACAAGCTAAAAAATTTGTAATTTGCTTTCTATCACTTATAGGCAGTAAAGAAATAATAAATACGCAAAGTTTTTCTAAAAACAAATGCTTAAACAAGCCCAAGATATTGCCGAAAAAGCGTGTTGAACAAAAAAAGTTAAAAAAAGGTAGGTACTAACAGTCAAACTTTTAAAAAAGTTAATAGATAAACGTATAAAATATTTCCTAAATATAATAAAATTAAATATTGAATGTGTTGTAAAAAAGAAAATATAAATATATTATCACGCCTTCTACCCATTACTGGATGTGGTACCCTGCCGAAGCAGATGTCGGTAAGTGATATATTTTTGCGCGTTACCAACCGTCAAATCACGGCCCCTAAAGATGTTATTAGAGGGGAAGCCACATGAGTAGTATAAATGTGGTGAAAATGTGTGTCGGCAGTGAAAATGGAACCAGGGTTTCCAGATTCTCAAGCTGACAATTAAATATTGTTCCAAGGCCCTGTTGTATAAAGAAATGTTAATAAGTTTATTGTTAGCGAAACAGCATGTTAATACATATTTTCTTATTTTTATGAAATATTTAAAAGCAATTGGTAAATCTGGTTTGTTGCAAAAATGGATTGTTTATAGATTTGCCAATATAACTTTTATTTTGTTTTTATCCTAAACTTAATAATGATTAACCTATAAACAAATATATATATATATATATATATATATATATATATATATATATATATATATATATACGCAGGCACGCAAACAGTTACATACGCACAGGATCTGGTTCAGGCATACATATGAATATCATCTATATATGTATAAAATAGGTGGCAACTCGGACGAATATATATATATATATATATATATTTATATATATATATATATATATATATATATATATATATATATATATATACATATATATATATATATATATATATATATATATATATATATATATATATATATATATATATATATATATATACAACAACACTCATCACACGTGCTTTAAAGATTTACTCATACAATAGTATCATAATATATTATTTCAAATTTTACAAAATTAAGGGTAGTTTCCTGAAAGAGAACATTTCCGGTACCACTGTATTTGCGCGTTTCTTTAGAATGGATAAACGAAGTTAGTTATGGAATTACACAACAAAATATCCGTAAATTAAATTAATTCATTGTATTATCCATTATTTTGAATACAAGTGATATTTTCATAAAAATCTGTGACATTTCAATACATGTTCAAGTTTCATATACTTTTACTTTTAGAGAAAAAATATGAAAATAAAAACAATAACTTTTTACATAAATTGTTTAAAATTATCGCCACTCACAGCTACACTTAATGCAGCATGCTGAATGAAAGATATGGTGCAAGCCTTCCTAAATGAATTTTCTTGTCTGAATATTTCAGCACAATTTTCAAATCGTTACCTCAGTTTTTCGACAAATTCAGGTGAATGTTGGTTGTTGTATACGACTGCCTTAAAATGTCTCCAATAATAAAATCCCAAGGAATTTAATTCAGGAGATCTGGGTGGCTAAGGTGCAGGACCACCGCGACAATCCATCGGTCTTCAAATACCTCATTTAAATGCTAACATTCGTTCTGAAATATAGTCTAATAATTCAGACAAACTCAATATCTCATTTAAATGCTAACATTCGTTCTGAAATATAGTCTAATAATTCAGACAAACTGTTCTGTAGAAAAAACAAATAATAATCATTACCATTCATTCGACTGGGTAATATGTATGGCCCAAGTAAACATTTAACGAAAAGCGATACTGAAAGTGAGTTCTGATGCCAGCATGTAGATTTTCTGCAGCCCAATAATATAAATTATGGAAACTGTGAATTCTATCTCGTGTGAAAATTGCTTCATCTGAAAATATGATGTTTGATGTGAATTTATTATGTGTCATGTTGTTGTAAACCCACTAGAAAAATCGTACTGGAAGAAGATGGTCACGTTTTATTAATCCATAAACTCCTTGAAAATGATATGGATGGAACTGATTGTCTCTTAAAATTCGCCACACTGTTGATTGTGGTATTCTTTGTAACTGCTTCTAGTGTTAGTTGTATGATTAACAACCACGGAATTCAAGACAGCGTCGTCAATAGTATTACGTATCATAGGAACTCCACTATCTCTCCCACGAGCAGGTCGTATGGCATCAATGTTAGTAAGGCGCTGAGTAACATTTACAAACATGCGAGTATTCGGATGTCTTCTGTCAGGATAATGTTCTACATAATAATGTGCAGCTAACGCTACATTTTATCCTGCTTCACCATTACTTACGCACGTGATGTATGGTTGCCAGCCGTCAAATTATTCCCCTCAAAGATGATAATGGGGTTGGAAATTGTTTATCGTCTGCAGGAAGCCAACCGAAGTTCTCAAATTTACAGACCGACTCGATATCGTATTTAATAAAAAATAAATTAAACTGAAAGAACTAAAATAAATGTATATCAAATTCTACATACTTTATTCAAATTGGTCGTTATACGCTTAATATACATCATACTCGCACAATATTTTTAAAATTACTTCAGGCATCGCGCACCACTTTCTTGCCATAAGCTATTAGCCGAGTAACCAGTTCTGTTCACTTGACAATTGACTGGGAATAGTAATTCAATCCTTTCTTTTATAATTTAGTCATTTTCGTTTGTTTTATTTACCTTATGAGTTTCTTTTTGTTATTCAGAAGTTCAACACCAACAACAAAAGAGAACATTCCAGAACTGATCCATAACATATGATACTCAACGCGACGTTGAACTTCTGTCGTAAAGAAACAAATTAGATACTTATATTCACTAACCATGGTTTGAGAACAGATGACAGTACTTCACGCGCAAAATAATCCTTTACTGAGATCTGCTACAGTATCGTGCCACTAGGGTGACCACACATTGACATACTCAAAGTAGGACATTTGAGATTTATAACGCATCCTAGTAGGACATTCAATAACCCAACTTAAAACAATAAAAATAGGTAGTAAAAAAGCACAAAACACAAAAAAATTATAAGTAAATAATTTTAAATTGATATACTACTCTTATTGTTTTAAATACTATTCTTTGTTGCTATTGTACCCATTATTTAATATAAAAATGTGAAAAAAAGATTATTGTTATTGTTAATCACTACTTATACTAAATTATTTGAATTGGTGTAATTTTATCAACGGTATAAATTATAACACATCTATTTTATTTATTACAAAAAAATGAAAATTAGACTTATTATTAATATAAAAAATAAAAAAATATGTTTATTTTGAATATTATTCTTACCAATTCTAAAATTATATTAATTGGAATACAGAAAAATAATAATGGGCATAAATTTAAAAAAATATATTTTTTATAATTATCACAAATATAGTATAATTTATATAAATAATTACCTACAAAAACAAAATAAAATATCACAGAAAAAATAATTAAAACCAGTTATCTGTGAAAGTAGGACATTTCCGTTAGTCAGTAGAACGTAGGACAAAAGGTTTAATTGTAGGACATGTCCTCCCAAAGTAGGAAGGGTGGTCACCCTAATTGCTACAGTCAATAATTGGTAATATTGCGTTATTATATATTTATATCTTATTGTATACTCATTAATTTGATAACAGCAGATTACAATTTTCAGTAGCAATTGAAGGTTGACATTTATGTCATCGCCGTTATAGAGTAGGTAACATGAAATAATTTTAATTTGAACTGGAAAAGTATGCACTAAAAAGTCCATGGCAAACACATCAGAGAATTTGTGCAAACACCAAAATCTGTAGGTAAATCACTTAACGTTGTATGTAGTAATAATAATGTTATTTCAACGTCATGGAATGTTTTGAGGCGATGTTTGCATACGTAATAGTTCAAGCAACGTTGGTGGTCGGTTCAGTGAAAACTTCATTAGCGGATCGTAGGCAGCCGTGCATCGGTTGAATTATGCAGCCGGCAAGCCACCGTCCGACAACCCGCTACGCGAGTCCTAAATCACGTCTGCATACGTTTAAGCGGAGACGGAGAGGCGCATCGTCGACTCCGACGCCAAACCGCGCGCCGCGACAACTCTGAATCGGACCTGATAGTGCTATTTTGTTTGGTTATGATTTGTACGAAATGATATATTAGTTGCACTTTTCTCATTTAGTTTCGACAGTTCATTAGATTTGTTTTATTTTATTTAATATACTGTTTATATACAGATACATTAATATTACCCCAAAATGGAGTATAAGTGCTAGAGAGTCAGATTGTGCAATTGAGAAACGGAGATCGATTTCCATAACTAGGACCGGATTTACGTATAAGAAAAATAAGCAGTTGCTAAGGTCCGCCATACGTCAGAGGATTCTGAAATAAATTCATAAAATATTTGTATCTGGAAATTAGTTTCTCATTAAATATTTTATTGTATTACACAATTTTTCTTTAACAAAAATTAATTTAAAAAACTTTTAATAAATATTAAATTATTCTAAATATTTAATACTTATCAAATTTTGTACATACATACATACATATCTTCACGGTATATCCCATCAAATGGGGTAGCACGAACCCTAAAATCACTCATAAAACATTCACTCATAACATAATCAAACAATCAGCCCCCGTCAAACATTATCATTCAAACCCACCACCCTTACTTCAACCACTTTCATAGATCCCTCCATATAAACTCATTTATTTATCACACTCGAAATCATATAACATATATATATATATATATATATATATATATATATATATATATATATATATATATATATATATATATATATATATATATATATATATATATATATAACAACATATTATCATTTAAGATAGGCTGGACTAAGCCACTCCAAATTACATTTCCGACGATACTGATTTGATTATTAGTTTCATTATTTTTACAATGTAGGTATTCAGTATATGTATAAAAAGCTTATTGAATATTTTAGCCTTTAGAGCATATTGAACTTTGTATGTTTCGGCCCTTCAAATAGGAAACATATTGTAACTGACATAGTCCAAAAGATCACAAAAAAAAAATATGCAAATGCAAAATCTTGTTATGAGTGAAATATAATTTGTTAGGAAAATTCTACTAAAGAACTAATGCGTACAACATAAACTATTGTGGTCACATAAGGTATAAATTCCTATGTACTCGTTTTATGTATAATTTTTGATAATTTGAAAGAAAAAAAGGAAGGAGTCCAACAACGGCAATGCATGATAAACTCTGGAATATAACAACAGTACTACTAGTTCAAGAGTCAATGCAACGTCGCGTCGCCTATCTACAGTTTGTGCCGCCCGCGATCATGGGTCGTCGCTGCCGCTGCCGCTTGCCGAGAACGCCCCGCGGTGTAGCGGACAAATTTAATTACTAGCGAGAACAAGTCAACGGATTTTGGTGTTAATAAGCTGAGATAAGTTTGCACATGTTGAGAAGATTTAGAACAACTTTGGAAAGTGATAAATTCATTTAAGTACGTAATTCCGACCGGAAAAAAGTATTAATTTCCCTTGTGTCTGTCTATTATAAGCGCTGTTAATGTGCAAAATATTTTAATACGTATCTGCAATAGATATGAGCAAACAGTTCACATTGAAAAACATAACATTCAATCAAATTTTTCTTGACTAAAATTTAAAACTTGTATGAATGTTATATTAACGTCAAGTTAAATTTATGTAGCTGCTTATATAAAATTATTATAATATATCTAACATTACCTACACTTATTTAAAGTATAACTAAATGAATAGATGTATTGAGGAATAAAAAAATAGGCCTTGATGCTTGGAAACTAGGCTTTATTGAAATAAATATTATTAACTTATAACATGTATATTTAACCAATGTAACACTGAGTGTGTCGGTATCCATGCTTATCATTTAAATAAAATTACATACTTTGATTTGATAATGGACTCATCCATAGGTCCGAAACGTTGTCAATTATTAAAATTTAAAATTTAACTCAATTCAGCCGTGTTCTATACCCCAAGAAATATTTTATTCCATTGCTCAGTACAAATACTTGCAGTTTAATCAAAATTTTACTATTAAATACATAGCGCTCCATTCGGCAAAAATTAATTGCAAGATACTAAAATCGTACATTTCCAGTGTACCAAAACGTCGAATTTTAAGTAAACAAACGGAACTTAAACAAAAAATTATATTAATTATTTAACAATGCGTTCTGAAAACTTTTTCCATATGTTAAACGTTTTCAATTTATAAAATATATATATATATATATATATATATATATATATATATATATATATATATATATATATATATATATATATATATATATATATATACAGTGTGCCCAGATTTCATCGGCCACCACTATGATATCGGAAACAATAACAGCTACGATTTCGATCGAATAGGAGTTATTGTGCGCATATGTGAAGCAATTTTAACGGTGTTATTGTTATCCCAGAATTCCACGTAGGTACCGAGAAAATGGCGGATTTTGGTCTATATCTTCGTTTACAAATAATTCCTAAACAATTGAATATCGGGAAAAATGTTTAAAAAAAAAAACAATTTCATACTTTTATAGCCTAGTCAGTGGCGTATGCATTTTTTTTGTCAGGGGCACAATTTTGAGATTTAGGCTCCAAAAAAGTGTTATTTCGTTTTCTTTTCTAACGACTGGTAACCACACGCGCAAAATATATCACTTACCGTAATCTGGTACGGTAGAGTACCACACTCAATAATGGGTAGAAGGCATGTTGAAATATTTATTTTATAAAATAAATTTTGTACCGAAGTATATATTTAACAAAGAAATAAATTTAAAAATTCAAATTTCGTTCAAGTTTAAGTTTATTTTTACCGATTATTACTCTTTATAATTTACTTTTATATTTACTTAATTTTTTAATTAACTATAAAAATAAATATATCATCATGCCTTTTACTCATTACTGAGATGTATTTATGCGCGTGAAGTGCGGTTACCAGCCGTCAAAACACGGTCCTCAAAACTTTTAATGCAGTGGAAATATTTGTCGTCTGTGGGAATCGAACCAGTGTTCTCAGGATCCACAGGTCGACTCGATACCTCTGAGGCACTACCCCATTATAAAATAAAACAATAAAACAATAAAACCCTAATGTATACTTAACGAACATGGTTATAATCATAAGTTTAGTCATTTACGTTATGTCTCAGGTTTACGTTATTGGGTGTTTTTGTTCGCTGATATATAAAATTAGTAGTTCATTCTATTTAATTATATATTTTCTAATTATGGCGCAGAGATCTTACCGGTTATACAGTGTCGGTTTTACAAATTTGGAGGCCTAAGGCGTGAGGAAATTAGTGGCCAGTGGCGGGATGAGGGGAATTATATACCATATAAAGATATCGAGGAGAAAAAAAAATAGTACATAAATGTAAATATAGTGTATATTTTTTATATTTTAAAAATCATAAAATACAAATAGTCACGTAACGAAAAATTTAAAAAATGCACCTATACAGCGGGCGCATTAGATAAAAGATGCGTTAAATATATTTGTAGAAGATTCATTATATTTGGAAATATTGCTTGTAATCTATTTCTAGTACCTAATCAATATATATATATATATATATATATATTTGTTTTTTTTTTCTTGAATGTCGCTGGTACTGAGGGATTGTGTGGAGTAGCCTATGCACTTTGCGCTATGTGACGATGCTACGTACTACTACTACTGCCACAAAGCGACGACACAGTGCTGCCACATGTACTTAGGTATAATATATAACTAAATATAAAACAATTCGTTGCGGAAAATAGTATTTATAAAATTAAATTTTTGTTTTGCATAGTAATTGCAAATAATTTTTATATATATAAAAATTCTAATTTGTATGAGGCCGAATTTTAATGAGGCCGGTTAAAATCGGAGGCCAGAGGCGGTCGCCTCACCCGCCTTATGGCAAAACCGGCCCTGCGGTTATAGTGAAATCATTACTATTCCAACACATAAGGTGAAGTCAACGAGGTTTATAAATGGATTGTTTTATATATGTGATTACGATTGCCATTGTTCATTATTTTTAATAATTGTGTTGTTTTGATAAATTCTTCAACATTAATATGAAAAATTTCATAATATTTGTTCTACTGTTTGAAACTGAATTCTTAGCTGTTTGAAAAAGAGAAGGTTACTCATATATTGGTCTGAAATATTGTCCATACAAGGTTTCCTTGTTTTCATATTACACAATTATAAGCCTTGGCCCTGGATATGCTTGTAGTTGTGTATCTTGTTTTCAAGAATGTTTCTTCAAAGAAAATTGTTTACTATATAAAAACGAGACATTATTTTCTATTTGTGTGTCGTACCATTTTGACAAAAGTGGTCTGGAATTTAATAAGGTTCTGGTTAGCAAAATTAAAAAGAAATACTGTGTTCCTATCCCTTATATTTTGAAGAGTCCGTGTAGCATACAAAATATAATTAATTGTATTCATGTAAACATATAAATTATTATACGTGAAGGTTCTCTTGAACATTCATAAAACTGAATTCAATTCACCACAAACTGAAATGTAACATTTGCGATAACAACCATACACACACAAAAATTTATTCAAATTAAAACTTCAAAACTACAAATCAGATTCAATTGAATCTTCCCCTTGACGTCGCTTTGCCCCTATACAGTCCTGAAGCATCGAACCACATAGTAAAATCTCCAATAGTTATGAATGTTTGAGCAGGCCGACTATACAGCGAGCGCTTCGATTCGAACGTAATAAAAAGCGATCGCTGCACGCTGTAAATCTCGCGAGGGTTGTTACTACATAATGCACACGCGCAATAAAATCACTTCATGCTCCCGCGCGCCTCATCCCGCTTCACGCACCGAGCAGTTTGGCGGAGGCGCCCGCCACATGTGTGTACCCACCAGTGAATCCCAAAATGTACTGCACTCTATCGTTTTTATGGTTATTGATATTTTATAGATTTTTTTATATAATTTATTAGATACTATAAATTATATGATGGTTTGCCAGATTCTAACCTTCATATTTAATATTTCTCACACTTTATTAATAGATTGCAGGCAATATTTTCTTTACTCGTATGAGCGGCTAGCTGGTCATCTATAAGCTTTTAAATTGCCATCCAAATAAGTTTGTAGGTCACCTAATTCTTAAAAATGGTATAGTTTCAAAAAATTTCGGAGTGTAGATAATAAATCCGATTAAACATTCACCAGTCTGAACAAGTTTTATAACTACATATTGTATGTGCTAGTATGATTATGCACCTGGTGGCATTTTCCAAATTTTATGTATATATATATATATATATATATATATATATATATATATATATATATATATATGGGATGGCTAGCACAGTGGTATGAAGTCGGCCTGTGGATCCTGAGGTCCCTGGTTCGATTCCCACAGGCGACAAATTTTCATAATTTGAAAAAGCTATCCCTGTGGCTCCTCCACCACTAACATGTTTGGGGGCTGTGATTTGACGACTGGTAACCGCACTTCACGCGCAAAAATATATCACTTACCGAGATCTGCTTTAGCAGAGTGCCACACCCAGTAATGGGTAGAAGGCGTGATGATATATTTATTTATTTTATTTATATATATATATATATATATATATATATATATATATATATATATATATATATATATATATATATATATATATATGTATATATATATATACTCGTATATATATATATATATATATATATATATATATATATATATATATATATATATATATATATATATATATATATTGGCTAGCTCAGTCGTATGAAGTCGGCCTGTGGATCCTGAGAACCCTGGTTCGTTTCCCAAAGGCAACAAACAATTTCCATAATTTCAAAAGCTACCCCTGTGGCTCCACACTACTAACATCTTTGGGGGCCGTTATTTGACGACTGGTAAAAGCACTTTACGCGCAAAATATAATAATAAATAATAAATAGTAATGGGTAGAAGGCGTGATGATATATTTATTTATTTATTTTTATATATATATATATATATATATATATATATATATATATATATATATATATATATATATATACATATATAAGTTATGCTTCTTGATTTAGAAACGTAAATAAAAATAAATTTTTATTTGTTATCTTGAAGTACAAAGTTTTATTCAGATTTAGATGTGATCAGTACAAGAGACAGTTCTTAACTAACTATGTTCAATGTTAAAGTTTACAAGTTCAGTATTAAGGTAGTTTAATGTTACAATGTGGGAAATGAAATAATATAGCTTAAATAATAATATGATACTGCGGCGTCAGCGTCTGGGTGGAAGCGCGTGGCATTTTAGTGTATTTGGCAGGAATGGTGGATTCTAACTCCTCCCTCCTTAAATTTGGGCTTCATCAGGTAGTTTCGGGGTGGACTGCTCGACTGAAGACCTTGGTTGTGGGCCTTGGTTGGACTTAGACTTTCGGATCTTTTTCTGCAAATAAACTACGAACAGGCTAATACTAGTAATGATTAGCAAAACATATAAAATAATAATAGGGTAGTTTATGTTGCTGGTAACTTCGTCTTGAGTGATGTCTTCATATTTGTTGATTGGTAGTTTCAATTCTTGGATTGTATTTAAATCGATTGTTATTTTTGGTACGTGTGACATGTTGAGCTGAATGTCATAATTTTCGAGAATGATCGGCTTGCCATAAGTTTCGTTGTTGAATGTTAATTTTTGATTTTGAAATTCTAATTTGCAATCGTCTTCTTGAATGAGGAATATTCCTTGTAAATGTTTAACTTCATCGCCTTGTTTACAATACGCGTTGGTGGTTCCGGATGTCGGGAATACGGCTACGAATTGGTTTGCTTCTTCTAAAACTTCAATATGATTTCTTTTTATATTAATTTTAATATATTGACAGTTTTTGTTGTCGTTTTTCAAAATAATGTTTCTTTCGCAAGAGTCATCTGGTACTTCATTGATATTATTGGGACACTGATAATTGTTGTTCCCTTTTGTACATAAGTCGTTCAGAGATTTTATATGACCGTTTTCTGATTTTAAGAAATAGTTTTTATTTGGAATTATTGTTACAAATTCAGATTGATATTTTGTGGGGATAGGTAAAATATGAAATAAATTGAATTCTGTTTCGTAGTTAATAGGAATTTCGATAAAATAATAGATTTTATCTGATTCGATTTTACAGTTTACGGTTATCATTTTCTCTAATTCGGGCATATTTTTAGGAATTGGTTCAAGGGGTAGTTCATTGTTATAAAATTTATAAATTTTGTTTAACTCTACAAAAAGATCGTGAGTTTTAATTATACTAGGGTGCATAACGTGGAGTTTGCAAAAAGTTAGTGAATTTTCTATATCTTGTAACACATTTAAAGTCATCGTGAATAGCGTGTTGAATTGGGTATAAATATCGTGAATGAATAGTTTATTTTGATTAAGGGCTCCGCTGACAACGATATGTAATAGTTGCTCGATTTTTGATTTGAGAATGTTTTCATTTTGTTTAATTGTCTCTAGGGTTTTGTTAAACTGCTCTGTCAACTTTTGATTGACTGAATATTGTTGCTTTAATTGGTTGTTTATTTTTTGTTGATTATTTTGTAAATGGTCTAGAATTTTTGAATAACGTTTTTCGTCTTCAGCATCCAAGTTACCGGTTACTGCTTTTATTATAGATCCTAGTCCGTTTATTAAACCTCGTTTGTAGCGTGAGTTTTCGGGGTTAAGAATTAAATGATTGATTTTGTCATCAATTGAATTTTGGATAAATTTTATAATTTTATCGTTGTTTTCGAACTCATTCTTTGTGTCATTTGTGATTGTTTGTTTAAGTTGATTGTACTGTGTATTCAAACTATGGTATTGGTTGAAAAGTATTTGTAAATCATAATAATGAAGGAATGTGTGTTTAGTCTTTTGTAATTTGGCTGGTCCCAAATTGAGTGTCAGTAGTCCAGGGTTGTGTGTAATGTCTTTTATGTTTAGTCCGACGGTGGTCGTGACGTAGAAGGACCTGGAAAATTAGGGTCTTTATTTATTTTTCTTGGTCTCTTTATATTAGAGAAGTGTATTTTGGGTTGCTTTTTATTTTTGGGATCGGTTACAATTTTTGCAGTTTTTAGATCTTTATGAATTTTTTGTTTATTTTCGATATTAGGTACGTCGTTATCAGGCGGTTTATCAGTGAGGTTTGGTGAATTTTGAAAAGAATTATTCAGTGGATGGTGGAATGCGACTTAAGGCATCTGCGTTAGTATTCAGTTTACCTTTTTTATAAACGATCTCGTAATCGTATTCTTCTAATCTCAAGCGCCATCGAATTAATTTTGAATTTGGTTCCTTAAGTGAAAATAACCATTGTAGTGGTTTATGGTCTGTTATAACTTTAAACTTTCTACCAAATAGGTAAGGCCTGAAATATTTAGTTGCCCAAACTATAGCAAGTAATTCCTTTTCGATGGTGGAATAATTTTGTTCTGATTCGTTAAGCGTTCTACTGGCATATGAGATAGGCAAATCTGAGCCGATAGGTCCTTGTGATAACACAGCACCGATGGCATAATTACTAGCATCCGTCGTAAGGTTAAAGAGTTTAGTGAAATCTGGGTATTGGATGATTGGTTCATTAACAAGTAGATTTTTGCAAGTGTTAAAACATGCAACATATTCGGGGTCTTTAATATTTATTTCGGCTCCTTTTTTGAGACATTTAGTGAGGGGTTTAGTGATTTTGGCGAAATTTTGAATAAATTTTCGGTAATAGCGTAACAAACCAAGGAAACCTTTAATTTGTTTTGTAGTTTTGGGTATCGGGTAATTTTTTATTGCCAAAATTTTGTCTGGATTAGGCTTGACGCCTTCAGGGGTGACTACGTGACCTAAGTACGCTACTTCCTTGCACAGGAATTCTGACTTGTCAACTTGAATCTTTAAGTTAGCCTTTCTGAGTCTATCAAATACTGCTCGCAAGCTTTCAAGGTGTTCTTGCAGGCTCGTACTAAAGATAATTACGTCGTCGAGATAAACGAGACAGATGTTATTTAATAAATTTCTTAACACGTTATCCATCACACGTTGGAAGGTAGCGGGCGCGTTTTTTAATCCAAACGGCATTCGTAGGTATTCATAATGTCCGTTTGCGGTGGAAAAGGCAGTTTTTTGTACGTCATCGTTATGCATTTCAATCTGGTGGAAACCAGAGGCCAAATCTAAAGTCGTAAAATATTGGCATTTACCGAGTTTGTCTAAAAGTGTAGTTATATTGGGAATAGGGTACTTATCGTCAACGGTTTTTTCGTTGAGCTTGCGATAGTCAATGACCATTCGCCATTTTTTCTTCCCGGACGCGTCTAATTTTTTGGGAACGATCCACACGGGGGATGACCAGGGTGAATGTGAAGGTCTTATAATATTCTGTTTTAACATTTTGTCTATTTGGTCTTTTACCTCTTGTCTGTGTATTTCGGGGTATCTGTATGTTTTAGTATAAATGGGTAGTTCGTCCTTAGTCCGTATGTGGTGTTTAACGTTGTTAGTGAATGATAAAGAATCGTTTTCAGTGTGAAATACGTCAGCATGTTCTTTTATTAATTTAGTGATGGCAGATTTCTCTTCCGAGTTCATATGTTCGTTTCTGATTAGTGATATGTCAAAAGGAATTTTTAAATTTTGATTACTAAAATTTAAATTATTAATTTCGAAATGTTCTAATGGTTCGATTAGAATATTATTATCTATAGTATTTATAATTGACTCTGATTCATTCGGATTTATTACTGGGTAATAAAAGGAATTATTAACAATTTTTGCAATACCTTCTGGTATTATAATGTCAGAAATTTGTGATTTTGGAATAAATACTTCTCCATTGTCAATGCAATTAGTGTGAAGCTTTATTATTTTCTCGGATTGCGGTTCTACGCTCACGTAGTGTGGACGCGGCTTTAGCTGATGGTAGTGAATTCTTATCTCGCATGCTGGGGTCGTTATCTTATCGTTTACTAGGTCAATGTTTGCTTCTATTGTTTTAAGATTGTCAAGTCCTAATAAAATGTCAAATTGATCATGAAAGTTGAACAGGTGATATTTAAGCATTATGTTTTGTTTTTCGAATAATTTTGAACAGGGTAGAATTAAACTAAAATTTTCGGTAGATGTGCGGTACTGATTTTAAAAGGATCATTTTTAATTTTGTTCTTAAAGAATTTATATGCGATATTAGGTTGAATAAAAGATCGTGTACTGCCTGTATCAAGCAAAACTTTTAAATTGTATTCAGGGTAAATAATATACGGTAATTCGCTTAGGTTGTTAGTTAAGTTCATTAGTTCAAATTCATTTCCGGGGCTGGTAATTCTAAAAAATGATTCGAGACCGGTTCTTGTTCGATTTCGTGATTTTCATAATCTAAGTCGGGTTCGTAAATAAAAGGATTATTTTCATCGTCATATGACTCGTTGTATTCTGTAATCTCTGTATTATGCAATTCTTCGTTCGGTCTTGTTTGTGTCTGTTGAAATGGTCGTGTATATTGTTGTGTTCTAGGTTGATTATTGTAATTTGATTGACTTGGTCTAGGCATGAATGACTGTCTAGTACTAGTGCTCATTGGGGTAGGTTTTGGGAACCGTGCGTGAGGATTTGGTTTAAAGACATTTTGTGTAGGCGTCTGAATTTGAATAAAAGGTTTATTTATTGGATTGTGAAAATATTGATTAGGTCTATAGGTTGATTGCGGTGTGGGTGTGTATCTGAGTTGTGATTGTTGGTGTCTGTTTATGTGTGGTGGAATGAATTGTTTATGTTTTTGTGGAAAATTTGATTGTTTTTGGTTAATAGTGTCAATCTGGAAGTCATTAGTGAGCATGTTAAGTGCGCTATTTAAATCTAGTGGTTGTTTTGTACGCATTAAAGTACCAATCGGTTCTTTTAATCCGCGTAATAAATTTCTAAGAGCCTGATTTTTAAAGAATTGATTTAAAACTATCGCTTCATTTTCGTTATCAGCAGCAGTGTGATTTATTATGTACGATGTTATAAAATTGAGTACGTCCTGTACTCTGTTATAAAAGTCAAAGGCAGATTCATTCTGACTTTGCTTTAGTTCGGTTAACTCAATGTTTAGGGTATATAAATCCCTTTTGTCTGAATAAGTGTTGAGCAGAGCGGCTTTAACGTCTGCCCATGTATTTACTGTGCAACTAGCAATATTAGTTGCTGCTTCGCCTTTAATTTTAGACATTATACTCGACATCAAATATTCGTTTTGAAAATCATTCGTGTCGGTTGTATTGTAGAATTTGGTTACTAACTTTTCACATACTTGCACGAAGCGGGGCAAGAGTTTGTTATCACCATAAAATTCTGGGATCATGTCCAGATATTCACGTTTTAAAACGGGAGTAGTCATTTTAATTAAGTTTAATTGACTGATTTGATTTATAAGAGTTAAATCTATAGGATCACTATTTATAGTATAATTTAATTGTGAGTCAGAGGAACTATCTGAATCTGTATCTGATTCGGTATCTAAATTTATTGAATGATTATCTCTGAATGACATAGGTACTTACAAGAACATGAAGATCAGTTGGTCCATCGGTCGATCTGCGGCGATTCGCTGATGATGAAGTGGACGGCAATTGCAGAGCTCTGTATTCAGCAGGGCCTGGACAATAGAGTACGATGTTCGCTCGGCCTCTTGTTGTCTTCTTACACGTTCACTGGTTGATGATGGAGCACAAATCTTCTATGTTGTTCGTTGTTTAATAAATCGTTAAAACGAACCGAAATTACTAAATTTCGTTTAAACAATCCTACCATTGACTGCGCCAGTTATGTTTCTTGATTTAGAAACGTAAATAAAAATAAATTTTTATTTGTTATCTTGAAGTACAAAGTTTTATTCAGATTTAGATGTGATCAGTACAAGAGACAGTTCTTAACTAACTATGTTCAATGTTAAAGTTTACAAGTTCAGTATTAAGGTAGTTTAATGTTACAATGTGGGAAATGAAATAATATAGCTTAAATAATAATATGATACTGCGGCGTCAGCGTCTGGGTGGAAGCGCGTGGCCTTTTAGTGTATTTGGCAGGAATGGTGGATTCTAACTTATATATATATATAAAATAAAATAAATAAATACATATATATATATATACTTTTATTTTTGTTATTGTACTAAATGCGACCGTAATAATTTTTATATTGTTAAGTTTTGTAAGTATCTAAAATCTTATTTATTTTTTCTCACTCGGAAAATATTTTCTCTATACATTAAATCTTGGTACTTATAATTGTATATATCAAAACAGAAATTGCAATCGAAATTTGGTAGTATGTATAAGCCAAGATAATGTAGGAACAATAGTAATGAACATAGGCTTAAGTTGCAAATCATTTATTGAAGATTTGTTGACAACGTTTCGGCTAAGGTAATATATAAACATAATTAAAAGTTGATAATGGAAGTTCACGGTAAGCACGTGAAAAATAAAGAAACTAGTGAAACTAAAACCTGGCGAACAACATTAATCTAAATTACGATGCTTACCCTGAAAAGTCGTAGGAGCTCCTACGGATTGAGATATTTCGTTTGTAATAAATTGTATAATAATTTATATGATTAATAATTATTTTTATAACAAGTGCAGACAAAGGCTTGTTACGTGCAAGTGCAGAATTTAACGGAAATCTTCACGAGCACTTAACCTTTTTCGGTACGTGTTATAAACAACATTTTTCCTACAACTAAAAATATTATCAAAATTTATAAAATTTTAATTATATTACACGAAAACGGCATTGCTATGGTTTCTTTGTTGATTGCTTGCACATTGTTCTACGTTATTTTAAAATATTTCACTAATTTCAAGATAATTTCTTAAAAATCGTCTAGATTAGAATATTACACTGAGTGATTCGTCTTTATTATATATAACTCCAAAGGTAATTGTTAGATCTGTTAGATCAAATTTCTGCTGGTACTTCTAAAACCTCCGAAATTATTGTCAATTATATTACTGTTAATAATATAAACAGGTTCGGAAGAAAACAATGTTTCTTTTATAGTATAACAGATTCCAGTTCAAATTATTTCAATATAAGTAACTATAACAACTTGTTATTAATATACACAAACAATCAATATTATGTATTTCACTTACTCTAAATAAAACCATTTATCGATATATTTTACTTTGTTCGGTTATTTTTATTAATTATCATATTTAAAAATGATTTACTTCATTTCTTGTCTGCTCAATGTGATGTGTACAGATAAGATATACTGCAGTTTAAGATTATGTTTATAAACGTCAAAATATATCACTGCATATTTCTTTTTCAGCCATAACCGTATGTGTATAAAATATGAAATTCCGTGCTTAGCGCGAAACTTAAATCGCTCTCATCTATAATTTCTTTTGACAAATTGCGTAAGGTACAAATTACTTTCGGCATTAGTGTTTATTTGCTTACAGAAACGCATTTGGTCTGCATTTGTCTACTTTCCGTACGTAACCAAGGCAATAATAATTACGTAATAACAAGAAAATCGCACAGTTTTAGGAAAAAAATATTTTTTATTTATTTGACAAATTCTTTAATAGGCAGTTTATTAACAGGTTACAAGTAGTGTTTTTAACAATTTATTATTTAAATAAGGAATCGAAAATGATCCAGGAATATTGGATAAAAAGGCTAAATATTCTTTTCATAACAATAACGACGTTTAGAACAAAAGATCTGTGTTCATTATCAGGTCTACTAATATCCACAAGTGATTATTTACAAGAAGAAATCAAAAGCATGATTACGTTAAGTTACATGTTAAAAAAAAATTTAATTTATATAAATGAGTAATGCTTACTGCATACTTGATAATGAACACAGATCTTGTGTTCGAAACGTCGTCATTATTATGAAAAGAATATTTTAACATCATTAATAAAGCCTTTTTATCCAATATTTCTGGATCATTTTTGATTCCTTATTTAAATTATATTTTCGGCTTAATAACTTAAAATTCAACAATTTATTATATTTAAAACAAAGTTTAACCTTATTATTGTTAGCTAGAATATTATACTAATTTGTATTTGTATTTACTGTAATACATCAAATATCCTATATTTACATACATATTACAATATATATATATATATATATATATATATATATATATATATATATTTATGGGATGGCTAGCTCAGTGGTATGAAGTGGGCCTGTGGATCCTGAGGTCCCTGGTTCGATTCCCACAGGCGACAAATTTTCATAATTTGAAAAAGCTATCCCTGTGGCTCCTCCACCACTAACATGTTTGGGGGCCGTGATTTGACGACTGGTAACCGCACTTCACGCGCAAAATATATCACTTACCGAGATCTGCTTCAGCAGAGTGCCACACCCAGTAATGGGTTGAAGGCGTGATGATATATTTATTTATTTATTTATTTATTTATTACAATATAAAGTTATAATTCTTGTATGTAATTATCAAAATAAATTTGTTGTACAAAGAAAAACAAAATCAAATACGGGTAATATCATCTGATGTAGTTTGAGTACTTCTGAAACCCATACTCGTACATCATTCACAAGACCTTATATAAGCCATTCACTGCACATGTGGCATATTCACCAAACTCCAGTCTAAGGAAACATTTGTCTCTTCAAAATTTTGAAGTTAATTAAAAAAAAGCCTGTATCCCGGTGCTTAGACACATTCAAAAATTATTATTATTTCTCCTAGGAATAGAAATGCTGTTCTGCGTGGGTCGCAGGGGCAGTGTCATACCTAACGATGCGGTAAAATTCGCGTACAGGGGTAAATGCATCCACGGAGGGTTCTACATGAAATAAATCATTCAGCATTTCCCTTCTAGTAATCCTGTAAAATTGTTGCACGATTGTGATTTTTAGCAGTGTTTGGTTAAAAGAGATAGGAAACCTCTTGTGTAAAAGAATTGAAATTGAATCGCGATCGCGCACTCTTATTTACTGACAACAGCGTTTAAATTTATGTACAACTAAATCGAACTGATTTGAGTCTAATTAATATTTAAATTAAGCAAATTCACCGAAAATTGGAACAATAACAACGTATGAATAAAATTATTATTTACTTAGTACAAAATAACACGGCAAAACTACAGATAAGCGTTTTTATGGATGAGTTTATATTAAAAAAACCCAGACGGGGTGAGTTACAAAGGTTAAATCTATCCGACCAAACGCTTAGCTATAATTTATCCAGATATGTCATCACATCCCGTATAACCAAACGCGACAATTCGGAAAAGCTATAAACTTGATAAATAATGATCTACGGAACATTGAAGTTACTATAACATATGCACTAATAAATTTGATAAACAAAATAAACTATGTCAAGTCAACTTTAGAAAGATACTTAAGATAATACTTAATTAGTCTGTATCTCTTGAAGCTGAGTTGATAGTGAAATATCATAATTTATAAACAAAACCAAATTCTGAATTGTCCGTTTTGTTACACTTGTAACGAATATTTATTCTTATACAGGGTGTTAAAAATGAGGAAAATTTGTTGATGGTATACCTTAGAAAAAAAAATACGAATAGCATATTGAGTGCTTTGCAACCGGAACGAAAATTTCGCTTTAGTCAAGGATATTTTTATTTCAATCCTATAAAACAGTAGTCTATAAACTTTTTTGTTGACGTAACCCATAGCGTAAGAAAAGTTTCTTTGGTACCCCTTAAGATCATTGTAAAATATAAACATAAGCTTTAATATTGCAAAATAAAAAAATTGTCAAGAACTATTTATATGTATAGACAGTAAAAACACTAAAAAACTAATATTTTCAAGTTAAAAATAATATATAGATAGAGAATAATAAACTTAAAATTAAAAATACTCATAAAATAAATAAATTTATATTTAAAACAATTAAGAAAAATAACACTGCCAATATAATTTATTTTCCTGATAAATAAAATTACTAAAATTTAAGAATATGTGGATAAAAAGAACACTAAATTTAATAGACACCTACAGAATTGACGTCATGTGCAAGAGAGATGTAGTGAATATTAAAAAGAGATAAAACATTCTCAGTACAAAAAATACCTTTCGAACTTTTTAGTACACATTTTTCACAACTGTCATCAGTTCATCAGTATCAATCTATAATTTTTAGTTTTTATCATTACTTATTCTTTATCTTTAGTAGCTGATCAAAGAAAAAAACCTAGTATTTCTTTTAGCATCTTTATATTTATAACGGGAATGTTTTGTTTATAGCCCGTACACAAACTTCTTCTTGTGTTCTGTAGTTTGACGTTTGATACAACAATAATTATACGTATATACCCATTTGGCATTCTGCATAATACTTGTATTTGTAATTTAAAGCATAGAGAAGAATTCAGGTATATAGCAACGTATTAGACTTTGGATTTCAGAACCCTAGTTAGATTCCAGTAAGCGATAAACTGATTTTCACCACATTTAAAAATGGGGTGGCTAGCTCAGTGGTATGAAGTCGGCCTGTGGATCCTGAGAACCCTGGTTCGATTCCTACAGGCAACAAACAATTTTCATAATTTCAAAAACAAAAACTACCCCTGTGGCTCCTCCACCACTAACATCTTTGGGGGCCGTGATTTGACGACTGGTAACCGCATTTCACGCGCAAAATATATCACTTACCGATTTCTGCTTCGGCAGAGTGCCACACCCAGTAATGGGTAGAAGGCGTGATGATATATATATTTTTTATTAAAAATTATCCCTGGAGCCCTTCTTCAACTAAAATCTTTGATGACTGAATTGATGACTGGCAATCGTACTTCAGGCCAGAGCTTGGAACTACTTAAAGTAAAAGTACTGGAAGTAGTACTTTAAGTATATCATATACTTAAAATACTTTACTTAAAATACTTTTGAAAATTAGTATTCAATACTGTACTTAAAATACTTTTTTCATGCAAAAGTACTTTAAATACTTTCATGTACTACTAAAAAAGTACTTGAAGTAAAAAAAGTATTTAAAGTAATTTATATACTTTAAATACTAAATACTTTGCGCATGCGCATAACTAGTGCGTAATTTGAATCATAAAGGGCATATCGAATGTTATACTGACAACATGAAAAATTTATTTTAAAATATATTATGAAAATGTAATGCATAAAATTTAATATGGTTCAAGTGTGTTATGATATCGTTTGTTCAACTTTTTAGGCGTGATTATTATGCATCGTAAGATACTATATAGTATTATAAATTATAAGTAATTATTTTCTATATCCGTTTGATAATAGACACTTTTTTACTCATTTAAAGGCCAGTTTTTCAATCACCGATTAATGTTAATCATGATTAAATAATAATGGTAACCATAGTTTCCATTATTATTTAACATTAATCAAGAGTAAACCGGCGATTGAAAAACTGGCCCTAAGTTAACTCAGTGAAATAGTGAGATCATTATTTCACTCTTTTTGTTTGATTGAAAATATTTTTGTAATATTAATATACATTTGAAGAAAATTTATTTCTTAATATAAATATCAATAACCTAGATGTTGTATATATATAAACCCTTCCATGTTTGTTATAGCTGCTGAATTCCTTACTTCTATTTAATTTTGAATTGTAAATTGTTAAAGTATCTTTCATAATATTATTAATTTTGTTTTTAAATTAAATTCTGTATTAAAATAACCTAGTTGTTAATTTTACTTAGTATTTAGTACTGTAATTACATTTTAACGATAAAAAGTATTTCAAGTAATACTGGTATTTAATATTTAAAATACTTATTTAGTATTTAAGTACTTTTTTTGAGTACTGGTCCCAGCTCTGCTCCAGGCGTAAAAATTGTTACAGATTTCTATAATGGATGAGTCACAGGTGGGGACTGTCAGTGTGTTGAAGTTTTATTTAAAACAATTATATCGTATTGAATAAAACGTCAAATGATGTTCCATATGGATTGAAATAATGTATTGTTCTAAAAAAAATATTTAACTAGGAACAGTTAAAGACAAAGAAGTATTAAATTTAATTCTTATTAAATTTTACCTTGTTACAAAATAAGAAAATATTTTCCTTAAGAATAATATGTTTATGAATTGTATATGAAATTGAAGCGAACAAAGCGTTAATAAATAATAAATCTACTTAAACTAATTTTATAATTTTCATATGGTGTTAATTTTTGCCGCAGTAATTTTAGAATAAAATTCCAAACGAAAAAAATGTATTAAGAACTAAAATCTTCATGTACTAAGCATTTGTTGGTCAAATATGTTTCGATCGTAAAATATACTTAAGATAAAATTAAAAATTTGTCTCCATATGAGTTCAATTTTTTTATATACAAGTGTATCTCATACAAATCTATAATTAATCATAATTACAAATGATTAATTTTTATTTTGCATCTCTTTGAATTATAAAATATATTTTGTTAAAAAAAAATCATTAATGGTAGTTAGATATTCAGTTTTTCATCCTCGAGATATTTATATTTCAAATTATTGGTTTTTGAAAGTACATATTGTGTAGGTATATTGTGGTTCCAAATTCATTCACAACTGCAACTTCTCAATTATTGAATAGATATTGAACAATACGGAATGTAGCAAGCCCGTTTAAACATTATACTTGGCAGACTACAGAATCAATGTGGTATTGTTCATAGTTCATAGTTTTGGTATGGTGGAACGAGGAATTATCCAAAATGGCAGTTCTATAACTAATTAACACAACTATATTGTAGAGTGATGGTACAGTGCTAGTGATGTTTGGGTTAATAATATAAAATAATGTTATTCTACGACTTTACAAGGGCGGAAAAAGCACTTTATGATGCACACAATATTTTTTTCTACGATCAGTGAGAAAAATATGCTATTGGACGTCATTTGGTGAAAGTAAACAATTGTAGAACAAGATTATTTGCTGACTATTGATATTGGCAGCAGTGCTTTTTGCAAATCCCAAATGATAATTTTTTACATTTTTATTTTGTTTGTATTTACCAGCTCTTACACTCAGAATTTTTATTAATTACAATTAAAAATAGATTTACACAATAATTTCCACTCGTAGAAAATGCTGTTGAATTTTAAAGTATTTTTTCGGATCGCGATTGGTTAGTGTATTTTTAGTTTATTTGTTATTTTACCCAAAAAGAACTTAATCTTAATTACAGTACCAAGTGTGTGATTAAATGTTAGGTACTGTAGCATTGCCGGCACTTACCGACTGGTAGACTCGAACCCTGGACTATACGGATACTTTACGCAAAAATTTTAATATATAGCCCACGTATTTTTTTTTTATTATAAAGTTTAGATGTTATTATGCAGTTACAAAAACAATTTGTAATAGTTATTTTGCAACTACTGCAAAAATGACTATTTGGCACTTCGAGAGTAAAACTTAAGGTGCATACAACATACTCGTACATATTTTTTGTAAAACTGAATAATAGTATCAGTTGGCTGGTTATTTTTCTACTACTATTGCACCCTATTGCTCGAAATATACGTTATCATGGTAAAGTAAACTATGAAAACTAATCTACTGTGCACGTATCAGTGAAAAAATGTGTACAGTTTTTTACATTTCTATAAAATAGTGATTTGTGTTAACTAGATCAGAAGGTAGTTTATTGCGGCAAGAACACTTTTTGCTCAAGCTGCACAATTTTTTTTATACGATCATTTAAACACGCTAGAATTTGAAATCATTTTTAAACAAGCGGAAATATTACTTTCGCCTTCGCGGAAATGTTATTTTCTCGTTTGGTCCTATTGAAGACAATCGTGAAAGTAATATACTAAACGCTTGTTGCTCGAAAAATGATAACTTTCCGTTATCAAATGACTATTGAAATAGCTTTCTTTCCGTCTCGGTCGTATAAAACATATTTAATGAGATATGGAAAAGGATTTCGGAACTCATATTTAAATAATTAAAATATTACTGTTAAGGTATCTACAAATTATTGATTACAATTTAACGATTCGTCAGAAAATAATGAAAATAATTAATAAATAAATACATACATATACAATATCATACTATATGCCATAAAATGGGGTAGCATGAACCCCAGAAATATTTACATAACATCCACTCATCAGATTAATCAAAAAATCTCTATTCGTCAAACATTCTTATCCTGATACCATTACATTCGCCTTCCCTCCATATAAGCTCATTTATCGGAATCTTTCATCATGCAATAAATCTTCAATCACATCCATCTATTCGCTCCTATACACTTGTTTCGTTAATATTTCATTCGACGTATGGTAGCTCCATATGCTCAATCATCGTAACTCACTCAATCTAACAACGAATCTAAGAAGTTGAAAAGGAAGGATTTTTTTTATTTTCTTATACTAAAAATCTGTCTCTTTCTTCAAGATTTTTTGTTTAAAAAAAAGATTATCATATTAATGTGTAAAAAAAATATTTAATTATATTATGAGAATATCTTCAGCTTACTCTCCACTAACATCCTTGGGGGTCGTGATTTGACGGCTGGTAATCGCACTTCACGCGCAAAATATAACACTTACCGAGATCTGCTATGGTAGAGTGATGCGTGATAATATATTTATATTTATTTATATTTATAATGAAAATACTAGAAATATGAGTACTTTTCCAACGATGCAATTATGGAAGATAGCTATGATAAATGTAATATATTTTGAGAATAATTAAATTTTGACGATATTAGATGTAATATCAAGGTCATTTAAATTTATTTTTGAACCATTACCACATTTCTTCAAATTGTAGAGATTTAACTAAAATAAAAATTAAATATTTACAACATGTAGGTAATCAGTATACCCTTTTTAGAGCTCTGAAAAACTGCCAACTGGCATGAAGAGGGTTGAAAACCCCCTTCTGAAGAGTAAAAATAAAACAAGCTAAAAAGCATTGGACGTATAGAAAGCGAAGTTGTTATACATTTTTTTACAATTTGGAATTTTTTGGCGGCAGCACTCTGTGAGGTGTCGAAGTTTTTGCACGTAGCTTCGCGACGACGACGGCAGTGGTAGCACCTTGTTAGGTATGTGCGGGCACGTCGGCCCAGAAGGGCCGTGCTGGGAGCGTCGTGCCCTGCGTCCAAGAATTCTCTATTAATATCAGCCTGCCAACCTTGCAGCCGGTCCTGATTGTATTGCAGTTTAAAACGAGTCGGACGCTCAGAGAATTTATAAAACTTTTAAGTCTGCGCTGGGATGTTGATAAGACAGTGTTGGAAATGTATTAAGCTGAGATACTTCTTTGAGCTTGCGTTCGCGCATACCTACTTTATCATATCTGTTATTATTTTATCTACAAGACACTTGCAAATTATTTTCATGCAATTTACATTTTCTTGAATTATGTATGAATTTCTTGTTAATTAATATAGTGGTATAGTTTCGAGATAAAACTTTTAGTATGATGGTGCTACAAATTACTTGTAGGTATATCAAATTGCAATGAGAAGTATAGTCAACATTTTTATTCCTTGTTTTTCTGATTAAATTCAAAGTAGTTTAAATTATAGTATTTATATTCATTTGTACGTGGTGAATAACTAATGAATATAAAAAAATTGCATACATTAATTTATATTTATAAAGCGTTTCTCTCTGTTTTGTGTTGATCCATATACGTATATTAATGACCTTAACGGGAATAATTAATTCACGTTTTAAACATTGATACTTTAATTTTACAAATTTTGTGCAAATGTACTTCGAAATTTTATGAAAATTAAATAGGAATATTGTTTCTAATAATATTTGAGTAAAAAGTATTAATAAGCGAAAGCATATTTGTGAAATATAAAGAAGAATGAATAAGTTTACTGGTAACTTTTAACATTTTATCCTTATTATTGTAAAATATTGTCAAACCATGTCGAAAACACTTTGCTAATTATTGATTGTACAATATCAATTTTAACAATATAATTTGTATACTATATTACATAAACAACGTTTATATCTGGTGAAAATATTTCCAAGAAAATTTTTCTTAGGTCACCGAAGTACATGTCACAAACGTTAGTTTTAATTTAATAATTTTTACATAAGTTAGTAATTAATTCGTCGCTATGTTATCAGTTCGTATTATATTAATTTATAATAAAGGTTTATGTAAGGAGTTAGACCGATCTTACACAGTAAACAGATTTCTTGCGTTAGTTTCTGTTCATCGGTTGAGGAGTAAAGTTGTAGCGCGATAGTTAAGTTGGTAGTGATCAAGTCGCGGTGGATAGTGTTTGGTTAGCGTTGAGCTGTTACATTAGCGAGGTGAGTGAGTCAGTTAATCTAGAGCACGTATGAGTGAGTATGATTGTTGATGTGGTGCTTAGCACCGTTAGCAGTCTGTCCATCACTGGGATGATGTTGAAGAGCGGACTGTAGCGGCTACAGATAGTTCTGTAGTTGCCAACGGCAGCAGCCGGGTGCTGTAGCGGCCACAGATAGTTCTGTGGTTGCCCACGATAGCAGCGCTGAAGGCTGTAGTGACCTGGCTGGCCTTCGGGTAACCTTCGGGTGTACGGGGTCATCACCGTAGCAGTCCCGTGAACTGTAGCGGCTACAGATAGTTCTGTAGTTGCCAACGGCAGCAGCCGGGTGCTGTAGCGGCCACAGATAGTTCTGTGGTTGCCCACGGTAGCAGCGCTGAAGGCTGTAGCGACCTGGCGGCCCTTATGTAGAGAAGGTGTACGGGGTTGCCCTCATGTATGAATGATGTTTAGTGTTGGTAGATTGACTCCTCATTGAGTTTGTTACTCACGGTTTGGTTCTTACAGGCATTTATTGGTTTACGCTCGCGTTAGGTGATACGCGGATTGTTCCATTCAGGTTTGCTTAGTTTTGCGAGTACATTTGCTTTACGTGTCTACTTCAGGTGAGTCTCGTTTATAATTGTTATTAAGGCATTTGTGGGTACAAATGTAGTCTGGATTAACTATGCTACACACCCATTGTATAACAATACGGATGTTTGATTATTGCTAATGGCAAGAATTGCCCGTCTAATTTTATCATCGTAACAATTCAGAAGTGGGATCAGAACAACGTGTTACATCGCTTGGCTTATACCTAAATTGGTACTTTGGATCAACATACTTTAGCATTTGGAATCTGAATATTGGAAATTCTGAGTAGTTCAGAAAGCACATGTGCAGGAATATAAATGAGAATTTGAACAATTGTAACATAGCTGAACGTAAAGCGAATAAGTGAAAAATGATAACAGATTTACTTGATGAGAATGTTACTTATTTGTTTCGTGAATTTTTGAGAACTTTTACGGAGTTGAAAATTGTAGCCAGACATAACACTAACCACTTTATTTGAGATTTATTAACAAACCACAGATGTGGCGAACGCGAAAACCTGACCGAATAGACCTCACATTCACCCATCAAGGCAAAGTAAAATGCAATAGCAAAAGAGTGCGAGCCGATCTGCAATTCAAACTAGAAGCCAAGCAATGGAGATGTTATTGCGTAAGGAACGTACCGTGCATAATTGGAATAACTTAACGACTAGGAATCTTATTTGGTCATCGCGATTAAGACAGGGTGCAGAAAAATGATACAAGAGTCCAGATTGTACCGGTTCATTCGGGAGTTCAGGGAAAGAAGTTGTTCGAAGCGTTCCACAGCAAGAAAATAATTACTTGTTACATCTACAGCAAAGGATAACTTAAACCAACTGCTCAGTGGAATGGATGTTGAAGTATTTCTATGGAAAATTAACGTTAAGGAGCCAACAAGATATGGGTATTGGAAAAGCGGTTTCAAAATTATTTGAGGAATCTCAGACGCCAACATTCGTCTGCATTGGATTGTAGAAGTCGGAGTACTTACTTCTTACTAGAAATGAATTGGAATGAAGTTCATACGAAATAAACTGAGAAATGATTCAAACTTTGACAATTATTTCAGCGGTCAGATCAACTGCAGCAATCAGGAAATCGTAACATGAAGTGTCATCGCTGTGGTACAGTAGAACCTTGGACTTTCCTTTGCAACAAATACACATCAAATAGCCTTAGTTATGAGAGATGTCGTTGAGTCCATGAGAAAGATTTAGTATTCAAAAGAAAACTACAGAAAGAACGGTATTAACAACACGAACTGAGAGACAACAGGTAATGAGATCAACAGCAGGGCAAACAACAAGTTCCGAGAGACGAGACGAGTAACGACGAGGTAAGCATTAATGGTAAATTAATCTTTTTATTTCAGTGTTGCGGCAAATGAATGAAAATAAACAGTTGACGTCGATTTGGGTTTTTCCGCATCACCAAGATTGGAAAAAGATGTTGCACAGCAATGGACATATTACAATGGAAACTTTAGCGGAGGCAGAGAACCAGAATTTAAAAGGCCATGATGTTAAGATGACTGTCTCACCTTTCATTGTGACAAGAATGTGAAGACGACAATTTTTTGGAAATCTACTCGACGTTTAGCCTGAATAGTAATAGCTCCTCCTCAAAAGAAGTTTATAGTAAGAGCAAAAGAAGTGCGTTCTTTCATCTGGATATGTTGGAAACTTTGTACGTCATATGGAAATAACGGATGAGCTTGTCGTAGACTTGAGCTGAGGACACATACCAGATAAATACGAAAATGGGGATTACTGTGGTTTAAAGAAATGCTTAAAGATGAGGACTTGCACTATCTAAAGGATTTTGATGAGATACCGAGACAAGTTATTAAACAACTACATAGTTCGTTTTGTTCACTGTCCAGTACACGAAGAAAGGAATATGTTCAGGAAATAATAGACTACGAAGACACTCAACGAATTTACTTCAACTCTCGTCATCTGTTCTGCTAGTGTTCAAGGAAAACCAAGACAGACGATTATGAATCAAATGTAGAAAATTGATTAAAGCAACTGTAATGTATCAAGTACTCCATACCAGGTACCAACAACCAACTTTCAGACTACGAGATTTTTGTAACAGAATATTTGGAGTCAAAAACAACGTTTAGTAAATCAGCCAGATTATAAAAGGATTTTTGGAGTATTGTACGACTGCTGACACTACTGTCAAGGAGATCACAAACTGGAGTTAACTTTGGATGTTCAGTTGAAGTAAAATGGTGATGTAAATAAAGGGAAAATTGGAGAAGGCTACCAGCTGTATATAACTAGGAATGGAAGTACAGACAACCGGGGAAAACTGGAAAGAAATAAAGTCGCGTACTAAAATGGCTAAAGATGAATTTTGAAAGAAAAGTAGAACTTTGAATCCGGAAGCACAGAAAAGAATAGCGAAATGTTTTGTATGGTGTATTATATTCTACGGGTGTGAGATATGCATAAAAGAAAACCAAACAAGAGGAACATAAAGAGGACTTTTGAAAGAAGGAAAAAGATGTGTTGAAATAAAGAGGCTGTCTATGAGTAGAAGAAGTTGGAGAAGATATTTAGGATCTAGATCAAGCAGATAACAATTTATAATGAGCTGAAATCATCACATACTGTTTACGAGAAATAAATAGAAAGGATTACTGGTCAAAGGACGGTATTGTACAGAATTACAGCCAACGATTGTCAATGTATTGTACCACGAGGAATGAGGAGAGTTATAGTTACAGCATCACACGAATAGTTCTGACATTCTGGATTACAAAAAAATATACATGTGAAATTTATTATTTTTCGGAAATTCGACAGGCGGTGAAGAGGGACACATATTGTTGCATACCATGTTCATATAATAAGAAAAGTCGAAAAATAAGAAGGATAACAATACATGTAAAACATGCAAGATACTTACATAAAGCAACAACTGGAAATTTACACTTGTTTGAGATCATGGAAGCATTCCGTTGAGAGTAGCAACACTGCAAGATTTACACCGGTGTTATATCTTCTGAGCTTATTTTAGAATTGATTGGCGTATCTACTCACTTTACTTCGGATAGATGAATAAAGTTTATAGCAAGAGAGTACAAAGTAAACTTCTACAAGGACTATGGTTTTCAACTCTTTCTGTTTATAGTTGCTACACTAAGCGCACATGGACGATGCGATGAATTATCAAAACTTTGTTTAGTAAACTTCTACATAAATTTAGACCAAGACGCTAGAATCATGAATTCAATTCAATTGATAGAAGTGACCAGGAAAGTATTCATCAAATACGAGATGTGAAGAAGCAAAGCGTGAATAAAGAATATTACATACAACATGTTATGGTTAACAGGAAATGGAAAGCATCAAATGAGTACACAGAAGAATCTAGCTATAAAGAAATAAAATCAACCATCTGAGGGTACAAGTACACAACTAAGAAACTATTGCCAATATTTAGTGGACGGTCTGAAGTTAGGGAAACTTATCCCAAAGATAAACTTCAAGATTGCAGCTGACAGCATGGAGGATGATTCGTTAAGAGAAACAGGTGTTCTCGCGGACGAGAACTTAGTCAGGTTGGCCGAATGTCACAAACGTTAGTTTTAATTTAATAATTTTTACATAAGTTAGTAATTAATTCGTCGCTATGTTATCAGTTCGTATTATATTAATTTATAATAAAGGTTTATGTAAGGAGTTAGACCGATCTTACACAGTAAACAGATTTCTTGCGTTAGTTTCTGTTCATCGGTTGAGGAGTAAAGTTGTAGCGCGATAGTTAAGTTGGTAGTGATCAAGTCGCGGTGGATAGTGTTTGGTTAGCGTTGAGCTGTTACATTAGCGAGGTGAGTGAGTCAGTTAATCTAGAGCACGTATGAGTGAGTATGATTGTTGATGTGGTGCTTAGCACCGTTAGCAGTCTGTCCATCACTGGGATAATGTTGAAGAGCGGACTGTAGCGGCTACAGATAGTTCTGTAGTTGCCAACGGCAGCAGCCGGGTGCTGTAGCGGCCACAGATAGTTCTGTGGTTGCCCACGATAGCAGCGCTGAAGGCTGTAGTGACCTGGCTGGCCTTCGGGTAACCTTCGGGTGTACGGGGTCATCACCGTAGCAGTCCCGTGAACTGTAGCGGCTACAGATAGTTCTGTAGTTGCCAACGGCAGCAGCCGGGTGCTGTAGCGGCCACAGATAGTTCTGTGGTTGCCCACGGTAGCAGCGCTGAAGGCTGTAGCGACCTGGCGGCCCTTATGTAGAGAAGGTGTACGGGGTTGCCCTCATGTATGAATGATGTTTAGTGTTGGTAGATTGACTCCTCATTGAGTTTGTTACTCACGGTTTGGTTCTTACAGGCATTTATTGGTTTACGCTCGCGTTAGGTGATACGCGGATTGTTCCATTCAGGTTTGCTTAGTTTTGCGAGTACATTTGCTTTACGTGTCTACTTCAGGTGAGTCTCGTTTATAATTGTTATTAAGGCATTTGTGGGTACAAATGTAGTCTGGATTAACTATGCTACACACCCATTGTATAACAATACGGATGTTTGATTATTGCTAATGGCAAGAATTGCCCGTCTAATTTTATCATCGTAACATACATAATAATAATTTAAAATATATTTTTTTTAATGAACGCTTTATTTAGTTTTGGTGTTATTTTATATTTTTAGATTCAAGCACAAAAACTAGCACAATCGAAAATCATCTATTCATATTTCAGACAATATTTGAAAAATCCTAACATTACCTTGAAAAGATACATTGGTACCCTAATATCAAAAACAAATTCAATATTTCCTTTCAATTCATAAATATTTCATTCATGTCTGAAATGAAATAATATAAATATAGCAAGTGACATGACACTGACTGAAAAGTGCGGATACGGCAGCGATTTGGCGGTAACGAGATGTAGACGCACTTAAGTTTCGCATGCACTGCCGCTGATTGAGCGGATCTACCTGGCGGAAGCGGAACCAAGCCCGCCAAGCCGCACTGACACTCGCACGGAACACATGGAGACGTCAGCCTTCAGAATATAAAATTGATGGATTTTTATTTCAGGCTAAACATGTCATAAATATGTCATACTGATTCGGTTGCGTAGAAAACGTGTTTCGGAAATAAAGGGCTTCCGTACATATATTGTTTGTTTTCTGCTCGGTTTAAGGGGCCTTACTTTATATTCATTGTTTTGTATATTCAATATTTTATTATTTTATTTATATTTTTTCCATATTAAATTATGCATATTTTTGTATACTGCTGCATAACATAATAATAATAATAATTGGACTTGGAGTTTATAGTGAAGTACGAAACAAGAAAACTTAATTGAATATTTGGTTAAAATATTAAGTCCACTAGATTTAAAACTGTGAACTGAGTACTATTATGGTGCTATAAAATAATACGCAATCAAAAGAATGAAATAGAACATAGAACAAATAATATTACTTTATTCCAGAAGTAAACAAATTGTAACAGGGTGGATTTGAGGTAGCCATTGTTGCACACCCGAAAATACCACTCTTCACCTCGCTAAAAAACATAGCATCTGTTTTTGAGCGGTAGCCTCAGTGATGTCACGCTCGCGTCCTCGGCTGGTCAAGATGTGATCAAAAATGCATCCGTTTCCGATTCTCGCGGATTTAGTATTTTATCTTAGTGTACGCGTTAGCTTATATTTTGTTTTAATATTTTAATTAGGTTTGCTAATAAATTTATATGTTTATCGTGCGTATTATTAATAATAATTAACAATCGTTTTAAGCACCATCAAGAATCAATTACCGCTCGCGATGTACAGACCCCGCAAGTGTTACAAAGTCAATTAAGTCTTATGCCGTTATGCAAAAAATTAGAAATACCTATAATATACGTGTATATACAATTGCTCTACCTACTATATAGTTGTATAGGAGTAGTATTTTGGTAATTCTATAGTTTGTACAGTCTTCATTTCTTGAACAGTGCACTATGTAGATGAAAAGAATAAATGAAAATAATAATATAAATAAATTATTTTAACAGTTTTGTCAGATAAAACCTCAAATATTTGTTTTCATTCCCTGACTATCGATATTTTTGAGGCAATTTTCGTTATTTTTAGATCTTATTTGTGCCGTTACAAAGCATCCAAATTTCATTTTGTACCGTTTTAAATGCAGAATTTTATGTAGCAGGTAATTACAAAATTATGGTTTTACATGTCAAAGTCCTACATTTGGGAGTCGTGGTCACCACCCTGTAGTCCATCTTTTATGAACGTAATAGGTTTTAAATAATGAGAGTAATAGCATAGTGATGAAAGAACAAGAAATGAAACAAGGAACAAATACAATACGATTTATTCTCTTCTAAAAAAACTTCTTGAAGAAATTGTTTATTTTAACAATTAGTTTAAAAAGCAGATTTGTGTTGCTGTAAAACTTGAGCCTCTTTTTGTCTTGAAACGTCGAGATGAAATCATAGTTAAGTTTCGATATCAAAGTCGAGACCGAGACGACACCAAGTATCAAGTCTCACCGAGACTCTTCTCGAGATTCTCGCAAATTTCGATTATTTTAATAAATGGCTAATCAGTTTTGTTTAATTTTGTTTGAATATTCAATTAATTATAAGACAATTCTGGTGTGAAAAATTTACATGTTACGCGAGATATTATTTTTAAAAGTTCTAATATTAACTTATGATATCATACAAATTGTAGAACTAGTAATATTTTTAATTATACTATTTTTTACCCGTTTCAATTTGCAATCGATAAAATACGATATAATACATACTAATTTCATTTAAAAATTAGTACAAATTCTGAACATAAAATAGTTTTTATCAATAACTTAAGAGTTTATTTTGAATTTGTTTTAATCTAGTGTCCGTAACCGCCATTTTAAACAGTATACATGGTACATGCATATGAAGAAAATGCATCCATGAACATTGATTCTGTATTTATAGAACTATACCTTCGAGGATCTGAGTAAGATTATATATTTGTAAATTGCAGTAATTGATTATAAATGCAGTAAACAATAACATTAGTTACTTATGTGAACCTATCCTCATGACTGATGTTTTATGTGCAGGAGTATTCGCGCTGCGGGCCATGCACATCCAAGTGCCGGAAGCGGCGCGCGCTGGAGATACCGTGACGCTTAGTTGTGACTACGACCTAGAGCAAGCGGCGCTCTACACCATCAAGTGGTATCGCGGCGACGAGGAGTTCTATCGCTATGTGCCCAAAGAGTCGCCACCTACTCGTGTATTCCCCATGCCGGCTGTCAACGTTGATGTGAGTATTCATCATATTTCTGTTTTATTGTTTCCTACTGATGCTAGTGATATGAAAGATGAACTTCTATGTTCCAGTAGGTTGATCACTATCATATTGATATTTTTGTTCTCTGAAATCGTGTTTGCTTTTGTTCTGCTGATGCACGCACAAAAAAAAATATTAGAAGGAGAGGATTAATTAAAAAAATTATTAAAACATATATTAACTAATATTAGTTTGTCTACTTAACCAATAGCAGCTCAGCAATTACTGTTTTGCTAGGGTTTCTATGATTTGTGCAATAAATAGTAATCGATTTTTTTTTTATTCAAGGTTGATAATTAATTTAATAATTTGGAGATTGGATTTAGTCGTAGAAAAATAATTCATATAATTCGCGTATAATGGCTATTACTACATACACACACACACATCTGTGAATTTTCATACTCATGTATTAATAGCTACCATTATAACTTTATTGCATAATATACTATTACTATCAAAAAATTATTTAATACACGACATGTATAAGCGAAACAATATTTTGAAATATACTGTTTTTTATGTTTTTATCATATCTTAAACAAATGTTAACTTATTTACATTCTTTGGGAAGGCTTAAACTCCTACACTTCTCACGGATTCCTTGCATAACCTCATTCACTTACTTTTAAAGTTAACGCTGCGAATCTGGCATACGCAATAGCATATACGCGTTCACAACAGCAAAATTAGTTTCACACTGTCCAAAGTTAATTTCAGTTAACGTGAGAGTTTGCAAGCTCCAAACTTATAGTTAGTAGTTGTCTAATCAGGAATGAAAATGAATTTTGACGTTTGAAAACTGTGCTTTTGTGTAACAAGCAAAATGAATCGTGCAGAGAAGTTATTATTTAATTTCATTGTTAGTGACGTAACTACGTATAATTGAAAATAAAGAAACGAGAAAGTATCAGAAAATGGTAGGTTCGTCCATTATATAGTCGTAGTCCTCTTTGTTGAAATTTTTATGTCAGAGGATCTCCTTTGTCATAAAAACATTTACTATTTCAAATCATATTAATAAACACTTCTTCACCTATTTTCATAAAAAACAATGTGCAACGAGCAAATAACTAACGATACAACTGTCAAAAATGCATAAAGATTGAATTGACATCTGGCGTGTCTTTCAAAATTAATGTTTATTTCTACGTTACAATGTAACTAACTACATCACTGATTTTTGCATTGTGCACGATAGTATGCACAGCACATATACTAACTATAACAACTAATTTTAACTACTAACTATAACCAATAATTTCGTATTCCGAATGAGGTTTTACTGTCTTAGCCGTTTAACAATACAGGCTGATTCACAACTACAGGTAAAGGATTATTTAGTGGTTTCGCAGGTGCAACATATTTAAAGGAACAAAGGTATATTTTCACTCGAATAACAACATTTGAAAAGTGGATATCGTACGCTATACATTCAGATATATAAGTAAGAGGATAGAAATTTCCAATTAGTAACTCGACTTAGGAAGTAGGAGTATGTTTCTTTGCTTCATAAATATATTTGAAATATGCAATGCTTATCTTTACAGCTTTCTATTAAATCCACAGAGATCTACAATTGCAGAGCTGTAATCTATTTTAGAGAAAAGACTTGGAAAACTAATTGTGTGTAATTTGGGTTAATTTTCTGTTTATTGTCGTAACAAGTAAACGAAATTATTATCATTAATTTATATACTATTAAATTTATTTAATTTTGACGTGTCCTGTTAGTGTGTGAATTAAATTATTTTACAGAAAACTAATTTAGAAAAGGAAATAAACAAATCAATTGCAACTGAGAATTACGATTTGTCAATTAAGTTCGCGAACTAGTTGCCATATGAAACCTACGTACAGAGTTCGCTGCTTCATATGTACTTCTTCTTCTTCTTCTTTACTGGCGCTACAGCCCGAGTTGGGCTTGGGCCTACCGGGCACACCGAGCCGCAGTTTTTACGCTGCCGTACTGCCGGTTTTCTGAGTCAATGTTACTTACTTTTTAAGGCATATGTATAAGTGACTAGCTTATAGCGCCCGAGTATGATTAATACAAGTAACTGTATTTTTTAATTTTAACGACAAATCATACTTTGTCGACAGGCGGATTCGAACTGACGAACCTTGGTTCGGATGACGTCACAGTATGCTAAGAGATGTGCATTAACACGCTCGGCCATCGCGCCTGCTTCATATGTACTTATATGACTGAAATTGACTAGTAAAGGTGTGAAACTATTAAAATATACATAGAAATTTAAATAAAAAGTACAGTTTTCATATAATTCCAAAATGCAATTTGTATCAAAACATGATTAATATTTTGTTTCAATTTTCAAGGCATTTCAATTATTTTTTTAAATTTAATCCAAGCAAAATTAAATTAAATGCCTTGATAGAATAGTAAAATTAATTCTTCTTCTTTACTGGCGCTACAGCCTGAGTCGGGCCTGGGCCTACCGGGCACACCGAGCCGCAGTTTTTACGCTGCCGTACTGCCGGTTTTCTGAGTCAATGTTACTTACTTTTAAGGCATATGTATAAGTGTCTAGCTTATAGCGCCCGAGTATGATTAATACAAGTAACTGTATTTTTTATTTTAACGACAAATCATACTTTGTCGACAGGCGGATTCGAACTGACGAACCTTGGTTCGGATGACGTCACAGCATGTTAAGAGATGTGCATTAACACGCTCGGCCATCGCGCCTGTACTAAGTAAAATTAATTAGCAGCTCTTATTGTTATCATTTTAAATAATGTGTGCGTTTTTACGCAATGAAAATCTTTGTTTTCTAAGTCGATTGCGATTGCTAAAATTATTTTGAATGAAAAAACAAACAAGCAAACAAATAATGAAATATGTAAAAGATAAAACATCTCATGCTCCAGAATCCAGAATGATATTGTACGCATCAGTCATACAAATCCCAGTTAGATGGTGCAATTCTTCTAACAATTTCTCTTAAGCAAACAGTAAAAATTGCTGAATGTGATTCACAAATTACAAATGACCATATTTACTAAATAACAAATAGCATTTTATAAATTAAATAAATATAAATTCTATTATAATATTTCTGATAACAGAAATATACATTTATAACGAAAAATTATATAATAGATTTAAGACAATTTAAGTACCTAAATAAATAAATAAATATATCATTACGCCTTTTACCCATTACTGGGTGTGGCACCCTGCCAAAGCAGATATCGGTAAGTGATATATTTATGCGCGTGAAGTGGGGTTACCAGCGGTCAAATTACGGCCCTCAAAGATGTTAATGGTGGGGGACCCGCAGGAGTAATTTCAAATTGGTGAAAATGTTTTTTTCGGCTGTGGGATCGAACCAGGGTTCTTAGGATCCACAGGCCGATTTGATACCACTGAGTCGTTACTCCATAAGTAATAATTACTTACTCTAAGCAAATAACTAATGACGTGCCTCGTTTACAGTATCATTATCAAAATTTAAGGACCGCTATTTAAAATTTATTTCAGTAATCGCCGGTTATATTTTGCGTTTTTCTAGTAAATATTGATTCTTTTATCAGCGTATTCTAAAACTGATTTTGTTATTTTTGAAGTCCGTCAAAAATTTTAACTAATGACAACAGACGATACTAAATAAAAAAGTAAATTAAGTTGCAATGTAGTTTCCATTTGTAAAAAAAATAATTTGCCATTAAAAATTGAGTCAGTTGCAAAACAAAATAAGAAAGAATTTTTCTGTAAGCCAAAAAAAAAATAATTATTATAAATAATAATATACGAGTACGGGTATAATGTGTGTGACCCTTACTGTAATGAGAGTATATTTTGCTTAAGGAGCCACAGGTCATTGTAACATATGTTATACATACTGTTTTTCCTATATCACATTCATTTACACTAATTTCAAAATTTATTTATAAAATAATAATAAAATTTCAAAGTAGTAACACTGACAGATAATAAACATTTAAAATTTATTTTATTGTGACATTTATTAGTTAGCGTTCAAATTCGTTAATATCTTGGTTAGTTATATAACTAAATAATTTTTAATAAAGAAGTGTTTTTGTAGTTTAATGAATTTTTATTTCCTGAAACCGGCAAGAAAGTGCCGAGTGTCCTAATCAATTTTAATATGGAAAGTGGGTAAAGTGCGAATCAGGTAAAGTACAAAACAGTCTGGTATAGCATAATAAAAATCAATTATTATAACTGGTTATTGTAACTTGTGTTTTTTATACTATTTTACCTACATCGTATTTATGTACTTCTATTTCAAATTTTTTATTTAAAATAATAATAATAATAAAATATAAAATTGGTAATATTGACAATAAACATTTAAATAGAGGTCGGCAAAAATACTCGTAACTGATATCCGAATCCGATCCGATGCGATCCGAAGTCGGATGTCGGATCGGTTTCGGTCCGAAAGTCGGATAAAATATCCGATCCGACAATCGGATAAAAGATCTGATCCGAGAGTCGGATAAAAGATCCGATCCGAAAGTCGGATAAAATATCCGATCCGAAATTTACATACACAGGTATCCACTCGGTGTATAAACATAAATTCCAATTTCACTCAAAATAAATGTAACGCTACATTATATTTATAAGCATTTATGTTCGTTGATAAAACATGATAAAATAAGGTTACAACAAAATATGTCTCTTTAGTTTTTCACAACAAAATTATTTAGTTTCGTCTGTTATTTTTCTTTCGAATATAAAACGTTTCATTTGGTTTAACATAAATAGCGCAAACTGTACTGATCTATTGATACACGGGTCGGATTTCGGATTGGATCGCGGATCGGATCTTGGATTAGATCTCGGATCGGATTTCGGATTGGATCTCGGATCAGATCTCGGATCAAATCGCGGATCGGATCTCGGATCGGATTTTGGATCGGAATTCGGATCGAATCTCGGATCGGATTTCGAATCGGATCGGATCGAATCTTGGATTGAGTAGGATCGGATCGGATAGGATCCTGAATCACGTTGGATCGGATCGGATATCAAAATTATTAAAAATGCCGATCTCTACATTTGAACAAAAATTGTTGTAAGTTCACTTTGTAAACGCGATGTAGGAAAAAGACTTTACCTGGCTTTTTTGGACAATATCTGACTGTTTCTTATAATTGCAACCTTCGATACGTAGTCTGCTATAAAACTCTATTCCCTGTATGAAAACGATGACGTCACATTCGGTATCCATGTGATTCAAGATTTTGTACTTAAAACGTTTACATTGGTATTGGATTGACATTTTTAAAACATAACCTAAAATTTAAATGTCAAATTAAAATATTTATTATTTTATAAAATTTAATTTGTTTATAATGAAACCAATTTCTGCATATATTAAATAAAAATCAAATATAAATATATCTTAACGCACAAACATTTTACCTACCTTATTATAATATGTAATTTTGTAAAATAAAACTCAAAGGAATATACATTTTTATATGTATTATTATTATATATAAATAAAAATATTTAAAAATACAAAATACAATGCACATTACCTCTTGTACTACAGTTAAATTAATTAAAGATTCTCGATTCTCTAACTCCAGCGCAAAATAATCATGAAGATGACAAACGCATTTATGCATTTGATTACCCAAAATTTTTCTAACCATTTCTTATTTCTCAGTCTGTATTTATGTATCAAAAAGTCACAAACTTAGAAATGACAGGCGAGAAAATAACAAAATCATGACCATAGGTCTCTATTTTTATCTTATAAACAAATGTGAACAAAGTAAATGTAAATTTTCGTATTAGTAAGAACTGTCATACGTTTTCATTAAAATAATAAATGTGATAGAACGTGATAAAACATGAAACGTGTGTCTTAACTTATTAAGACATACGTTGTGTCATTCGCATAGGTACGAATAATATTATTAAAGAAAGATAGCTATATTTCATCGTATCTATGATAACATCGTCCACATATGACGTCATCGTTTTTATACAGGGAATGGAGTATATCAATATTATTCTTATGAAAATATTTAAACATTTTAAATTATTTATGATGAATTATAGATTAAAGTAAACGGTTTCATGACAAAAATAGTATACATAAAACGCCAGGAAAGTGTGTTTTTGCATGACCCAGCGGATTAAAATATTCGGCAAAAGAATGACATTTTTACAACTAGACAATTTCACAAAAATAAGTATCCCCAAATATAGTTGTACAAAATTCACTTTGTAAACGCGATGTAGAAAAAATAAATATTGCAATTACACTTTGTCATCTACTTTCTGTTCGCAGAAAAAATGTTATATTTTCAGTTCAAAACATTGTAGGTACAAAGAGTACTAAAAGAGAAAATACGATATCTCATTAGTTTCATTACTTTTGTTTCAAGATGTATGAAGTTTATTACCTTCAAAAAATTCATAGAAAAATGATTCTATTAACAGAAAATTTGATTTAAATAATTTTATTTTTATATCCAGTGAATACAATAACCGGCACTTGCTGTATTTACAAATAATAGTTGGTATATGGAAAACGATGTAAGGATGATCTGACATAATCCATCCTGACAAAATTTAATAAAATCATAAATAACTGGTAAAACATTAAAATGAAAAAAAAATGGCATTAAAACACAAATTTCATATAAGAATATTAAATAATACCTGTTTTTGTTTTACTATCGATTCATGTATCAAATAGTGTTATTTTTGCATTAAGTGTGTAAAATCAGTGTTGTTTTTATCGCGCGTGTTCCATTCACATAAATTTTCCAATGACCTTTCAAGACATTTTTAAATACCATTTTTCCTATAATTTAGCAGTTTGCACTACAAAAAATTATTTAATTTTTAGATTTTCTTTTATTCTTTCAAATAATATCGAAGTTTATTGCGGATCCCATTGCCTCACTGATTTTTTTGTTGTATTTTTGAAATCAATAACGTCATTCTATTGACATATGAGAGCAGAAAATTATCACTTTCCGCACGCAAATTAGTGCAAGAAATGAGTACTTTACAATTTAAAACCGGTTAGATGTATACCATGTAAACGTAACAGTACCCTGTCATTCATCTAGTTATATTTTTTGATGACGTTAGTCCATGCTTACAATGTTTTTAGTATAATAATTATTTCTATATTATGACAAAAATCAAGCAAGATTCACATTAATCAAGTTAAATAATATTACTCTATAAGTCTTATTGGCATATCTGATATTATTGTAAATTTATATAATAGTATTTATACACAACTAGGTCGAAAGTTATGTGTTTTAGCCGTGAAAAGAAGCCATAAACACTTCGTGTTGGCCCTAGAGCCATAAAAAAATAATTTCTTATGGATACATAAATAAAATGATAATTTTTGTTTATTGTGAATACTTGATATATGGGGTAATGGCTCAATGGTCGGCCTGTGGATTCTGAGAACCCTAGTTCGACCTCTACAGCCGACAAATATTTTCATCAAATCAAAATTACTCCCCTCCCCCACAACTAGCATCTTTGGAGGCCGTGATTTGACGTCTGGTAACCCCACTTCACGCGCAAAATATATCACTTACCGAGATCTGCTTTAGCAGAGTGCCACACCCAGTAATGGGTAGAAGGCGTGATGATATATTTATTTTATTTTTTATTGAAAAGAACATTTAATTTTAAATTCAAAAGATTAAAGCAGGTACATTTACGAGTATGTCAAAATGACATTTTGCAAAATCAAGTATTCGGAATAAACTAAAATTGTCATCCACAGGAATTTATTTTATTATGGCCCTAGGCTCAAGAATAAGTGTTTAAGCCTGGTTTTTATGGCTAAAACGCATAAATTTCGGCCCAGTTGTGCATAAATACATTTTTCATATAAAATTATGAATAATTATATATAGGATACATACAGATCAAGGCACCATCAATAAAGACATTATGTTTAGAAAAATAAACCTAAACTATAACGAAGTAAGTTTTTAATAAGCTTTATATACCCTTATAATAATGGTCCTAGCATTTGCTTATTTTACCTATAATTTAAATATATTGATTGACAGCTCATGCTTACAGGAGTGAATATATAATTTTTTTTTTTTTTTTTTTTTTTTTATTTGTTACTTTAATTTACAACTAGCCTATAGGGCTAACCAGCAAATTTGATAATTGTACAATAATGTAATAGGTATATACATATCATGTGTTGAAGTCGCCATCCAGTGATGGTTCTTCTTATTATGAATTTTCTTTGTAGATGGCTTACAAGTCCAGAGGTTTTTTTCTGTTTAATCTTCTTACGTCTTCCGCATTATTCAGTAGGTTGATAGCTAAATTGTTCGGGTGGTTATTAAGTCTTTTCTCATATTTTTCTGAATAATATTGTGTCTGCTCTTTTATCGTTTTTACATTTAAGTCATTATGGAGTGAATTGTTAGTTACATACCAGGGAGCATTTGCGATTATCCGTAAGGTTTTATTTTGTATTCGTTGTATTTTATTAGTATTTGATTGTTTCGCACAGCCCCATAATTGTATGCCATAGGACCATATAGGCACAATTATTGTTTTATATTTTTGCTTGTAGATGGTACATCCATGTTAATCTTCTGTCGAGTGTCATTCCTAAATATTTTACTTTGTTATTTTGTGGGAGAGGTTTATTGTTAAGATTCACTTCCGGGCATGTGTCTCTTTTCATTGTGAAAGTTATGTGTGTTGACTTATCTTCGTTTATTTTTATCCGCCATATTTTTGCCCATTCTTCGATTTGTTGAAGTGAATTTTGCAGTAGCCTGGAAGCTTCGTTGGGATTTTCATCTGTTGCCAATATAGCAGTATCATCTGCGAAAGTTGCTATAGTAGTATTTTCGTCATATGGTAGGTCCGCAGTGAACAGGAGATATAACATAGGTCCAAGTACACTCCCTTGGGGAACGCTAGCTTTGATGGAGTATATTTGGGAATGATAATTTTCGCATACTACTTGGAAGTGTCTATCTGTGAGGTAAGATTTCATTAGTAGGTAGTATTGGGATGGTAATTTTTCTTTTATTTTGCATAATAATCCTGGATGCCAGACTTTGTCAAAGGCTTGACTGACGTCCAAGAATGCAGCCGAACAAAACTTCTTCTCTTCTAGTGCTCTTTCTATCTCTTTAGTCACTCTGTGTACTTGCTCTACAGTCGAATGTTGATTTCTGAAGCCAAATTGGTGTTCCGGGATTAAATTATTATCTTCCATTTCATATTTTAATCTTTTCAGGATTAGTTTTTCAAGAACTTTAGCGAGGCATGGAAGTAGGGAGATTGGTCTGTACGATTTAGGTTCATGTTCTGGTTTGCCTGGTTTTAGTATTAATATTATGTGAGAGTGCTTCCAGATTAGAGGGAAGTATTGGATTCTTAATATTGCGTTAAATATATGTTTTATGATTGTGATTGTTTTATCAGGCAGATTTTTTAGTATTATTGGTGTGATGAGATCGTGTCCAGGTGCTTTTTTATTGTTTAGGAATTTTATTTCGTTCACAATTTCTTCAGTATTAAGATTCGAAATTGGTAGTGATAGTTGCAGTGGTATATTTAATTGCGCAAGTATTTTATTCTCTTCATTATCTGTAACTTGTGACGAGTTGGGTTTGAATGTTTCTGACAGATGTTCAGCAAATATTTCAGCTTTGTCTTTGTCTGATCTGGCCCAGGTATTATCAGGTCTTTGTATTGGCGGAGAAGTTTTCTGGGGTCTTTTAAGGTTCCTAGTAGCTTTCCACAAAGTGTAATCGTTTTGCGCATCCGGGGAGAGATTGCTAACGAAGTTTTGAAACGATTCATTTTTTAATTCGTATATCAATGTTTTGACCTCCTTACTTAGTTTGTTTAATAGAGTCTTGTCACTAGGTAGTCTATGGAACTGCCATCTTTTTCTGATTCTTCTTTTCACAGCTATTTTGTCTTTAATGTGCTTGGGGTAGTTTAGAACGGTGTCATTATTAACTTTATAATCAGGAGTTGATGTCCAGGCTGCTTGTTGTATATTTTTTGTTAAAATATCCACTGCTTCGTCGATATTATCTTCAGTTTTTAGTGGCATGTTTGTAACTGTGTTGTCGTTGAGGTATTTTTTAAATGTAGACCATTTTGTTTTTTTATTTGTAAGAGCAGGTTTTTTTTCTTTGTTTGTTATTGTCGAGCTTAGTGTAGTTATAACAGCAGAGTGGTCTGACATGAGATCGAAGCACTCCTCGGTTTTTATATAGTTTGGCGATATTCCATTGGTAACAAAGAAATCTAGAGCATCTGGTATTTTTGCTGTGTCAGTTGGCCAGTAAGTGGGTTTTCCAGTGCTTACATGTTCGTAACTTTTATTGAGCATAGCAGCTTGGAGCTGTCTACCTTTCGGGTTAATTAGCCTGGATCCCCATCTAGGATGTTTAGCGTTAAAGTCTCCTGCTGCTAAAAATCTATTTCCTAAAACTTCAAAGGCTTTTTCGAATTCTTCTTGTTTGATTGAATGCCTTGGTGGGCAGTATATTGCGGATACAACTAAAGTGCCGTTTGCTTCTCTAATTTGGACATTTGTAGCTTGAATATAGTCCTTCTCTATTTTTTCTATTTCATAATGTGAAATTTTTTCACTTATGATGACAGCTGTTCCGCCATGGGCTGTTCCATCAGGGTGATTTGTATAGTATACTTTGTATTTGTGTATTTTGAAATAGTTTCTTTCAGTGAAATGTGTTTCAGAAACTAGTAGTATATCGATTTTTTGTTCGCTTAGGAAAAATTCTACTTCTTGTTTATGTTGCTTTAGACCGTTAGCGTTCCATAATGCAATTCTTATAGTATTACTAGCCATTAGTGGTTTTATTGATTAACGTGGTTAGTAAATTAAGGATCATTCCATTTTGATTCATTAACTGCTGGATTAATATTTCAAACCTGCTGAGGAAATTTTCTAGAGTGGTGTTGTTATTGTTTACGTTATCCATATTTGTTCTATCGTTTCGAATTGCCTGGGAAAAGTTCATGGGTTTATTTGTTGTACGATTAAGTTGGGGAAATTCATTAATGTTTGTTCTGTATTCTCGATTTTCTGTTGTAGTTTGTGTATTTCTAAAATTGATTGAATTCATTTTTCCTCTGGATTTTTGTAAGTCGCGGTATACTGTGCAGCCTTTATAATTGGCTGGGTGGGCTCCACCACACAGCACACATTTTGCTGTAGTAGTTTTTGGTTGTAAGCAATCAGACGTCGGATGACTTCCTGCACATTTTACGCAGTTGTGTGGTTTGGCGCAGTACGACTTCGTGTGTCCGTATCTTTGACACCTCATACATTGAGGTATTTCTTTTCTCTTGCGTGGTTCTTCCACTGCAATTTTTGTTCCTAATAGGTGTTGAATTTCATATATCTTTTTATTGTTTTCGTTTGGTGCCTGGTCGACGAAAAACATTGGTAACGGTTGTTTCGTTTTCCAGCTGCGGATATTAGTAACATTGCGAATTGTGAATCCTTTGTTCTCCAATGCTTCTTTCAGATCCCCAGGTGCAATCGAATGATGAAGGTTCTTGATAACAACTCTATACGATCTTTTTTCACGAGGTTGGTATGTATGATAAGCAATATTATGGTTTTTGAATAGTTCAGCTAGTTTTCTATATGCTGTTGACGTTGTGGTATTGACTTTCACTACGTCATTCGATAGTGTTTTGCATATAAAATCATTTTCGTCAACGGCTAGTTTCAGGCTTGCTATCATTGCTGGATAATTTTCTACGTCTTGTATATATAATGGAGGAGGTTTGAACTCACCATTAGATTTTTTATTTGTTTCTTCTGTTCTTTGTTCAGTTTGTTTTGGTTCTTGTTGTTGTTGTTCCATGTCTGTGTCATTGCTCAGAATAGAGTAGCTATTAGAAGTTGGTATCTGATAGTTTTGGTTAACATTACTTCTTTTTTTTGTTTGCTCTACATTTGTATTTCCTGTTCTTCCTCTCTTCCTTGTGGTATTTTGCTATGAGAAGCTTGGTATCTGTGTTAAGTCAGTTTGTGTAGTTGTTACCGGTGTAAAAGTAGTGGTAACTTGTAGGGTATTGTTTGGTGTGAAATACTCAGGAGGCGATCCCAAGATATTATTGAGAGTCCATGGTCCTGGAGTTGTACCAGTAGATAATGTACTACCACTCGGTGTGAGTTCGTTACGTGTTGGTGTAGTAATTGGTGTAGTGTAAATACTTGTTGTACTAGTTGTATTTATGGACACATATGTTGTTGTAACTGCTCCAGTAACAGCTGTAGTATTCGTGTTTGCCAAACCGCCACTATTTTCTGGCATTTTAAAGTTTTCAAATTAAGTAGTAACTTTTTGTTTCACTATAGTTGGGAACACTGGTTATAACTCTCGAGCGTGTTGGATGTGACGGGACACAAGGTCGTGTGTTTTGGGCGCGCGCGCACCTCACCTCGTGGTGTTTAAGTCACTTTTATAAAGTAAATTACTTATTTCACACTTTTTATGCTTTTCGAACTCGAGTCTTATTGTTTATTTTAGATGTGTATGCACTATAGCACTGGTACATTAGAGGTAAATGTGTATTATTATAAGTTTTGTTTATAATCACAATGATAAACAAAGTATCTTACTGGACGATGCACTATCGTTGATAGCTCGCGCAAGACTATGAATATATAATAAGTGGGTATTTTGTGTCTGTAGTATCAGAATAAATGAAAAATAAAATAATTCAACAAAGTATAATCCATCAAAAATGTATGAATACACTTGAAAGAGTAAAAACTGTAAAACAACCCTAATATATTTAAAGCAAAGTTGGTTGTTCGTGTTATCAAGTTGTCATATTTAATGTATTACTCGTCGACTAGAATTTAATATATAAAATATTACATTCTTAGCTCGTCGGAGTCTATGATTTGAAAATTCCATTGTTCTCGCCGATAAGTCTGCAGCAACTGCGCGAGCCCAGCACTGCTGAAGACTTCGTTATCTTTGAGTGTAACTAATCAAATATACTTACTGGACACGCTGTTGGTACCAAGATACCTATTTTTATTCTTTTATGTATATATTTTTTATTGCGCAAATTCATACAAAATCAGTTAAAATCACCTTTAATTTAATTTTCAATTCAAATAAAATCGGTTAAATTTTGTTAATAACGAAACAAATTTTTATTACCAATTATACAAAATGTGTAATTAAATATAGTGTAAAATAGCAGTTGCTATAAGTGAATCTCTAGCGAAGCTAAGAGCTAAATATGTGTACAATAAAGACAGTACTGTTTTTTTTAGTACATATAAGATCTGCTTCAGCAGAGTGCCACACCCAGTAATGGGTAGAAGGCGTGATGATATATTTATTTATTTTATTTTATTTATATAAGTATTGTTATACGAAACATATTTATTTTGATTATATATACCGGGCGAACACTTTTTAGTAGGAAATACATTGGTAAAATTTACAATTAGCGATAGATTTTTTTCCTGTTAGTTTTAGAAAAAAAATGTGGCTACAAAGATTTTCAGAATTAAAAACTGCATCCCATGACTCAAAATTTATGAAAATAGTATGATCCTATCACGAGATAGATATAAATTTAAATTGCCATTTTTAATCTCTTCGTAGAATGCAAAATAAAAGAAATATTTTTTCTGAAACTAATTCATTCCATATAAAAGACGAAAACACCGGATATATATATATACGAGGGGAGGTACATATATTCGCTCCCTGAATATTAAGTAGGCCAGATAATAAAACAAAAGTAAATATTTTATATTTTAACATCTGTCATAAGTATAGTTATAAAATTTGAACAGTTTCGTTTAAATAGTTTATTTTTTAGTATTAAAAGAGTGAGGTGAATTGTTTTAAATATTAAACTATGGACAAAATTTAATGTAAAGTCATCATAAAGTTTGTGGCAAAACAGGGAAAAAGGCCGCCAACCATTCGGGATAAACTTTTGGTAGTATTTGGTGAGTCTACTCCCTCCGATTATACATATAAAAAGTAGTCCAAACTTTTTAAATGGGTTAGATAGTACTTAGAAGATGACTCTTGCTGTGGTCGCTTTGTTGAAGCCACTACAGGAGAAAATGTGAATAAAATGAGAAGATTAATTTTAGAAAATGCAAGGCTCAAGAAGAAAGAGATATCAAAGATATGTGGCAAATTAGAAACAACAGTTTTACGGATCCTTTATGATCATCTCGGCATGTCCAAGGTCTCTGCAAGATGAGTGCTTGATTACTGGCACCTGTTCAAAAACGAGTGCGTATGACCACATGTAGCAAGTTTGTGGAAATGTGTAGAGATAATCCAGCAGAAATTACTATTAAAATTGTAACAGGAGATTAAACCTGGATTCATTTTTATGACCCAGAGTCGAAAAAAGAATCGATGCATTGGCATCGGAAGGGCACTGAGCACTTCAAGAAGTTTAAAGTTTCGCAGTCAGTTGGAAAAATTATGGCAACAATATTTTGGAACTCGCAAAGAATTCTGTTAATATATTATAAAGAAAAAGATACAAAGATCACAGGAGAATACTATGCTAATATTTTACACCGTTTGAAAAAGGCCGTTACAGAAAAGCGTCGTAGAAAAATAGGCGGAGGCGTGCTGCTCTTGCATGACAATGCTCCTGTCCATAGAGCTCGTACAGCAGTAGCCGCACTACAGACATGTAGTTAGGAAATTAAATTAAATAAAAAGTGTTTTGCAAGAAATTATGGGACCAAATTTTATATCGTAATACTGTAAATATCCCTATATCTTATTTAATACAGATTATTTGATTTTAATAACGAAATTTAATGATATTAATCAAAATGTTTCCTAATTTTTCGCCTACTATTTTATTACTATTGACGTAAAGTGCCTGCAAATTGTCTTAAAAGTTTAATCTGTCAGTGTCATTATGAATATTTCAATTTGTTTAATAGTTTCTGGCGAAGTAATCAGATATTTGTCTTGTACTGCGCCCTCTATAATACATTCTAATAATATTTAGGCAGTCCTCGACTTTTAAAATATTCAAGATGACAGTGACATTAAAATATTTAATACAAATTGCAAGCACTTTATGTCAGTAGCTATAAATTAGTAGTCGAAACATGGAGATTGGCCGTATTGAGATACAAAATTTGGTTGCATAGTTTTTTGCCGGTCACTTTTTGTTTACAAAAAATTGATTTTACATGTTAACTGCCTATGCCAACATTTACGTGGGTCATATATATACATATATATAATATATATATATATATATATATATATATATATATATATATATATATATATATATATATATATATATATATATATATATATATATATATATATATATATATATATATATATATATATATATATATATATATATATATATATATATATATAATATATTATATATATATATATATATATATATATAATATATAATATATATATATATATATATATATATATATATATATATATATATATATATATATATATATATATATACATATGTATTAGGGCTTAGCTAGTTAGCTTCCTCATTTACAAAGCTAAATGATGGATTTTGTGGATTATATCTATATTTACGGTATTTATAAAAACTAAGAATGAGAATTAAATTATAAAGAGAAAAATTGGTATTTGAACCTGAGGCCTATGAACAGTCATATTCTCGCCACTAAGTCGCCATAGGATTCAAATCATTTATTATCTGTCGATTTAACATTTTTTTTTTAAATATATTTAATAATAACTATTTATTACTGTGAAATCTTTCAAATATTTAATTATTTATTTATTTAAAAACAATAAATCACAAATATTGAGATAATATAGGTACTTATTACAAAAAAAATGTTTTCCAAAACAAATTGAATGAGAAGAATGGGTTTATTTAAAATTTAATATAAATACGGTAAGAAATTATAAATCATATTTAGTAGCATGCAGAATTTCTAAGGAGAACTTGATAAATCCTCGGCAAACTCTAGAAATCCGCTGACCAAAATTTTGTAAACGCAGGTCTAGCGTAAGTCCGTGGACTATTTTTCTGTGAAAAGTAGTAATATCTACGAAAATTTAAGATTTATATATCAAGAGACACGGTAGTGTCTCTGGCCAAGTACAAACGACAGTGGCCAGACACTACAGTCTCTCTTATCCCGAGTGAACAAATGCCCATTTTCGCACTAAAAAATGAAGCCCAAGCGGGTAAAAAAAATATGTTTTGACTAAACCACCGTGTAGCCCGCACAAAACTGAGTAGAAACAAAGAAGTTTCATGCAATTTGGTCCATCCGTTCCAAAGATATGGATGTTTGAAAAGTGATGTATTTCAAATTGGGCAAACGTCGTCTTCTCCGTGTTCAGCGTCCGCATGTGACGTCATCACATTACTACGACTCATTCCGTTTCGGCCCATCCCGTTTCGACCCATCCCGTACAAATGTCTATTTTCGCACTAAAAAATGAAGCACAGTCAAATGTCGATTTCACTTTGTTCAGCGTCCGCTGGTGACGTCATCACGTTACGAATTACATGATATATTATTAATAATGCAAATGTTATAATATATAAATTAACAATATTTTCTTAAATTTTTTACATTGTTTTACAAAATGGCCGCTAGCTATCTTGAGAAGTACTGCACTGATTCGATTCAAATTTAGTATAGGTATAAAAGAGAACCAATCTTAACATATAGTATAATAAAGCTTCAGTCCGCCATCTTGAAACAAAATGGCCGCTAGGTATCCTGAAAAGTACTGCACTGATTCGATTCAAATTTTGTATGGACATAGATGAAAACCAATATTAACATACACACATAATAAACTTCCAATCCCCCATCTTCCCGAACGCAGTTCGAGTTTGTGATCGAATTCAAACGTTTGCAGTTTCCGGTAACAATCGCATTTGCAATGACCATCAACAAAGGACAGGGACAATCACTACTAGTGTGTGGATTAAATTTGGAAAATCCATGCTTCTCACATGGACAGCTGCATGTGGCCTGCTCACAAGTCGGAAAACCTTCTGGTTTATTCGTGTATGTCCCAAAGAGAAAAAAAAATATTGAGTATCCAAAAGCACTTCAATAAACAGAATTAAATACAAACACTATCTTTCTTTGAGTTGCATTGCTACGCATGTCAGGTACTCGCATTAAATTGTAGACCACGCGAACGATGTCGTGGGTAATAGCTAGTAATAAATAAATAAACAATATTTTAATAATTTTTTACGTTATTTTGCTTTTCCAATTTATATTCAATTTTTTAAAAATTAAAAAAAAAATAATTCTCCTTTTTTTTTCTTACTTTTTTAGAAAAGGAATGTGATATAACTCAACAAAATTCAGTACAACTGAAAAGTTCAGGCCAAGTACAAAAACATCCGCCAACATTTACCCTTACAAGTCCTAATGTTTTTCGCGTTGTAAGGTTCTGATATAAAAGGTGGGCTCAAGTACATTTTTAGAAACAGAGAAACGTAAGATATATAAAGTTGGAACATTAAGGGTTTCTAT